>VZRU01007462.1:89900-115443 GCA_013398155.1 Pedionomus torquatus
GGAGGAAGGGACCGAAGGACGGAGGAAGGGAGCGGAGGATGGAGGAAGGGAATAGAGGATGGAGGAGGGGAGCGGAGAATGGAAGAAGGGACCGAAGGATGGAGGAAGGGAGCGGAGGATGGAGGAAGGGACNTAATAAATGTTTTCCGTCGGGTTTTTATTGCCTTTTCTGCCGGGGATTTTGCATCTTCTCTCTTGGAGTGGTTGGGGTTGGAAGGGACCTTCAACATCATCCAAGTTCCAACCCCCCTGCCCTGGGCAGGGACACCTCCCACCACACCAGGTGGCTCCAAGCCCCATCCAGCCTGGCCTTGAACCCCTCCAGGGATGGGGCAGCCACAGCTGCTCTGGGCAACCTCTTCCAGTGCCTCACCACCCTCTTTAATTAATAATTTCTTCCTAATATCCAATCTAAACCTCCCCTCTTTCAGCTTAAAACCATTCCCCCTCATCCTATGGCTCTACTCCCTGAGGAAGAGTTTCCCCCATCTGTCCTGGAGCTCCTTTAGCGACCTCGAGCTGTTGGTACCGAGGTGTGGGCTTTGCGGCTGCCTCCACCACCAGAAGCCATCGCCACCATCCCTTCCTCTCCCAGCACTGATGGAACCAGCAACGGCAACGGGACCTTGCCATCTCCCTGCCCCACCGCTGGTGGCATTTCCCTGACGAGCAACTTGCCCAAACTCCTCCAGGTGCCACCTCCCTTCCATCTCCTGGACCAAAGCCTTTATGGTCCAGGAGCTTGCCCACCTGGACCGTCACTGGGGGCTGCAGGGGAAGGAGCTGCCATGGCGAAGGCTGGCAGGGCCATGGGTGCAGTCCCGGTTTATCCATTTCTGCGCCCTACGTTTCAACCCCGATGAACCCTCTGCCTGCTGTGGGTGCACCAGCTGCTCCCCCACACCCTCTGCCTCTTATCTCCTCCTGTCTCTCTGCCCTTCCTCTCCCACGATCCGCGTGGTGTGGATGGATGGCTCCACGACACCCTTTGGGTTCGGTTTCCCCACCGAGGGACAGGAGGGGAGCTGCTCCACCCGAGGTGCCGGCTTTCCTGCTGGCAGACAGCAGATCAGATGGTATCTACCTCTCCCTCCCCTAGTGCACTGGCACCCAGTGTCACTCCTTGTCACTTGGCCGTGGCGAGAGCAGCTCGCACTCCTCCTCCTGGCTGAGTCACCCTCTGCCGAGCTCCTGGACCGCCCTGGCTGCTGCGATCCCAGCCCTATGGAGGGGAGAGTCACGCTGGCCATGGCCGCTGCGCCCGGAGCTTGGAAACCATCAGGCATTTGGGAGCAGGGATCATCTGCACTGGGAAAAGGAGCGATGTCAACCCCTGGAGGCCTGGAGGGACGGGGAAGTCCAATTTATCCCGGCGCTGCCTGAAAGTCGGAGCTGAAGCAAGGTTGCCACAATGCTGATGCACGGACAGCTGCGACTTCTCTCCTGTGAGAAGAGCCGATCAAAAACTCCACATGAATCGCACTGACTTGAATTACCTTTTATTTTGACGGCAGGAGAATCCGGTGAGAGCTCTGGAATGGATGTGTCATTGGGTGGCAGGGCAACGGGCAACACCAACCTGCTGGTGGACATGGTGGGGGCGGTAGCTGTGCTTCCTGTGCCTCCTTCAGGTGAAACCACCGCAGCGGGTCGTCAAGCTGTTAGAAACCTGACGCGTGGTTGGCACTGCCTAACTTTGTCAGAACTTTTCTTAGCGTTATCGTTTAAATCAGAAAAGAAACCAGAAGAAGGAGTCGTGATCCTCAGGCTGGTGTGTGGCCATCTGCCTTGGCCACACGGTTGAAGGAGAATGGGCTTCGGAATGAATCAACGTGACACGGGATTGTGCTCCTCGACCGTCCCTGGTGTCAGGCAAGGTGTGGACTGAGCAGAGTGCCAGCAACACGAGGAGTAAAGACCCACAGTCTACCGAAGAACAAAAAGGACCTATTAGCACTATTAATATGTATTCCTCATAATAATTATTTATATTATAGCCTAGAAGTGTTTACTTCTTTATTAAAACGATTATTTATTTATTCTATGGAAGTCTTTTTTGCACAATTGACACCAATAATTATTGTTTATAAAATATTTATGTGATCCAGCTTACCGTTTCATCCGTTTCACTTTAGATAACTTTCCTTAATTGCAATTAATTCCTTTGTATTGGCAATATGATTGTACACAGATAATTTTACGGAACAATTAAGCCTTGAGAAGAGCCGCAGCAGAGCTGCAGAGCTTGGCGAGCAGGGAGAAGGTGAACCATCTGACCGCAGTGACTTCTTCTGGGCTTTGATGTTGGCTTTAAAAACACACAATGAAGTTTAGCACAAACCACTTTCCTTAGCTTAATTTTCGAGCCTGTGGGCACATGAGCCTGCTTGGAAAATTAGGTCTGTGTCTGAGGGCTTCCAAGTGCATCCCAGCTGGTCTGGGCACCCAGCAAGGATGTGGTGGTTCTGGGAAAGCTGAGACTCATGTCTTCTGCTTAAAGAAAGCAGGAGGAGGGCAGCCAAAGGTTATCGAGGCAGCCCCCAAGGGAATCTGCAGCGTGGTAGTCAGAAAAAGGTCATTTTTAAATACCATTAATTGGCCAGTGATGTCATCTTCTGCTTGGTAACTTACACGTTCCTTAAAACCCGGGCATCTCAGATGGGTAAACTCCCACTGGGAGAAGGCAGGCCCCTGGCAGGTGACCCCAGAGGAGCCCAGGCTGTGTGTCCAGCACTAGAATTCCTGGTGGAGTCCGGTGCTTGTGCTGGGAGTAGGCTGGAAAAGTGCAGGAGGGAAGAGGGAGCTGTGGGACAGCCTGCCCCCACTGTCTCCTCCCAGTTCCCATCCCAGGTACAAACTCTTTCTCCTCCTTCCAGCCTTTTTTTTAAAAAAAAAAAACCAACAAACCCCACCCACTGAGATATACCTCATTTCTGGAGTATTCCAAGCCACTGACTATTACTTCATGACCCAAATAAATAGCTGTAGGAATGTTACAGATAATGGATGCATTTGGTAACGCATGTGAAAAAGCATGTATTTGTGAATTTCATAGAACTGTAGAATCATGGAACAGGTAGAGTTGGAAGGGACCTTCAAGATCATCCAGTTCCAAGCCCCCTTGCCCTGGAACTCGATTTTCAATGAAGCATATTTTGCTGTAATGTTTGATGAACGAGCAGATGCTTCTGCACTAATTGAAAGGAATGCACACACACATACACACACACACACACAGGTTCTGCTGCAGATTGATGAGATTGAGATTGCTGAGATGAGATTGTCGCAAGGGGGAAGTGAAATACGAGGTATATCGGACAATATCTGGGAAGAAAGCAGATCCCTGTCACCAGGGATCCCTCCAGGCACCTCCCCGCAAAAAAGACAAGCAGAGAAACAGCTTTGCCTTCTCTTTGCTACAAAAGATAACCAACCAGGAACTTGCCTGGTGGGAAACCATAAAATTGCTCGAATCCAAAAAGATCTTAAATGTTACATCATGTAATAAAGGACAACCTATCCACGTACCAGTAACGAAGTCACACAAAGCGTTACATGCCCTAAGCGTCACCAAATTTAAATTGCTCAAAAGACCTTGGCTCTAGATATGTGCTTTGATTACTTTAACTCCTCAAATGTTTCTTTTTTTCCTTCCTTTTTTTTTTTTTTTTGCATTTAAGATATAGCAGATATTTAANCATTTGCTTCTATTAATGCTTTAAAAGGGAAGATGATGAAATAAATGAGCCCAGCGATTTGCGGCACATGGGGCTTCCTGGTGCAGCCCCTGACGTTTATGTGCTCCTTGCGCTGTGGCTTTTGAGCCGATATGGCCTATAAAGACCACTGCCTCTGCCAAAAAAGCTTGTCTCATCTTTGATCCAACAAGTATGGGCTCAAGCGTATGCATATGCAGCAGTAAAACTGCCATCCTCTGTTTCAAATGGTTTCAGGCAGCTTTATTCCAAACGTTCTTGAAACAGGCCATCCTAAAACCCGCGTAATTTTTTTTAAGAATAATTACATTTGAACCAACAGTGTGTCTTTCAGCACAGATTCATTTTTTTGGGGAGCTTTATTGCACAACCCGTTGTTAACCCCATCATTTACCCATGAGGTGGGGTAACTCAGGCACACGGGGATTACACAGCTTTTGCGCGGGGAGCCTTTGGTAGGATCTGAAACAGATCCAGCCCTTTTGTCTTCTAAACCCTCTGCTAAATGACACCTGTCCTTTCATACACCCGGCTGCAGCAAAGCAGCTTTCTCCCGAACCAAGTAAATCAGAATGATGCATCAGAAAGGCTCCAGAGATGTTAATACGTGGTGCAGGCTTTGCCCAAATCTTACCTCTGATGTCTGTTCCCACTAGATTCCACCTCGCTCCTGTCTGCCAGCGCCAGCCCTCAGTTTGATTTCTGGTCTCTATCTGCTTCAAACCTCCATGTTCTGAACATCAGCCTCCCCCATCTCAAATACCAGACTTCTAATATGTTTAATTATCTGGATTAGAGGCTGAAGGGCCAGATCCAACGGAGGGAATTCCTACTGAAGTTAATACAACACTTCTTTCCACAGGACTCTATATACTCATTGATGTTCCTTCTCTGTCTTTCTGCACCCAGAAATTGTTCCTGAGGAGGAGACCAGGGAGGTGGGGGACAGCTTTCTCCTAAACCACATCAGGTTTTATTCCTAAGGAAATATATTTGCAATGTTTACAAATTTTAAACTCTGGAACCAACCCCGTTTACTCTAAATCTGAGCAGTGACTGTGAAAGAGCAGCCTGGCGGGTGCTGGACTGCACCCAGCTTAAACTCTGCTGCTCTTCCCTGTTGGCCCAGGAGCAGAGCCATTAGCCCAGTGCTTCCCAGCCCCATTGGGAGAGATTTACTTATAACTGAGGGAATTCACCCAAACCGAGAAGGTAATACAGAGTGCAAGGGGTGTGTTGTATACTCAGCAGATTACCCACATTTCAGCTTCCTTTAAAAACAAGTGTTTCACGGGCACCGGGGTGATAAAACCCCGTCCAGGCACTACCTCCTTCTGCTTCCCGATACTTTTTCTTGCCCGGTTTCTCATCCTTTTCCACCGCTGAGATTTTTAACTGCGGTGATATCTGTCACAGCATCTATCATTTGTGAGGTGTGGCAAAGCTGGCTTTTGCAACGAGGGCTTCGTATGTGTACATGCCGGGGGAAAACGGCTATGCCCAACCATCAGCTGATGTTTTGAGGGCACTGTGTGTTGAAACGGCACCCGACATGTATAGTCAGATCTGCAGCACCTTCGCTAACTCCCAAATCCAGCCTTTTCCAGAGGTGTGTGTCACTGCTACTGCACCCACTCCGCTGGGTGTGCCGGCCTCCCGAAGGCGTGGAGGGATGATTTTGCACCTTCGCTGCCGCACGAGTAATGGCCTGAAATATAGGGCACAGTCCCCTGCAGAAGCCACTTATGGCAATATAGTTAGGTGGAGGGGTGTTGATTAGGCAAGCCCGGTGCGATTACACTCTCTCCGGCTGTAACTGTGTGAGGAGGGGTGGGAACGATGGCGTTGGGCATACCCTTTGCCTGTGCGATGTGGGGAGGCCAAAAAAACTACTCCAAGATTGAGTTAGGGAAAGGCTCCGTCAGCCCTGTCTAACCTGGCGCACCCTCCACCTTCTGCTCTGCCGGGGGGGATGTTTTGTAGATCCCCGCGCTCTTGATGGGCAACCTGAAGGCTGGTCTGCATGAGGGACTCCCCTTGTCCTCCTCCCAGAAGATCATGCATGAAGTGTTTGTCACGTTAATTGAGAGCAGCCCTCGGGAGAAGGACTTGAGGGTATTGGTGAATGAGAGGCTCAACGTGAGCCGGCAACGTGCACTGGAAGCCCAGAAATCCCCCAACATCCTGGGCTGCACCCCCAGTGGTGTGGCCAGCAGGGTGAGGGAGGGGATTCTGCCCCTCTGCCCCGCTCTGGGGAGGCCACACCTGCAGCACTGTGTCCAGTTCTGGAGTCCTCAGCACAGGAAGGACATGGACCTGCTGGAGTGGGTCCAGAGGAGTACCACAAAGATGCTCCGAGGGCTGGAGCCCCTCTGCTATGAAGACAGACTGAGAGAGTTGGGTTTGTTCAGCCTGGAGAAGAGAAGGTTCTGGAAAGACCTTAGAGCCCTTTCCAGTCCCTGAAGGGGGCTACAGGAGAGATGGGGAGGGACTCTTTGTCAGGAAGTGGGGGACAAGGGGACATAGGACAAGGAGGAACAGTTTTAAATTGGAAGAGGGGAGATTTAGATGAGATATTAGGAAGAAATTCTTTGCGGTGAGGGTGATGAGACCCTGGCACAGGTTGCCCAGAGAAGCTGTGGCTGCCCCATCCCTGGAGGGGTTCAAGGCCAGGCTGGATGGGGCTTGGAGCAACCTGGTGTAGTGGGAGGTGTCCTTAGCCAGGAACTGGATGATCTTGAAGGTCCCTTCCAACCCAAACCATTCTGTGATTTTCTAAACTCAGGCCAGCCATATAACCCCCTGCTGAGATAAGTGGGTATTACTGACTTTGTTGTATATAAGGTGAAATCAAGCCCAGAGAAAAGCAATGCTGGTTCCAGCTATTTGGAATGGAATAGAGAAAAAAGAATGCTGGGATCTCCTTTAAGTTAGGTAAATCTTGTCCACTCAGTGGTATAAACCCATGGTTTTCTGGTCTCACCAGCACCATACTTGGGGATGATCAGTTTGGGCATGGGCCCCAGGACCCCGCTTTGACAGAAGCTGAAAACCCAAGGTTGACACATATAAGATAGACCCTTCCCTACACTCTATAGTGACATTCAAAATTTCTCACGAAATGTGTGAAGAGTTTCCTTATACATTTTCAGGCAGTGGCTGCTCTTAAGCTTTTTAGCTGGCAGGGTTCTCTAGAGAAATTTTTGTAGTAGTAGTTGTGTGTGTGTGTGTATGAGAACAAAACAAGAGCAGAAAAAGACAATACAACATAAGGATATCTAGTTGTTGAAACCAGGAGAACAGCCGTTACCTTGTAAAGGACCTTGAACAGTGTCTTCTCCAAGCTGCTGTCCACACTCAGCCCAAGAGGCAATAAATACCCAGGAAGGTTTTAGCAGGATTATAAAGCCCAGGCGGCAATGAAGTCACTTGTCCCCTGGGTAAGAGTCACAGCTCTCCTAGAAAGGAAGGAAAACAACACACTAAACTGCCGTGCTTTTTAAAAGGCAGCTACTGCAGAGGAGTAAGTGCACAAAATATGCCCATTTTATCTGCCATGCACATTTCATCAACCCTGCATCTGGCTACAAACCTTTATTTTGCCTCGGGTTTGTCTCCAAATTTTAGGTCTTATCTATGTAATGGAGCAGGATGCTTTGACCCAAAACCTGGGAAGCCTGATGCTGGAAGAGGGTCTGGCCGTCAAAGGCAGTATTAAAGTACGCTCAAACAACAAACACCAATCAAATGCTGCTCCAAAATCATGGAACCTGCTCCAAAATCATAGGAATGGAGGTACTCATGGACACAGAGGAGTAGTTTTGTGTCAGAACTACCTCAGGAATTCATGAAGCCACAGCTGGACCAGATGCTCAGCTTGTATAAATGATCAGGAGTCTGTGGACTCAGATTTCACTTCAAATTTTCCAGTTTCTGTGCTGAAGTTTCTACTAGCTGAAGTGATCCCAACCACAGGGCTGTTCAGGCTGGACAAGAATTTGGCAGTTGGACTAGATAGATCCTTGTAGGTCCTTTCCAATGGAAACATTCTATTCTACCCGGTTCTATTGTATTAAGCAACCTGCTCTGGTGGGAGGTGTCCCTGCCCATAGCAGGGGGGGAGTGGAACTGGATGATCTTTAAGGTCCCTTCCAAACCAAACCATTTTATGATTCTATGATTCTACACCATTACTTATATCTGGCAGACTTTGGATGTTCAAACAGCAAGTCTATCTGACAAAATCTGTATTTCATAATACCAGGCTGATGGACAATAATTGCTCACTCATTTTATCTTCTTTCTCACAGCATCTTATTTCTACTTTTAAATTGGGTCCTAAATCCATGTCACATTAATGAGTGACCAGTTTGTGAAGTTGCCCAATGTAACATTTGGACAAGTTTTCTCTTATTGCTTTGAAATTCCTGAGTGTGTCAAGATCAGGGAAAAAAAAGAATTCATCATAGAATCATAGAATGGTTAGAGTTGGAAGGGACCTTCAAGATCATCCAGTTCCAACCCCCTGCCCTGGGCAGGGACACCTCCCACCACCCCAGGTTGCTCCAAGCCCCATCCAGCCTGGCCTTGAACCCCTCCAGGGATGGGGCAGCCACAGCTTCTCGGGGCAACCTGGGCCAGGGTCTCACCACCCTCACAGCAAAGAAGTTCTTCCTTATATCTCATCTGAATCTCCCCTCTTCCAATTTAAAACCATTACCCCTTGTCCTATCACTCCACTTCCTGACAGAGTCCCTCTCCAGCTCTCCTGGAGCTCCCTTCAGATCCTGGAAGGCTGCTCCAAGGTCTTCCCAGAGCCTTCTCTTCTCCAGGCTGAACAGCTCCAGCTCTCTCAGCCTGTCCTCACAGCAGAGGTGCTCCAGCCCTCTGAGCATCTTGGTGGCCCTCTGCTGGACCAGTTCTAACAGTTCCATGTCCTTTCTCTGTTGAGGACTCCAGAGCTGGACACAGGACTCCAGGAGGTGTCTCATGAGCGCAGAGTAGAGGGGGAGGATCACCTCCCTTGCCCTGCTGGTCACTCTTCTTTTGATGCAGCCCAGGATACAGTCGGCTTTATCAAAGTTAGTATTTCAGAGAGTTGTTAGACCAACTATTTTAATATTTTAATACTCTTGTTCAGTGAGTTCCCTTCTCCTATGTTTATAATTAAAGGTCTCTGTTCAGTTAATTCTCATATTACTTCTAGCATTTCAAGTGTGAGAGCTTTACTTGGCAACTTGTGGAGCAGTGGGATGCAGATGGTATGTGTTGCATTTAACGTGTTGAAAATGACTGAAAAGTAGTAACAATAATTAGTAGTAATAATAGTAGTAACAGTATAGCCAGAATATCCCTCATGGTCATCACAGGAATGTTTGCACGACTGCTTTATCTAGAAAATCAAACACTAAGCCATATATATAACATGTATAGTAATAACACATAGGTAATATATAACATATATGGTTATAATTACATACATATAGCTATAGGATAATAATATATAACATATATAATAACTTTTATTGCCTCTTGGGTTCAGATTCCCTATAAATATGGTGGCTTTTTTCTTGCCTGACAATTTTAAAGATGTCGAAATAACTTTCAGTATGTCCTAAAATGTGAGTATTCTGTCTGTCTCGTACTCGTAGGAGTGGAATTTCATCTGTGAGTGGAATACACCCACTGTATAACAGCTATGGATTACAGGAGGTTTAAAAGGTATTCTATTAATTTCAAATAATAATAGTTTATCTGTAATGCCATAGCAAAGATGAACTCCATAGAAATCACGCTTTACAGCAAGGACACAGCCCTTACCATAAAAGTAACGGGGTAAAAATCCAGCCTGGGATAAAAATATCTTATAGGCAGGCGGGATACTGGAGTTTCCAGCTGCGGTATGGGAGTTTCCAACCCCTCTGCCATGCCTGTATGGAAACTGCTCGGGCTGTGGGAGGGGAAGCCGGGGAAAACGGCATCTCGTCCATGCTGTGAGTAGAGACTGCCAAGAAAATCTCCTTGTTTAGGTATAGTGACCTCTAATAATGATGCACTGATCTTACTGCTGTTTAAATAGTACAGCAGTGATTCCACCTCCTTCTCTTCTCCCTACTCCTCCTTTCCTATTACCAAACACCAGCTCAGCTTTGACGTTGAGTTTAAATGGATTCTTGCCACGTATTTGATTTCTGTGGTTAGGGCTTGCCATGTGTTCGATGAAGAAACTTGAGCTCATGCCTGCAGGACTCGGAGTTTCCAGGTGGTGCTCCTGTGTCACGGCTGTACAACAACAGCACAGGTTGATAATAACCATAAGGAAGACATTTTTGGCAATGAGGGTGGTGAAACGCTGGCCCAGGTTGCCCAGAGAGATGGGAGATGCCCCATCCCTGGGAACATTCAAGGTTGGGTTGGACGGGGCTCTGAGGAACATGATCTAGTAGAAGATGTCCCTGCTCACTGCAGAGGGAATGGACTAGATGGTCCTTAAAGGTCCCTTCCAACTCAAACTATTCCATGGTTCCATGACTGTATGTGCAATGACAGAGCTTGTACATGCTTGTTTAATTTTTGTCATCGTATAAAGGTGATATTCTAGCCATGTCATTCTTAGGAATAAATAATAGGTAGCAGCAGCTGACTGAGCAAATTGGTAATTCTGTGATTAATCTCACTTTATGCACCTCCATACCTTGCAGGAACTATCCCAGATTTCACACCCAATAAGGAGAAATAGACACTGGCAGAGGAAGATGCATCCTCTCATCCTATTGTCTGAGGTTCCCCGTCTCTATCAATAATATGAAGAGCATAGAACAGTGACTAGATGAGATACTCAAGTGTTAGATGGCTAAAGAAAATGAATCCCACCTTTTTATATAGTTTAGGTAACCTTCACACATTCTGGGTCAGTGTAGATATTCTCTGTGTGCATAGAATCACAGAATGGTTTGGGTTGGAAGGGACCTTAAAGATCATCCAGTTCCAACCCCTGCCTTGGGCAGGGACACCTCCCACCACACCAGGTTGCTCCAAGCCCCATCCAGCCTGGCCTTGAACCCCTCCAGGGATGGGGCAGCCACAGCTTCCCTGGGCAACCTGGGCCAGGGTCTCACCACTCTCAAAGCAAAGAATTTCCTCCTGAGATCTCATCTAAATCTCCCTTCTTTCACTGTAAAACTGTTCCTCCTTGTCCTATGGCTCCCTTCCCCAATCAAGAGTCCCTCCATACAAGAATGTATGTCCTACTATGAATAGTAATAATACTTTTCATGTATCTATCTCATTCACCCCAGGATATCCTCTGTGTGCTTTATAAACATTAATTAATGTGGCTTCATAGCACTCTCATGAGGAAAGCATCGCCCCCAATTTAGAAGTGAAGAAATGTGGCTGTAGCAAGCTTAAAGAAGTCGTCCCAGGCTGCAGAGAAAAACAGCGGCATAAATGTAAATACCAGAGGATGCCTCACAATCATAGCCCAAAGATAAGGTAATAACAAGGTGTGGCTCCCAAATCCATACCGACAGTGTAATGTGGTGCTCGCTTCCGCTGTATTCAAGGTAAATAGGTTGAGGTGTGGTGAGCACGGGGTAATTCCCGATGTCTTCACAGCAGTCATACCTTCAACTCAGTGCAGATGCAGCCAGGCTGACTAAGGACAGAACGAGAGGGTAAGGGTCAAATTCCTGCCCCACATACTTGAGACATTTGTGTCTCCCTGTCCCTACCATTCACTTTTTTTTGATTCTGCAGAATCCAACTTTCAGCAAAGAAACACCATCTGAGAGCAGCCCTCAGGAGAAGGACTTAGGGGGGGTGGGTGAACGAGAAGCTCAACACGAGTTGGCAACGTGTGCTGGCAGCCCAGAAAGCTCCCCAACATCCTGGGCTGCACCCCCAGTGGCGTGGCCAGCAGGGTGAGATGGGGGGATTCTGCCCCTCTGGCCTGCTCTGGGGAGACCCCATCTGGAGCACTGTGTCCAGCTCTGGAGTCCTCAGCACAGGAAGGACATGGACCTGTTGCAGCGGGCCCAGAGGAGGGCCATGAAGATGCTCCAAGGGCTGGAGCCCCTCTCCTATGAAGAAAAGCTGAGTGTGTTGGGGTCCTACCACCTGGATGAGGTTTAGGAACAGCTGGGGAAAAGGCTCACTGGTTTCAGAAGGCTGAAAGTGGATCATTAGTGTACATGGTTTGAGTTCAGGATCGTGAAACATTACCCACCACCAATTTATTACGAGAGAGAGAGACATACACTGATGCCAGGCTTTGTTCACACCTTCAGTAGGCATCACACCACTGCTTCTAGGGTTATCTTCAATAGAGATTTGCTGTGTCTTTTTCCCCACACCAGCCCGCTCCCCTCCTGGCTTCATCCCCCTGATGCCATTCTTGCCCAACCCCTCTTATGCCCATGTCTAGACCCACCACCATCAGCATGTGCATCACCAGAGCTACAGGACACACAGAAGAAAAAAACACATGGGTACTTCAATTGGTGCTAAAGCAGCCTCAAAGTATTGTTCACACATTTCCCTAATTGTTTTGACCATTCTCCCTACATTTTCCTTGTTACTCTTCCATGTACTGGGTGACTTCCTGATGTGTTGACACTTGTACAAGCTTTCACTCTCCAATTTCCATATGGACCTCTCCCTTTACTACGCAGTTTGTCTTAGCTGTGCCAGCCAACAAAATGCCAAGTCACCTTTTCCTGCCACTATCTGGGTCATGGTAGGGTTTGGGTTAACTGCTGATGTGAGCAACCAACAGCCAACTCCTTCCGCCACCATCACCTGATGTGACACAATTTTGGACAGAGGTGCTCTCTTCCTTTTCCTGGAGGATGCAGGTGAAAGTAACAGAGAGATTAGTGGCAAGAAGGAAAGAGGAGGCTCCATGATGACCATGGGCCTCAAGGTCAACCTTTGGTCAGGTGTTCTGCCTAACGTTACAAGTGTTGGGCTAAGTAAAAGCTGCGGACACATCTTAAGAGAATGGTCTCTGGCCAGAAAAAGCTACACTGATCTTCATTGCTATTGTCATGGGTGAAGCGTAAAAGAACAGGAGGAAGTTACTGAATTTCGCAGCCGTATCCAGATTACGCACGGGATTCATTACTGCTTTGCAGCTGCAGGTTGTATGTGGCTTTGTGTAAAGATGAGAGAATAATTATTTCTCTTTAACAACTTTTTTTTTTTTCCCTGTATCTGGCAATCTACAATGGATGAAAGCAATTTTAACATCAAACTAGGGACTGTTTTACAATATATTTGCAATTTGCATAAATACGAGAAATATAGGTGTAGTAAGGGAGAGTATCCATCTCTTCCAATATTTTTCTACCTCTGTCCTGGAAGTGGATTGATACAGGTTAATTAACATGGAAAAATGGTCCCAAACTGATGAACTGTGGTACCTAGTAGAGGGGCTTTGGCCTGTGTCATATCTTAGCAAGCTTTTGCTGATGGAGAGGGACAGGGAGATATCCACTTGCAGGCTGTGAAGCTCCATGGTGGAGCAAATGTCTACCTGCAGCCCGTGGAGGTCTGTGGTGGAACGAACCATTGGCCAAGTTCCACTGTCCAACCAAGTGACTATGGTGGCCAATAATCAAGTTCTCCCAATACACACGAACTGGCCAGCAGAGGCAGGGTCAAACTGTCAACAACTTTGCCTACTGGTGACTGCACTTCAGTTGTGAAGGATTTAGTATCAGCAGCTTTAAGATCATTTGCTCACTTAAGACAATGGTGTTAATCTTCTCTAAAGTGACATAAGCTGAATTTCAACTTTCCCAGGGCACAATGTAATAAACTGGACGACTGGAGTGGTTTTTCCCCTAGACAGCATCAGAAATGGGCACTGCCACCATAACTCCACTTCCTTTGCTCTTGTATTTTTCTCCCTGGAGATAAGCCCTCTTTTGACATACTCCAAGTATGGAGCAAGTGATTATTCTCACCTCTTTGCTTTTAAAACAAAGTTTTGTAAAATCAGCAGCAGCTGAGGCCATGCAACGGATACAGAATATGTTGGTTTCTGGCCCACACCGTGCTGCCATGTCTTCCCTGCAGTTACCTCTCGTGCAAAGCTAACCTGTGCGTGTCTATTCACGCTGCTCCCACGCTCAATGGAAAGCAGGGTGGACAAAGCCTCCCAATCTCTTTTTAATCGGTATCGTGTGTCTGGACATTTGCTAATTGCTAATTTCAGCTCTCATACCTTTGATTAAATCACTCCTGGTGGTTGGTTCTTTCATGCCATTAATCTATGGCTTCCTTTTTGAGTAACATTCCTCCTTGAGAAACCTTGGGAGGAGGTGTTAACCCAAGTACAGTTTGCTACCCAAGCCATGGTTACTTTCCTAATTTTCTGCTGTTTTCATGCTCCGTCAATTAGAGAACAAACAAGTCAGCACGCCAGACCTCACTCCCAAGGAAACAACTTGATTTTTCGTTATTAACTGTCATGCAAACTGGTCAGTACAGAATAGAGGAACCGGCTCTGTGCAAAATCATGATTGTCTCTTCAATTACAGTCAGGTTCTTGTGGAGCAATTAATACTTTCCATCAGGTAGCCCATGCAGTCTGTAGAGTGCTATATATTACAGGTAGTCCTTAAAAAAAACAACACCCAGAAGCAGCAGGGATGGCAAGAAGAAGCACCCAAGAAAGAGCATGGCTTCTCAGCTCAAATGTTCTCAGCAGCACCTTGGAGCCCACGTTACTGCCCTTGGACCACTTCCAATAACCAGGTTAGCTCACTGAAGATGAGCTAAAATGAAAAACTCTAATGAGGATGTTCTGAGGTGGATCTTTTGGCTCTCATGCTGCGATAAAAATCAGCCACATATTTATTCCTAGCAATAAGATCTGAAAATGCACCTTGTGTTTGGCAGGCTTAGATAATTTTTTTTTTTTTTCCTAAATATCTCCTGAGGCTGTGTTCTGGGCAATCTGCCTGATAACGGCTTCCATTGGCTTGGCTTCACTGTGTCATCCTGAATCGTATTTTTGGCTGGAAAAGTCCATTCTTTTTGTGGGAAAACATCATCCAGTATCATTATTTTAGCCCTTTTTAATAACTTAATAGTGGGGACCAGACTTTTTCCTTCAGTTTCAATTTTTGTTTCCTCCCTGCTTTACGGAAACAGCATTTCAGTCAATTTTGTTTCTCTTCTAAGATTTTGGTTTGCGTCTCTTTTGCTGAAGTTTAAAATCTATTTTTGAATTCCAGCAATGGTAGCAATCCCTAATATTTCAGATCTTACTTAACCTTCTTCACTGTTTATATTGTCTCATTAATATGAAAAAAACCCCACGTTATTTATTTCCAGTTACTGGGAGGTATCCCAAAACCAGCCAAAGCAGCATTCAGTTTCCTTAAATGCTTATCTTTCAGTAAAACACAGTTTTCTTTTTTGATTAAAATGATGTAAGAAAATAAGGCTTAATTTAAAATCTATCACATTTTAGAAACTTGCAGAGAAAATATTAATTTTCTTGATGCATTAAAAAGCAAACCACAACCTTCAACTAAAGACAACTACTACTTTGATGAAAATAAATTGAGAAAAATAATTTCACGGTAGAGAGAAGGAAAGAAAAGAGCTTCTATACTATGTGCATTTTGTGGAGACTGTTGATGTGATTAATTGGCTGTATGGGTAACTAAAAAACAATCTAGGTAACTTCAGCTTAAGCAGTATCCACAAGCAGGTATTCTTTTGAGGCTGCAACAAACAGTTTGTATCTTGGGTTCCATCTTCCTCTCTGTCAAAGTCTGATTAATCCCCGTTTCCTATATGATTACAAATAACAGGGTCCACTTTCTCAACAGCACTGATGAACAGCAATTACAGCCTACCTCCAAAGAGGGCTCAAGACATTAACATCAAGGTGATGCAACACAAAGCTGACCTATCTGGACGATACCACAGTCTCTCGCTTCTTCATGTAATTTCAATTATCAGTCCAATGGAATATTATAGGATGATATGTTGTCCAGCTTCACCAATCAAATTAATTCTCTTTTGTTCCCACGTCCTTTTTTACTGACTGCCTGAATTTTTAAATGTTTTTCCAAACTCTTTCTGATTTGTAAATAACTTTGTGATTATGTGCTAATTGGGAGCTGTGGTGGTGCTTTCGGTACTGTCTCTCCAGGGCTGTCGAGAAAAAGACGACAGGAAAGTTTGAATTTCATCTCTCTGCTAATTCTGGCAGCAAAGGCTTTGAATTCAGGGCCCTGCCAAACTAGCTGAAATGCCAGATCATTAATTTGTTGCTGAGTTGCAGTTTGTGCACGCTCACAGTTCATCTACCACATCAAAATCTCCTGTTGAAATGAGCAGGTGATTGCTTAGTGTTGCTGGAGTCTTCCACTCGTGCTAAGTGTGCGACAAATGTTGGATGGTGTTAACACAGGGGTGGTTTTTTTATTATTGGCACAGTGAGAACTTTCAAGGTAGAGACGAATTTACCCATTTCCAGAGGTGGGAGATGACTTTGAGAGTAATGGGCCTGCATGTTTTGGTCACACTGTTGAGAAAAGAGGTGAATCACTTTGAGAGAGTCCCTTCCTCCCACTGCCGAGGTGACTGTCCCTGTAGCAGAGAGCATCAAAAGAAATGTGTGGTTGAGCTGCACCACTTCAGCAGAGCATCCCGCTGTCACGGGCAGTACAGAAGTACTGTGCCGCCTCTATCTGCACCACGGAACTAGCGGCCTCCAACAAAAGGAGAAAAGAGGTGAAAAGCAACACTTGTGAGAACTCTCCCTGAGTCCTTAATTGCTTAAAAGGGTCATTGCTTTTGGGGGCAGTTATGAGATACCTATGGCCGTGTGTAACATCATCTGTACTTCCTTTGCAGCGTTACTGCTTGCACACTTGGTTGTTCTTTTTGAAAGCCTGTGGGCTTTTTTTAATAATTTCATTTTCTGTTTTGGTTCTATTTTACACTCTCCTATGGCTGTTGTATGTCATTCCCGTCTTTTCCAGCTCCTCCCATTCACTTATCAATTTCACGAATATTTTATTTACTTCCTTCTTAAGGTCATTAGTAAAGATGGGTCAGAAGTGCAATCTCTGTGGCATAATGATACATTGCTTGGATGCATTGATAATTCAGAAGGTGGAGTATTAATGATTGGCTACTTAAATCTTGAATCCTACTTCTTCTAGTCATGAGGGGACACTGCATTCCAGTATAAATAGATTATTATTTATGCAATAATAACAATAACTGTATTTACATTCTTATAACAGTATCTTCCACCTGAGGAAGTGCAATGATTACAAATCCATTATCATCATCACTTTTAATAGATAAGGAAGAAGGGAAAATGCGAAGCCCTAAGCCTTAGCTAAACGTCAGTAAGACAGTGGATGACTCATAGGAATACACAAGACTTTTCCACGTTCACTTTTCATCAGCTCAGTTTTTATAAAATTCTTGAAAAATTGGGAAAAGAAGTAGCCAGCAAGTATGGGGTGATGTAGATATGGGGTTGTACTTACTCCTGAGGGGTAGAAGAAGCGCTCCCGTCTGTTGGATTGTCTGAAGACCCGATCCTCTCTAGGCTTGTTGGACCCTGATTGTGCCTTCTTAGATGTAGTCATCCTCAAAGACCTTCTATCTCTAGGCCTGCTCCTTTTCCCAGCAGATGATTTCTGGAAAAAATCAACCCATCTGTTGTATTTTTTCTGTCGCAAAACATTGGAGTTACATGGGCTTAAAGAAGCCGCATCTGGAACCAGTCTGATAAGAACTGACTTCTTGGTTAAGTATTTAGAAGTCCCTTCATGTTCTTTTGATTAAGAGTATCTTTTAGATTATACAAATCTAGACCTTGCCATCAGTTTTTCAGGGCTGAATTCACTTACATGCAGTATCTTTTCTTGCTTTCACTAGTAAAGGACTTCTAACAATGGCAATGGTCTCAACAGTCACACAGTCTGTGGAGCAGCAAACCCAACATTTTATAGATCTCCCAACCTTCTAAAGACCCCAACACAGTCAAACAGACTGGTGAATTAGCAGAAGGGTCCCACAGTCTCACAATAAACAAATGCAGTTTGGTATTTATGTGGGTTTTTTTTAGACACTAAATAAAAGAATTGTCTGATACCACAGCTGTATGTCATATTACAGCTCTAATGGTGATTGCTGTTTAGGTGTCTTGTTACACCTCTTTTGAAAGGTATATGTTAAAATGACTGATGCATGTTATTGCGTTATGGCCACCTACTCTCTGCAATACCCTAATAAAGCAGCGAACAATGGTAACATGTTGTAATAACTTTAGGCCTTGATCTGGTATCGCGAACAAGGGTATCTTCTTAAATTTACTGCTTTGAGCTACCCAAGTAAAACTACTTTTACTGGGTTCTTCCTGATAACCTAAGTCTTTCCTCGCAAACCTAACGATAGCAAAGCCTCAAGTCAGTCATTTATCAGGAAAGATGTGAAGAACAGATGTTGAGCAAACTCAGGGCTCAGATATCTTAAACTGGAAGGCATTCACACACGTCCTTCTGCCCACACCCCTTAATTTCATTAAAAAGTAAATTGCAGTCTCTCAGGGCTTTCTAAAGGAGAGGTGAAAATAGATTGAAGTTTCTCTGGCCAAGCTTACTAGTCACTCAGAAACCACATGAGTCTGAGGGCCTTACAGAGGAACGCTGTGCACGAACTACAACATGCTGCTTCTCAGGAGGGTTTCAGAGGACCCTCCCAGTACAACCGTGTCTTTTCTGAACTGGACCCGGTCCCTGTCTAACTGGATCAAAATGTGGGCAGAAAAGAGTGTAGCTTGTGGCTGTCTGACTAACTTCCCTTAAGGGACCACTTCTGCCAAATCTTTAATCACAGGAGTAGCTGTCAGTATTACCTAGTTTTACAAGTCAAAACTCAGATTTCAAATTTCACTAAGGAACTGATGAGCAGCCAGTGTAACAAATTTGATAGATTTTATTGCAGTTAATATATATGACCTCACACTTTAAAAAATATCCAAGAATGCACTTATTGCAATAAAGACAGTAACTGCACCATGCCTAGCTGCTATAAAATGGACACTCAAAAGACCATTTCTGACAGATATTACAAGCTATGTTTTCTTTTGTTCTTTTTACATGGACATCTGACAGAAGCTTTGGATCCAGCATGACCTGAGCATGCACAACAGAGTGTTCACCCGATTTCCCAACTCTGTTCTTTTCTAGTTATTTCCAGCCCACAGGAATCTGTAACTCCATTTGGCCATATATGAAGCAAGTTGCTGAACAGCACTAGCTGGATCTGATGAAATCGATATAGACAGCTGGGTATTATCCTCCTACTGAAGGTACCACAACTCTCTTATCATCATGGATTTCCTGTGTGGCCTCACACATACATGGTACTGGCCAGATAACAGAACAAAACACAAGAGAACTCCAGCTGAAAAGATTAGCAATTACCCAGTATGAAGGTGAGCAATCACCTACTATTTGTTGCACTCAGTGCCAACCTGTAGAGGCTGGCACTATAATAGGTCTACAATTATCATCATTTGAAGTGGCTGTATATAATATTTTTCCTCAGACATTAGGGCAGCTATTGAGCACCAGAGAAATCCTCAAATGAGAAAGTTCTAAATGTGCCAGAACTGTTATTGGGATCTCTGGGGTTGATCCCTCCATCGGTTTTGGGCATCATGTGTGACTTAAGGTATGATGCTCACTTTGCCATGCCTTAGTTTTCCAGTATAAAGTATGAGTAATACTTCTCAGTCTTACATAGGTGCTGAAAACAAAATTCTCAAATATTTCCAAGGCATTCTGATGACAGGGTGATGCACAGAAAAGCACCTGAGAATGAAAGGCACTAACAGGATGTAGAAAGGATGTTTGGACTATGTAGCAGCTCATTGTTGAGATATACGCTGTGCCTTCTTACTTCCATGGGGAGTAAATTAAAAACTCATGATCAGATTAATTAAAGCCATTCAGTTTTTAACTTAAAAACAAGATAAAGATTGATCAGTGAAAACGTATATCCATGAAAGCAAGAAGCTAGCAAGAAATGAAGTTAGGAGATACAGCAGAGAACCGGATGAGGAGCCTTTTTTTTTTTTCCCCCCATTGGTTGGACTAGATGATCTTAAAAGGACCCTTCCAACCTAGGAGATTCTGTGATTCTGAGGAGAAATGGTATTGCTTGTGGAAGGAAGCAGTTAAAGGAGAATTCACTTTACCTTATTTAAGTGAGTGCAAGTTATGCATTTAGACAAACATTGCTGCAGATATTCCCTCAACAGCCAGCTGAGAGGATAAAACACACCTCCAGATGGTCCCTCACCTCACCTGTTGAATGGAAGGACATAGGGTTAGACAGTCTCCTCTTTGCTGGTGGCAAAGGGAACACGGGTCATGAGCTTTGGCTTCCTACCTTTTGTCCGACTACCTACCTTTTAGGTAGCTCAGAGGAGGTAAAAAACAACTCTGCCCTCCTGTTTTGTTTTGTGGTTTGGTTTTTGTTGTTTTTGTTTCTTTTTTTCAATAGGAACCAAAGGCTTAATACTATCGGTTATTTCAAACTGTAATAATGAACAATCAGACATTACACCACTACATGAGTAAAGATGTGTCCTTATTGTAAAAGAAGTATAATTAACCCTGTATTCTCCATAGCTCTCTTGTGCAACTGCTAGCTGGATTTGGCAAATAGCAGAGGTTTATACCCAGATTAAGCAACTCTTGTTTGACAGATTTTGAAGAATATTTGAGACCAGCGTTCCTTAAGCAGCAAAGCAGAAGGGGGAGAACAAAGAAATACAGAGAACAGAAAGTGGGAGAAAAAGAAGCAGAGATCTATATGAGGTATGATGATCTATATGATCTATATCCACAAAGATCCATCACAAGTTATTTCTCCAGTTCCCCAGAAAGCAGATGCTGTGAAGAAACAAATCTGTCTGAAAGAAACTTCGTGAGACCCATCCTTTTCAAGTGATAACAAATGCTGATAGACTCTTCAACAGTAAGGATGTGTCTCTCATGAGTCTTTTGGATTCGTGGAGTTCAAGGTGGAAAGGACCATTGGATTATCCAGCCTGATCTCTTCTTAGCACAGTTTAGAAATTTTCACGTAGCAGCTCTGCTAACGATCAGAGTTATGCTAAATATAACATGTTGTACTACAAGCCTTCTGTGGAAAGCAACAAAATGTACTCATATCTTTCCAGCACTTATCACCTCTTTTCCCATTTCTCAGCTCTTTTTCACTGCCCTTGCACCACCCTTTCTCTGTCCCAGCCTTCACCCAAATACAGAACCTGCCTCTAACTCCTTTTTCTCCGTGGGTCCCCGTTCTGATAAATCTGTATTCAAATGTGGTAAGTCTGGTACCATTACCTAAGCGATCCCGCTTTTATGATGTGGTGAAGTAGGTGCTCTTGGTGTTGTACAATTGTACTCCACAAAAGACAGCTCTTTCCAAAATATTCCTCTTCAAATATCCCCGAAGTTTGGCTATTCCTCACACAATTCCTCTGTAACTGTGAGATCCAGCCACCTTCCAACAGCACGACCTGTAGCTTTCATCAGCTTCTCACAAAGTTATTTAATATTCAGCAATCTCTCACGTCAGGCACACCAGATCTCCGTGTCTCCTCAGCCCAGGACCTGGTCAACAGCCCAGTCATTTCCCCACAGTGTTAGCACCATCTTCATGTCAAGTTTTCGGGCAGTCATTTTACATTAACCTCTTTATCACCAGAAACAAAAAACAAAACTCAAAATGCACTACGGTTAGAGCCAATCCCTGAGCTATCCTTCTGAAATGAACCACTTGGACATGTCTCATTGACACTTCCTTTCAAAAGTGTCCATCAAACCAGATGCTGATCGCCCACTTTCTAAATGCCTGTGCACATCTGTGCATTTTACAGACCTTCAGCAAAAAATGGTATCGGAGCACACAAAAAAAGCCAAGGTAGAATCATTATTTTAGTGATCAAATGTGTCCATCAACATGGAAAAAGTTTATTTTCTAAGTCCTGTCACAAAGCATGCAGCAGATCTGTAAATGAAGAAATGCCATGAGACTAGATCTTTCAATATAAATAACTATTATTTTCTATCTCTCTTCACTTAAAAGCAGTACGTCATGGAAACATAACACCCCTAGGAGTGGGAACTCTAGGCAGCTGGTGATTAATCTTGCTGCCAAAAATCTTAATAGTTTCTTAATTACCCACTAATAATTTTCAGAACAACTTCTCGGTTGCTGAGGTGACTCTGCCCTCTGGAATGTTTGTTTCCTTCTTCTCGTGGACATCCGAAGGTTGTGGCAGCACAACAGCAGTTGGGAACATCTCAGTAAATGAAATCCATCCCAGAGTTTCTCCAAATGCACTTTCCACTCAATGCCTGTCCTTAGTTGAAACCAAGGCGCTAACAACTCTTCTCTTTTAAATCAACTCTCCGTATCAGAGACATTAAACCTCAAATACCAAGTTCAGAGGGGTACTATGTGCTAGTAGCTGCCAAATTTTAAACTAGAAGAGTCTTTTCTCTGATACTCATTTGCAGAAAACACCACGGTGTGCTGCAAAGATTTTATCAACATTTCAAAAATCCTGCACAACTCACTTGTACCTTTGCTACATCTGGATTTGCAATATGATTATCCAAACTGACGCAAAATCTTAACGTGTGATATTTAGAATAATGAAACACGGGATTCCCCTGATGATAACCTATCATAAAAGTCTGACCTCTCTCTTCTTTCTAACAATCTTGTCCTTGATTTTTGTGATTCACACGCCACCTCTGTTATTCAAACTGGAATCACCTTTAGGTGGAGATTTTGATTAGTGTGCTTTTTAAATTCCCTATACATCTCATGACAAATAACAAGCACAAATACTTATAAGTATTGCTTCTACCAACAATCCAAACACTGCAAGTATTTTATATTTTATCGCAGAATACCAAATTAAGGCCACTTTATTTTTTTTTGCGGGTAAACAGCCTTCCTTTTTCTGACCCTTTTCTCTCTTTGATGCTTTATTCAGAGGTCTACCCTGTTTTCTTTCTCCTATTCATTTTGGTTTTCCTACATGGCATCTCAGTTTCTCATCACAGTTACAGAAATCAAATAACAACTCCTTACAGCATTATTCACTCACTAGAACAATACAACTCTCTTCTTTGACCCCATCAAAACTGCTAATAAAATAACATTAGGGCTCTGTCCCTCAAGATGCGGAGAACATTCATGCAACCTGTGCTGCATCTTCACTAGATTCACATTCTGGTAGAACATGAGAGCCTCAACACAGTAACAAAATCATCAAAACCACAAAAAAAAAAGGGGTACGTGCAAAGAAGAGTAAGGCAATGTAGAAAAAAAATACCATCTCAATCTTAGCTGGAAGTTAGAATTGCTCTGTACTTTTTGGAGCATCACAGGCACCTCCATGGAACAATCTGTCATGTTCTAAAGCAAGTGTTTGAACTCAATTTGTCTCTTGAAATGCCTCTTTTTCCTTGACTGTAGGGCGAATCTGTATGCCTAGACTAGAAGAAATACCAAAACTCTAGATGAATAAANGGGAGCGCGTTCTTTGGCGCGTCGGTGATATTCAAACGGAGGGCGGCGCGGGGAGGCGGCCTCCGCCTGCTTGTTCCGGTTTCGTAGCGGCGGCGGGCGCTGAGGGTGAGTCGGGCCGGGCTGTGGAGGGTGGTAGCGGGGCGAGGCCCCTTTCCTTTGGGGGGGGGCGAGGCCCCTTTCCTTTGGGGGGGGGCGAGGCCCCTTTCCTTTGGGGGGGGGCGAGGCCCCTTTCCTTTGGGGGGGGGCGAGGCCCCTTTCCTTTGGGGGGGGGCGAGGCCCCTTTCCTTTGGGGGGGGGCGAGGCCCCTTTCCTTTGGGGGGGGGCGAGGCCCCTTNCAACAGCAGTTGGGAACATCTCAGTAAATGAAATCCATCCCAGAGTTTCTCCAAATGCACTTTCCACTCAATGCCTGTCCTTAGTTGAAACCAAGGCGCTAACAACTCTTCTCTTTTAAATCAACTCTCCGTATCAGAGACATTAAACCTCAAATACCAAGTTCAGAGGGGTACTATGTGCTAGTAGCTGCCAAATTTTAAACTAGAAGAGAGAGTCTTTTCTCTGATACTCATTTGCAGAAAACACCACAGTGTGCTGCAAAGATTTTATCAACATTTCAAAAATCCTGCACAACTCACTTGTACCTTTGCTACATCTGGATTTGCAATATGATTATCCAAACTGACGCAAAATCTTAACGTGTGATATTTAGAATAATGAAACACGGGATTCCCCTGATGATAACCTATCATAAAAGTCTGACCTCTCTCTTCTTTCTAACAATCTTGTCCTTGATTTTTGTGATTCACACGCCACCTCTGTTATTCAAACTGGAATCACCTTTAGGTGGAGATTTTGATTAGTGTGCTTTTTAAATTCCCTATACATCTCATGACAAATAACAAGCACAAATACTTATAAGTATTGCTTCTACCAACAATCCAAATACTGCAAGTATTTTATATTTTATCACAGAATACCAAATTAAGGCCACTTTATTTTTTTTTGCGGGTAAACAGCCTTCCTTTTTCTGACCCTTTTCTCTCTTTGATGCTTTATTCAGAGGTCTACCCTGTTTTCTTTCTCCTATTCATTTTGGTTTTCCTACATGGCATCTCAGTTTCTCATCACAGTTACAGAAATCAAATAACAACTCCTTACAGCATTATTCACTCACTAGAACAATACAACTCTCTTCTTTGACCCCATCAAAACTGCTAATAAAATAACATTAGGGCTCTGTCCCTCAAGATGCGGAGAACATTCATGCAACCTGTGCTGCATCTTCACTAGATTCACATTCTGGTAGAACATGAGAGCCTCAACACAGTAACAAAATCATCAAAACCACAAAAAAAAAAGGGGTACGTGCAAAGAAGAGTAAGGCAATGTAGAAAAAAAATACCATCTCAATCTTAGCTGGAAGTTAGAATTGCTCTGTACTTTTTGGAGCATCACAGGCACCTCCATGGAACAATCTGTCATGTTCTAAAGCAAGTGTTTGAACTCAATTTGTCTCTTGAAATGCCTCTTTTTCCTTGACTGTAGGGCGAATCTGTATGCCTAGACTAGAAGAAATACCAAAACTCTAGATGAATAAAGATGAGTAAGATAAATTTCAATGAAAGAGCAATTTAGGTATCATATCTCACGTGGTGTCTATGGAAAGCTAATTATTAGTAACTCACCAAACTAATGAGTATATATACACGTCTAACTGTATTTTATAGCATGTTAACAAGCCTGAAAAATATTACAAGCATTAGGAGAACCATATTGCTATACAGGACACAGTAATTAATACATCCAGGCAGAACGTGAGCTGTGAGGTTGAACTGCTCCACTTAGTGCATTTCCATGGCTATAATCCAACGCCAAGAAGAAAGGGCCAGCTCAGAGAAAGAGCTGCTTTTAGCAGCCTCAGGCAATACTGCAGATACGGGATCAGCTTATGAAGGATCCGTCTGAGAAAAAAGCAGAGGAAAGCCGTAATCTGAAGGAGCTGGTCAGGGCACGCCGACCCCCCCGTTCTATCACAGCTACAGGAAGCTTCAAAAAACCACCCAGTTATGGCTTAAAGAAGGAAATATTTTCAGGTATGCTTGAAGAGGGTTCGCATCATCTCCTTCCTGCGCTTTTGTGATCAAGGACGGAAAGCCGGGAAGCTCACACGCTTTTTTTTTTTTTTCCCTTTGGGGATGGGGGAATCCAACGGCGGGGGG
>VZRU01007463.1:0-83137 GCA_013398155.1 Pedionomus torquatus
AACAACTGAGAAGGAAAGTTAATATTCTTCAGCTAAAAAGCTGTTGCAAAGAATAAGGAAACAATATATTCCTGGTGGAAAGATGCGGAAGAATAAAAGATAAAGAAGCACAAACCAAAGAGCTTGGGAGATTTAGATTAAACATTGAACAAAACTTCAGTATCAACAATAAGACACTGTAGCTTGGGGTAATGTGTTTGTAACTTGGTCTTGGAATAGAAAGGTGGAGTTAATGACTTCCCCAGATCTCATCCAGTGAAAGCCAGTCCCTCAGTGACTCCATGACTGTCAACATTTGTGTGGCCTTGTACAAGAAGTCCCCTCCTACAGTGGGTTCCACAGCTGAGAGCCAAACACAAGAACTGAACACAGGAAGCCTGTGCACATCTCCAGGTCTCAGAGAAGTCTTCTCCAAGATTGCAGACCATCCTCTTCTCTCCCTGCTGTAAGCCTTCCCTCCTCTCCTTACCATCTCTGTAGACTTTTATTGAGCCAGCCATATTCCAGTTTTCCATCTCGATGTCAGTTTTCCATCTCATCCTCTTAGCATCATAACTTGCTTTCCCTCTTGAAAGCCCCTGAAAACTTGTTCATCACTTCTACTTTTCACTCAGGCAATTCTTTGATCCCAGAAGACAACGGTTGCTTGGACAGTCCTGCTGCACTCAGTTCCTGTGCCTCATAGCAGACCAGTCTGCAACCAGCAACATCCTACTCAGTCCTGTCAGGGTATGCTCACTGTCAATGGCACTTAAGTGCAAAACCCTTCCAAGTTTCTATTGAGCATGCTCAAAGTGTGATTGTCAAGAGCCAGAAGTAAATGCTTTGAACCAGAATGGGGGAAAAAGCATATCCTTGTTGGCAAGATAATGCTTTGCTTAGGATTCAAGTCCTGACTCCAGAGCACAGAGATACCAAAGCTTCTTCACACAAAAAAAAACCGAGCAGCAATAAAAAGACAGTTAAAGTTAAAAGACAGTTAAGTCTTTAAAATGACAAAGTGAATTCCTAGCCCTGTTTTAAGCAAGTAGTCAAATATTTTTGTTGACACTAAGAGTATAAGAACATCAAAACAAAGGTCCCTCTAGCCCAAAGTCTTGCTTCAAATAGTGTCCAGGAGCAGATGCTGATGGAATAATAAACAGAGGAAGCATGGTGACATACTCCTCCCAAATACATGCACAGGCTCCAGCAATTTGTAGGTCAGGGACTTCAACAACAACAAAAGCAACTGAAATCGGGAGCTCAGAAAGATCAAGGCCCAAAATGTTAAATCTGCCAATATTACTAGCTAAAAACAAGATCTCATGGAACATGGGCAATGTCCCATGGTCAACAGTACATGCTGGGTAGACCTCACTGTAGCTACTATAACCTTCAGTACAAGCTCAGGGGATGATGCAGTGGGTAAGTAGTGATTCCAGGAGACCGGATTAATGCAGTGGTATAGCACAGCTATACCATTTCCAGATGTCACATTCTTCTTGCTTAAAGTGAGAGATACTGAAAATTGTCTAATGAATCTGCCTCTGGTTTTGGTCACACTTCAAGAACTGTCTTTAAAAATGACCCAATTACAAGGAAGCCCAAAGCACGTATTTTGAAATAAATATTCTTTAAGAATAGTAACATTATGCCTCAGAACTTAATTTGTCACAAAACCAGAAAAAAGCCACAAAACATTTATGCTGAAAAATAATACCGACTGAAGTCTTATCATGTGTGGCTCGCAGCCATCAGAAACTGACGTATTGGCACAAATCATGGTAGCTATGATTTTTTTGACGCAGGAAAGAGCACTAGGATGAGTAGAATG
The DNA here is from genome assembly GCA_013398155.1 of Pedionomus torquatus. Taxonomy (NCBI): domain Eukaryota; kingdom Metazoa; phylum Chordata; class Aves; order Charadriiformes; family Pedionomidae; genus Pedionomus; species Pedionomus torquatus. Next base: position 1,817 of record VZRU01007463.1, read on the forward strand.
AGATTTGAATGCTGTTCCTTTGGGAGAAGTTTCCAAGGGCTGTGCAGAAGGGACTGTACAGCCATGCTGTCAGCTTCAGCATGGATTGCAGTGGGAGTCAGGAAACACGCAGGGGAGAATTTTACACAGCAGTACATGCAGATAGGACTAGTCTCAGAGAAGGGACGTGTCTGTTTAGGATACATGCAGAGTTGTTTAGACACCTTATATATGCCACCATAAATTTATGAGCACGTTGGCACTGACTAGTTGAGTTAGGATCTCCAAAGAACACATAACACATATACGTACATACACTGAGGCAGGAACTACTTTCACTAACCAAATAATTCTGTCACCAGACAGCCTAAAACTATTCAAATGCACCATTTATAGCCAAGACCAACAGATTTAAAATATTTTTTGAATCTCTAGGCAAATGAATTTTCAGGATATGACAAGCCAAAAAGTCTTTAGGAAACTCTCCAAGCAGATGATTTCATTTTTTTAATCCATCATCTCTCTTAAACACCTTGACCAGTTTCCTTCAACTCTTCCAAAAAAATCTGTCCCAGAATAAGATTATGCCTGTGAAATTGTAGGTGTGTAGGGCTAATTTTGGCAAAGTGAGGAACAGGAATAAAATCAAGATTATAATGGAAACCGAAGGACATCTGTCGTTTTCTGAATACTGTTCTGTGTGATCTATATAACGCATGATCTTTCCATTGTAGCAAAAAAAAAAAAAAAAAAAAAAAAGGGCTTTTATTATCACCAAGGGAAAAGACTGCTTCCTCTGTATGAAGTCCTACCTATGAGACAAAAAGACCTGGCAGGTCATGCAAGTATTTTTGCTTCCTCCCATTAAAATATTTATAGGATCCAGATCCATTTCCTAAGGCCTGGCTTGAGGATTTGTGTAGAGTATTACACCATCCTGGCAGTGCAGAGTGATGACAATTTCTGACTGCAGATGTGTTTCTACTGCAGACCTTATTAAAATTGCAGCATGGCATTGACATACCCAGCTAGCTTTAGATTAGCCAGCTAAGGTACTGCTAACACCATGGCAATGCCACTACAGAACACAGCACAATTGCAAAGCCCACTGTAAAAGTAGCGTACAGTAAATGGTCAGATGTTTTTTGCAGGCCATCATGAACCCTGTCTTCCTGGGATAATGTTACTAATTGGACCCAAGCTGTCTAGTTTAATGGGAATTCAGGTTTGTCAGAGCTCTAAATCATCTGAAGGTCCAATAGTGTGGGTAGTTAAATGAAAATATTCTGGGTGGTTATAAAGTCTGCCTCCCAGGCAATAGCTCCTACAATTCACATTGATGCTCAGTTTGGGAAAACGTAGCACACACAGAGCTGTCACTGAGATCTGGAAATTTTCTTGAGCAATGGTTAAGGAAAAACTCCTCTAGGGACCTTACACAAGCCCTCTCAGATTCCTGTGGCAGTTAGAGGTCCTTTCTAGGGGCTTGTAAATCTCACTCTAATAAAAATATCTGTAGGGAAAGGGTTATATAGGCTACAGATCAGGGAGCACATTTCCACCCACTGTGCAATTGCGCTATCATCTGTGGACACTACTTCCAGAAATAGTGTTATCATCAAAGTTACTTTATGTCTGCCAAACCCCATCCCACTTCTGGCCCACACCCATGTCACTTATTTCTGGTCACCAAATGGCCTCCCAACACAACAACCTCACCTGGGGACAACTCAGATAAGCCTGAAAGCTCTTCGTCTTGATCTCTCCAGTATTGTTTAGAAATGCAGAGAATAAAAAATTGATTCAGTGGCCCAATTGAAACTTGTTCTAAAAGCTGCCAAACTAACCTCCAGGAACCAGCAACTTCAGCCTGGTAACTCAGACTAGATAGGAGACCTGAAAAACTTGTCCTGAACCTATATGACAAGGAATGCTGGTCAGAAACATGACAAGTGGACAGCAATCGAGAAGGCGAAGAGTGAGCAGAGATTTTATAAAGCCAGCATACATAACCAAACCTGAGATGTGCTCAGACTTATGCCATTAGATGTTATCTTCCCAAACTGTGCTCTCTGGTAGCGTAATCTCAGTCTGCTTACAACTTCTGCCAACAACATAGGCTACAGTATGGGACTAAGTACGTCAGTGAACCAATGTGCAATGTCAAAAGACATTGGTAATTTTGGAAAAGGTTAAAACTGTGAAGAACACCTACCAAGTCGAGAGCTTTGGACAGGAAAGCTCTTGCACTCAGGCTGTTTAGCCGTGACTTCAACTTCAGCTTGAGCACTGACCACTGGGGAGCATCTAACTCCAGATGTTTTTCCTGCTCCCTTGAGAGGAGAAATATACAGTAAGTCTTTGAAAATTTGCATTCAAGCAAGTGACTTTTCAGTGATACATGAGCTTGGAAATGCCATGACTATTCATCTAAGCCCTTCCACACACAAAACTTCAGTTTATGGTGCCATACGGCATGGGAAATTTCAGCTCAAGCAGCTGAAGCCTGGCAAAATTATAAACAATCAGAAACAAGGCCTTCTAATGGAAACTGTTAGACAGCATTAGCTATTGGACCACTGTCATCTTCACAGCCAGAGAGTGATTTAATCTGTCAGTTATGTGAGCACTGGGAGTGATGAATAGGTCCTTGTATTCATTCACAGCAAGTACATACCCAGAATGACATACCATGTGGGTTTGTTTTTTTTTTTTTAAGTCTGATAGTCCACTGGACCTCTAAAGAACCAGGAGTTTGCACAACATGGCTATCCAAAGCAGTGCCACAAAAGATACCATACGTGTTCAGAAAGAGAGATTCCCAAGGAGGCTGACTAGTGTCCTTCCTTCCCATCTTAATTTGTCCATTGTTACCTATGCAACTTAAAATGTCCCTATCAACAAAGTTGCCTAGTTTTTCCCTCAGTTTTAGGCATCACTGGTGGCCACACTGCTAATCAAGGTGGCACAGGGGCAGGAATGCAGCTTGTCCATGGCTGCCAGCACAGGTAGTACAAACTCAGGGCTCCTCCACAAAGCCATGCAACTCAGACTTGTCAAGGCTACATTACCAGCCCAGAGGTTTCAGGTGACCACAGTCCCAGAGGTGCTTGGCTGTGCTGGCAGCACAGGGAGCAGAGCAGGGGCACAGGGCTGCCCAAGCCAAGTCACTCCGTTCCAAAATGACTTTGTGTTTTATCAAGGAGTGCAGTTTTTTGACTCCTTTTGTTGCTGTAGCAGTACAAAAGGACTGGAACAGGGCCAGCAACTCATGTCATGTTTTTACCTGATATAACTGAGAGCAGAGTATGCTCTATCATATGTTAAAATAATAATAATAATAAAAAGCCTTTAAATAAAGCTGGTTACAGTCCACTCTACCCCAGCAGCTGCCTGGGCTGGAATGTAATCCCCTGTAAAATAGAAGCACAGGGGGACAGGAGTAAGGTTTGCCATCTGGACAAGGTCATTTATTAGCCTGGTCTTTCTAATCCTTGGGAAGCCAGTGGCAATTAGTCCTAAGCCAAACTCCTTCTTCATTGCCATAGATACAAATGTTAATGTACACCAATTTGAGCAAAATGAAACGATTGTAAAGCTTCCAAGGATATTTCCAAATGCCAGCCAAAAACTCTGAAAAGTCTCAGCTTGGGATAGATTACTATATGCTATCCTACAACCTCTCCTCCCAGGACAGGTACAGCTTCTGAACTCATCTGGTAACTGGTTGTAAAAATAAGACTCTATCGCCAGTCACCCTCAAACACACCCCATTTAATTTTGGCACCACCCCCAAAGATGATTTCTACTGTTCAGATGAATGTGGCTCTCTCTCTTCCCCCCCCCCNCAGTCAGACCCTAAACAACTTCTCTCTCTTTTCACTTCCTGAGCTGTCCTTGAACATACATAGTCTTGACTCTTAAGGGTGCACTGACCCTGAGAAGAGGCAAGGCAGAGAAGAGATCCGTGTAGGTAACTGGGGATGGTGGTATAAGATTTGGAAGGGATATGGCACAGATGCCTCCACCAGATCTGTGCTGGGGAATTGGGATATTATGGCCACAGCATGAAGGCTTGGCTCCCTGCTGTGCTACTGGGTTGTCCTGACCCAGTAGAGCATGATGCTACCAGTGGCCACAAACAGAGAAAGTGGGGGAAATCTTCCCCTTTCCCATTTTCCTGCAGGTCAAACCTAGGTTTCTGGAGAGCACCTTTCCTCCATCCTCAGTGAGCAGCTGAACCTAGGGTCCCCATCAAAATGATGTTGCCCATCACTGCCAGAAAACACACCATCACCCCCAGGCGCAGGACTGTCAGACCTGGCTCCTAACTCTTATCTTATTTGGCCACTTCAAAAGAAACTGTTGAAGTGCTGGCAAGCCACAAACTATGAGTAGGCACTTAAATCCACCCCTATTCAATGAAATGACTGGAATGACATGCTTAAAGCTAAGTATGTGCTTAAGTGCTTCACTGAAAGGCATAAACTTTGAGAGGCCAGTTGTCAGGACAGGAGGTAAGGGGAGGAGGGCAAGTTCACTTACAGCCATGGCTTCATTACCTTTACTAGGTAATGAAGCACAGGAAAGGGTCTACTGTCCAATGCGAGTGAAGCCAGCTGCATTTGGGAACCATCACACCAGACCCAAGTTAGACTGAGACACTATACAGAGGTAGCATTTCAACATCGTAGAGAAAGACCATGCAGAAGGGTACCTGTAAAGATGCAAGTCACTTCATGCGGTTCATAGGTTTATTGAACAACCATCAACCCGGATAATTAGAGAGAAGGTACCAGCTTCTCAGTGTGTTCTCTCCTTTTGATAGAAGGCTCCCAGAAGGCATGCATTATTTTCATAAGGCAAGATAGTAAGCTGTCGGTTGTAGGAATCCTAGAGTGAACCACACAGAAAATCAACATGGTCTGAAAACAAGAAACATGTCAAACAGCAGAAACAGTTTCTTTCTTTAAAAATGAAATAAGGGATTGATTTGAATAAGCAAGCTTTAACTTACAGGTAATATTCTAGTCATCAAAAAAATAGGAGGAAAGTATCTATATGTGTGATTCCAGAGTAATTTGGTAGGAAATCAACTCTTGTTATGAATTTTCCCCAGTGTCATACCATTGCTTTCCAGGCTGCATGACTTCATCCTCAGCTCCTCTTCTTCACTGTAGACATCAAGTAAGAGAGAACAGGGAGGAGAAAGGGAGATAGCAGGACAGTGAGATGGGAGGAAAGCATAGAATGAGTACATAATGCTTCCATATGTTATATCCTATATATTGTATACATGTTTTGACTCTCAATAAATATGCTTACTTACATATATACTTAAACAAATGACAAAGAAGACTTAGGTGGTCATCTAGTCTTGCGATGACAGGACATTGTCTCAAACAGAAGACATGAGAAAACTCATGTAACCCATGGGGGAAAAACCCATGTGGACAGGATGGGATGTGAGGCTGGAGGTACACCCATTTTGTCAGGGGCCATGGCCAGGCAGGGCTGTGGGACCTGGAGCAGAGCCCTGCTGTGGCACCACTGGGGCAGGGGCTGATGGGTCTAGGGTGCTGACGCAGATTGGACAGGAACATTAATGCCCCCAGGAACCTGGCAGCCATGGCCCAAATGCCAAAGATAGCCCAGGACAACGTAAAGACACATGAGTTAGAGTCAGGTTGTGCAGATATAGCTAGATCTATTTGTCTGGGGGCAAATCCAGCATTGCTGGTACAGGGAAGACATAAACTCCATTATCCTGATCCACATGGTGGAGTTGTCCCAAGCAGAGCAGACACCGTTAGCCATGAAGGTGCTCAAGCACCTCCATTCCTAGCAGTGAGGAAGAGCATGTGTTTCATGGACAAGAAAGGGCCAACTTGAATCAAGCACTGTCATCCTCCCTGCTCTGCTGTCATCCCGCTCTGGGACTGCCCATGATGGTGCTTCCCAAGATAGGGAGAGGAAGAGGTTGGAAAAACTGAGGCTATCATCACCTTCTTAGCACATTATTTGCCTTGTGGAAGCCCAGACACCTGGGTTTACTCAGGTGAAATTGAAATACTCTGCATAAGGCCTTCATTTAATACTACTTTTTTTTTTTTTTTTTTTTTTTNTCTTTTTTTTTTTTTTTTTTTTAGCAGAGAGAGTCAAAAATTGTCAGCAAGTGACAGTTTGGGTTGCTGGGCTTTAGTGGGTTCTATTTTTCTCCCCTCGTAGATTTCTGCCAACTGTTACTTCATGCATATGAAGCACAATTTCCAGCCCTTCCTCACTGGTGTGAAGTAAGAGTTTGGCATGTGTTGAAAACAACAGGCACAAATTAACTCACTCTCTCCCATCTTTAATGTCAATACCTGTCAGTAATTATGTGGAGAATTACACATGTAGCCATCTTGCCGTCACCTTAATTCTCCACATTAAAAGGGGATTATATGACAAATCAGCCTGATTTAGTCTATCTTCTAGGGTCTTACCCAGTAGTTCGCTCTTCTTTATTAAATTAGCAGCCAAAGAAGCTTTTGGCTTTCAGACATGTTATGAAATCCTTCCCAAGTTCAGACCACCAGTGCTAGGAATTGCTGCAGTGCTTACTGGTCTGGAACCACCTCCTTGGTATTTGGAGAGCCTGAACTCCAGCTGACCCACCAGGGAAAAACATGAGGGTAGATACTTGTAATCTCATCTTCCAGCATTTGCCTTCCAAGTTAGAAACATTGATCCACCAATTCACCAGGATCGCAGAACCTTCAGATTCTTTTCTGTGGTCGTTTAAATATAACCCGGAGTTCAGATTTGGGGCATGTGACAATGGGGTCTCTGGTAATTCTCCCTCTGGTGCTGGCCTTCTGGGAAGCAGCAGTTGCAAAGCATGGCTAGATGCCTTTCCAACAGTTGTGCAAGAACATCTTCTTTGCCCTCAGTGACCAGGATGTCTGATGACCAGAAGGGTAAGTTGTAAAGACACAGTGTGTCTTATTCGTCCTCAGCTGACTGGATGTTGGAGAACTAATGCTTCTTTCATATGGAATTACACAGAATTAAGTCTGCTGATTGCTAGTCATCTGAAGGCCTTATGCAATGCCCACTGAAGCCAAAGGCTGTTTCTCTTCAGCCTTTACAGGCTTTGGATCATAACCTCTCAAAACACTAAACCTCTGAGTGTTTCAAGCTTTAAGGTTAAACCCCCTTACTGTCTGCATTCTTTGCTTTTAGCTGTAACAAGTCCATGTCACCTACAGTGCTAGATTTGATGGCAAACAGATCTGTGAATCAGTACAGAAACAATCACCTATTCCTTTTTTTTTCCTTTCCTTTCTTCGTGTTGTCCATTGTGGGTCTAAACCCAACTGCTCCAGACAGGCTATTCTCATTGGAATGCTCATTGGAACTGCAACTCCGTCTTTTACTGCGCTAGAATGAGATAGCTATATCAACATGGTCAAGAGATAACTTCTACTAAGACCTACAAATATTAAAGAGTATTGCTTGATTTTAAGCAATAATTCCCAGGTTTCTTACAAAACAAGTTTATCATCTGTTTTAAATAAAAAAAAAATCTGATGAAAACAAAACAAAAAATTATATTCTGATTTTTCAAAGACTAGACAGTACAAAGACCTCCTCTACACATCTTTCTCATTAGTCTGAGTAGCATGCCTCTGCGGCTAATCCTGAATTGCTTGTGAAAGGTGTTGGGCTGAAATATGGGGTAACTGAGCTCACCCCATGTATCTGCATCACTTTTACAGCACAGGCAGGGAAAGGGTGCCTGTCCTCGCTGTGCTTGCAGCACTTGCCTGAAGAAGTCCCAAAGGATCAATTGCTGATGATGACAGCTCTGAGTAATGCCCACTGTTAGGGTTTTCACATGCCAGACATGCACTCATGGGTAGCCCATGAGGGACTTCAGAGGATGGTTGGGTGATCACAGCTTTGGTCACTGCTGGTAGACGCCACGGATAAGCTAGAGGTGGAGGTACCAGTGCACTGCTAATAATCCATTCCCCATTCACCAGGCAAAACAGAATCTGAAGAAAGAAGAAAATATAACTCCTTGTTTTCAGAGTTACTGGTGCTTACAGCTACTGATTACAACAAAGAAGTTTTCTGGTTAAATCCAGCCTATATTACTGCAAACAGTTCTTGACTGGCAAGCTTTGGAGATGGCCACAGTGACTCTACAAAACCCCAACCTTCTTAGTTTTGATTTCTGCCATTCTCTACTAGATACACATTTTGCCCATTCAGTCAACTCCTGACCTGATAACCCACATTGCTTTGAGAAAGCTCAGTTAAGGAAAATTCAATATAAAGCCACAATTTTTTCCAGCACCCTCATGTTCTGCCTGTAACGGTTGTAATAGAATGGTGTTTATTCAGCGGCACAAATGATCAGTAACATTCAACTGGCATTGAAGTTGCCCTTTAAAAAGTCTTTAGGACTGGTGCCTTTTTTTTTCATTATGAAAACCTGATTCTGTCAGATGCTTTGTTTTATTCCCAACAGCCTCTGACTTAAGAACTGCTAAACATTCTCATGGGAGGAACATATTGTACTATGCCTTAATATTCATCAAAATAATTAAAGTCACCAAAAAAAAGGAATTAATTGGTCCTAAAATTGCATACAATTATTGAACAATTAAGTCATATTTCATCTGAATTTACTCATAGTAAGCAAAATCTACGTGCAAACATGCAATCAAAGATCAAAACTCAATGTAGTTGCCAAAGGAATGATGGTTTGAGCAGATAGGATAGATAAATAAAATAAAAAACCCCAACCCTCAAGTGACAAACCACATGGGTAGCAATAACGGTTCCTGCTGCCTTTGGGGATCTTCACACCCAGAAATGGAAGAATTTTCAGTAATTGTTCTTCCAACTGGTCTAATACGTGCAGTGCAAAAACAGTTTATTTCAAAACCCCTCCCACCAGAACCTAAAAGCCTCTACCCACTCAGAGTGGATATATAAAATAAAGATGATGTCTTACAGAAATGGACAAGGAAAAAGAATCTATTTCTATAGAGGATTTCTACACATATCAAATTAATGGCTCAATATATTTTGAAAATGTAGGTTTTTCCTTCAATTTCATGCTTTTTCAGGATTTTACAATACTGATTTAAACATCTCTAATTGTGCAGCCTTGTTTAACGTGGTCTATATGAACATGTCCCACTGACGATGTGAACTACACACTCCTCCACGCCAACACACTCAGCTTTAGTTGAAAGGGCAGCAGCTTGTACTTTTCCATCAAGTACTTCTGCTTTTGTCCCCAGTGTTAGGCAATACTGTAGTAGTGAAACGTAAGATTCCAAACATTACATTAAAAATGTGTCCTGTTCTATAAAAAGTGCAAGTCCTGTAAGAATGAAACCCTCTTGGAATCCTGATAACTCATCACAATGCAAAACATTGATAGTTTCTGGAGAATATTTCTGATCTTCATTTTCAGTCCAGCAGCATGGACAGGGTGGAATTGTATTGGCAAGCCCACACATCTATTAAAAAAAATTTCAGCCTCCTTTGTGCAGATACATGGGATTCAAAACACCTAAAACAACTTCTGACCTCTCTAAGCAGCAATCACCATCAATCATGGCATTCTGCAAACTGGAAAAATAAACAAAGAAATCTAAAGAAAACTGTTTTTTTATCACAAAACAAGAGACAAACTAGCCAAAAATGTTTCAAAGAATGAGACTGACCCAAGCAGCTATGCGTTAGTTTATGTGCCTCAGAGAGATTTTCTAACACACCTCAAACACCCCCTAAGTATACCATGCAATAATTATCCACTTGAATGTCTTTTCTGCAAATGTTTTGCTTTAAAAAAATCAGGAGACGAATTAGAGATTAAAAAAAAAAAAAAAAAAAAAAAAAAAAAAGGAAGGGGAAAATCCCATCCTAAACTGTTGAGGAACATATTGGTTGGTGAGGGATGTATTCAGAGGGGTTTTATGGGACGTCTTCACATGTTGCAGGGCTTCTGGGCTTGGGTCTACAGGATTGTGACAAAACACCAGAGTAATGCCTGTAGCAAGAAGAGCAAAACAACTCTGGAATACATAGGAATCAATCTAAAGATAATGACAAGCAGGTTTTAAGAGCAATATATTGGGAAGACAACATGGGCATTGAAAAAAATGGAAATAGGAAACCCCTTCAAAGCCATAAAGTGCTAAAACATTCATCCAGAAGTATCTTCTCCAAAGTAAAATATTCCTGATGCCTCACTTCATTGACAATGCCATTTCTATATGCTCTGGAATCTGGTCTGGCACACCTAGTTTACGGAAGCTTGTAAAATTTATTTATTATAACACTACAAGAACAATGATGTATTATGGATTTTACACGAGTATTTTATTTTTCCACAGAAGTTGATAAAGTTGTGCCAGCAGAAAACTTGGCTTTACATTCACGTAAAATATTTTGTCTCGAAGAACAATAGAAACTCTAATCAGACTGCATCACTTTATATTGTTACAAACTGCAATTAATCTGCTCAGACTGAAAAGCCATACTAGTTTTTGACTGAAAGGCATGTCATTAAGCTTCTGAGTTGTTTACATGTAATGTAATATGACAGGCATTTGTGCAGAGATGAGAGAAAATGAGCCATTTGAAATTAACTGTTTGGAATCCTATCTATGGCTGTTTACAGTCTGAAGTGGATTGGCAGAGCTAATTATTACATGGGTTTGTGTGGGATTTGTAGGAGGATTTCTCATATTGAACTGGTCCTTAAGGAATACTTAGTGAAAACTCACTGTGTCTTCAGGCGTTCAGGTCTAGGGAGCAAGGAAGTCTGCATTAACATCCTCAGTTTCTAGCAAGAATAAACAATAAATCTCAAAAATGGAAATACGTGAATTGTAGTAAGCAGGACAGGTAAAAAGTAACACGATTCATACCTCATATGTGAAGCATGGCAGTGGCCTCCCCTGGTCCTTTTACCATGGGATGCCAAGACAGACGACGGAGCCCTGCGGAACAGCTGGACAAAAAGCAGCAGCTGAGCACAAACATGCTGATGCATGATCACAAGAGATGCTGTGCACAAATAAAAGGGAGGAGAAGATTTGCAGTTTAAAAGATCCAAGTATTTATTTGTTTTAAACTTCTTACTTGGCAACTTTCAGCCAACCTTCTGATCTGGACAGAAGCAGAAGTTTGGGAATGAAATTTTTGAACATCTGAGGTATGTTTTGGGCCAAAAATGAGTGGTGATCTTGTATGCTGATTTGAGCTTGTATGCTCAAATAAATAGCATCAAGGATCAGAGGACAGGTACCCAGCATTTGCTCTCACTTTTACCATGTTTCAAATTTAGCACTTGAAATCCTGAGAACGCCTAAATCACCACACACTTCTTAAACCTTCATTTAAATATTTTTCTGTGTCAGAGAAGAATCTTTTTCCTCCAGAGAAGAACCTCCCCAACATTTTGGAAAGTGCATCAGATGATGTCAAGAGAAGGAGGAAATATCATTAGACTAATCAAGAAGGCAACTGGAATAACTGAGTTCATTCTCAAAAAATGAATTTGCTCATGGAAAACCAGCTGAAAGTTAGGGCTTCAGATCAACTCATTTTGGAAGATGAAGAAACTATATTGCTGGTGTTAAAAAGACAAGTCTTGAGACAGATGTCATTATTTCTTCCACTGGCAAAGAGCTGGTGCTGAGAAGTGATGAGATCATTCCCCCGGCAAGGGGCAAGTGTTGTGATTGCTGTCAGACACAGCAGGATGCTGTGGTGTGTCTACCTCCCCCAGTACCCTGGCTACCTTTCACACAGGTGCTGTGCTGACCTCTGAGCTGCCGGTGGCCTGTATCCCCTCACTTTGCTGTGGCATGCTCAGGGATTTGCTCAAGGCGTAAACGTCACCTGCCTTCACCTGAGAATGCTTCTGGTGCAGGGGCTGAAAGGGGACATGCTTTGCCTTATATATTTCCATTGGGTGTTTTTTGAAAACTGCATTAGCTACTGGATTTTTCTCATGGATTTGTTTTTATTTACAGCTATTGACACACAGCAGCTATTGCTCAACATCTTCAGCAAATGCCCTCTGAAGTGCACAAGTGCCTTTCCCTTGAAACGGGTTTCCCTATACAGAAATCTGAGAGGGAACCACAGAAAGAAAGGCACACTAAAGGCAAACCACAGAGCAAAAGTCCTGTTCATCTCTAAACTAGCTATCCCTCGATTAGGAAGAGAAAGCTCCAGGGAGACCTTACAACAGCCTTCCAGTATCTGAAGTGAGCCTACAGGAGGGACGAAGAGGGACTCTTTATCAGTGATTGCAGCAATTGGAAGAAGGGTAACAGTTTTAAATTGAAATAAGGGACATTTCTTTAGGTATTAGGAAGAAATTCTTTACTGTGAAGTTGATGAGGCATTGGAACAAGCTGCCTAGGGAAGCTGTGGAGGCCTCATCCCTGCAGATATTCAAGACCAGAGGCTTTGAGCAACCTGCTCTAGTGGGAGGTATCCCTGCTCATGGCAGGGGAATTGGAACTCGATGATCTTTGAAGTCCCCTCCTGCTCTAGTGGGAGGTATCCCTGCTCATGGCAGGGGAATTGGAACTCGATGATCTTTGAAGTCCCCTCTGACCTGACCTGTTCTATGATCTGTAAGAGACTGAAAATGCCTCTACAAGATAGTGAGATAACTCCCTTTATCATGTCTCAGACACTGAAATAAGACAGTTCGGTGCAAATTTATCAATAAAGAGGTGCTTTATGCGGTACTCTTGTTTCTCTCTGTAGCTCATTCTTGCTGTTTGACTAATCTGAGTTACAGCAACTGGATCTGTAAGTATAAATATTTCATTTCTAGCTTTCATGCTTGCTTTGAAGCTTAAGTCCAGTAAGTGAAGAGGAGTGAATTTATAAGGTATATTCAAGCTAGTCCGAAGAGAGAGTTTTATGAGATTCTGAACCTCTGGAAAGCATCTGCATCTGTTCTATTTATTCAGATAACATGAGAGAGGCCACACTACTAAAACACAGCATAAATGAGTTACTAAATAAGGGCATTCATCTCCAGTATAAAAACTGGTAGTGATTACATCTTGGTTTATTTTATTAATGTAAGCAGTTACCTGTTTAATGGGGCTCAGATGAGGATGTTCCTGCTGGTAATGGGAAAAATAATAATCTTTTTTAGTGCTTACTGGCTCCTCCCTTCTCACTATGTATCTGAAGTAGCTAAAACCCAATGGATTCTGAAAATGTAACCTCTAAAATAGTGCCTTCTTAAAAACAAATAGAAACAAAACTAAAGGATCCCCTTCACAACTGAAAACACTTGGACTGTACACAACGCTGTGAAAAACCTTCTCTAAATAGTTCCTCTAATTAATACAATAATGGAAGGAAACAGGGTACATTGAACAAAATCTACCCCACGTTAATTGTGTTGCTTTTGTCGCTTAGAAGTGTTTGGTATATGGGAAAATACAAACCGCTGGAAGTTAAAATGTGTTGTAGAACTGGAATCTGGTTAGTCTCTGCTTAATGTTTAGCCTTTCACTCATGAGCCGGGGGCAGAGGGCAGTTCGTGCAGGAAACACCATGCCTCTGTTGGGCTACACATGACAGGAGTGATCAAAGAGTCTGCGTGCAGGGCACACACATGCACTCGTTCATGCCAAGAGAAGAAAATATTTTTGGGGTAAGCAGCTACTGCAGCAATCTGAGGTGCTGATTTTAGTGCCTCCAACCTCTTTTCTATGCTCTGGAAATGCAAAGGAAAACACACCTCCACAGACTTCTGTATTTTGACTATAACTTGAATAAAGTGTCTCTTGTCCAGCTAGATAATGAGAAGTCCGCTTCTTACAGTTAGAAACCTGTAACGAAACACATCTATCCAGCTCACCTTAATACTTGAAATTGTCACTCTCAATTTTGAAATGCTGTGTAACATACCAGAGCCCCAGTCATACCACAGAATGAATTATGGGCATCAGTGACCATGTTCCCACACAAAACAGATAAAATACCAGAGCTGTTCCTTGAATTTTGCTTTTCAGCAGAGAATATTGATGTAAACAGTGATCCATCAACTATCATTGCAATGAAGAACCAACAGACAGCTTTGTCCCCAGAGCATCCCTCCAGGCCAGGGTGTTGCCCAGAGCATTCACTTTGATCCGTCTGGCTGCCATTTGCTTGAGGCTTTTTTTCCTGAAGACCATTTCAGCTGGGAGCTGAAGGTTTTGAAAGTTTGGATCAGAGCATGCATGGAAAAGGCATTTTCAAGGAACCTAATTTCCTGACCTGGTCCAAAGCATCATGAAGAGTTCAAAGAGATCAGCTGCCAGTGCTGGACAGGAAAAATATCAGCTTTTATTAGTGATATGAGTCAGCAAATAATTTCTTGCCTTGCAGAATCAAAAAGTTTGTAGCTGTCAGGCTTCCCATAAAATTTGACATACAGTCATGAAATGCACTGAATTAATCATTGACTCCAGCTTAGTCATAAGTCAGAGACTCACACTGTCCCATACTCAAGCATGATATCCAAGGTTCTTCCATTGCCAGCTGTAGGATCTGACTCAGAATCACAGAATAATTCAGGCTGGAAGAGAGCTCTGTAAGCTATTTGGGCCAGCCACTTGCCCAGAGTAGGGCCTGCTGAGGTCATGTTCTTTTCAGGGCCTCATCCAGTCAAGATTTGGGTGTCTCCAAAGCTGGAGATCCCAAAGACTCTCTGTGCTTCAATTTCAGTGCTGTGCCATCCTTCCAGTCAGAAAAAAAAATGCACTAGTTGAAGGCAACCGTGCTCCTCCTTGCTACCATCTTCATTCATGATTTGCAGTCTTCCTTCACCCTCTCATTGGAGCCATGGTCACTTCACTACCTTGACCAGAAAATTAGTTCAGTGCTGAAACAGAGCCTTTGTCTTTTTTTCAAAGCAGCCAAGCAATCAGCAGTGCTCTACAACTAGGCAAGCTTTTCTGAAAAAAAATGCACATGACCAGTCATTTGGGTAGCAGGATCCAAAGTTCCCCGAGCCAGAGGGCTCAGGCCAAACTTGATTAAGTGTTCAGCAGAAGAGGGCATATTGTTTCCTCGTTATTGTTTCCTCCAGGCATTTAAAATTCACTCTTTTCCCTCTTGTTCTTTCTGTCTTCAGCCTGTGTTTCCTAGGCAGTTCATGCCAGCAGGAATCATTTCTGCAGTGCCAATTTTCCTTTGTTGAGTGCCTTGGCTCAAGGCAAAAGAGTATGGCCCTGTTCAAGACTATTCTGCACCACACTACACCAAAAAAAACAAATAGTCTCATGTCTTCTTGTCTTCCAGCATAATGAGACTCTTACCTATTTCCTTCTCTTGTAAAAGTGTATATAAATGAGGGAAAAGAAAAGCATGCCCAGCGGGGTGAAAGAATTACAAAACATTCTCTTGTTCTGCTTATTGACACTCCAGTCATGATCAGGTTTTGATGTACACAATGGGGAATTCATATGTATTATGAAAATTTATCTGTGGTGAAGTTAGTAGGATGGAGTTTGTATGTCCTGAGGTAAAAAGCTAGTGCAGTAATCTACTCTGAGATTGAAGTGTCATGTCTAACAAGTTCAGGCCTAGTGGAGAAATCAATATACTGTGAGATAAGCACTATCTACCCAAAGGGCTGACTCTAGTCACTATATCACAGGCTTGTTCTGTATCTCTGAGCCACTGAGATTATGTTCACTTCTATTAATTTTACACAGTGACTTCATATTTTTCTAAATAATTTTTCAGTATCTGAAAGTAGAAATTTCCACTATCTAGTTTTCAGGACTAGCCTAACACATATTTAGGTCCCAAAATGGTAGAGCTTATTTATTTTTTATCTTGTCATTAGAAGAATAATTGAAATATTTTTCTTTGTCACTTCCAGCAGCCAGGAATTGATGGTAGTAATCAATCAGCTCATTGTTATTGGAAATGACAATTTTGGCTGTAAGCCAAAGCTTGCATTACAGCCTTGAGGATGCTTCCATGCAGCGAAAGCTCTGGAAAGCATTTAGATGGCTTAACAAGAGTTCCGCATGGCTCCAGGGAGTAGGTATTAAGGAAACTCTGCAACCTTTTGAAATAACATTGCATGCTCTCCTTCCTTCTCTTCACAGGTCCAGTCCTGTGAGGTTTCATGATCACTCAGCCTACTCCAAATCATAAGGGAATCACCCACCACTCTACACTGACATCAAGATCCCGTTTCCCACAGAATTTTTGCCTGGTAGCTGGATGGAGACACCGGGGCGAAGCAACACTCATACAGCATTGCAGAAATATAGTCTAAAGTTTTTCACACTTCAGCAAAACCCAAGGCCATTTATGTGCTCTGCTGAACACTCTGAGTTCAGAGTCTTTAGACAGGAAAGCACATGGAAAGCATCAGGACCAAAAACATCACCTCACTATAACTATTCACTGCAAAGTTCACAAAGGCTTGGGGGTCACAGTCTCTGTCTATGCTCCACCTGCTAGAGTGCTCCCATGGGTGCTTTGAAGTTGAAGATCTTCAGCATCAAACAGCCAGATTTTCTCAGCCTCAGCTCTTGACCAGGACATGTCAGAGCCCTTTGGGAGGTCCCAAGATCCTTGCAATGTAGGGTCTGGGTAATCTTTTCTGCCAGACTGTCACCACAAAACCAAGCAGCAGAATAGTGAGAAACTCCACAAAATGCCAGGACCTCATTGTGCCTTAGAGGACTTTTCACGTAGTAGTGTGAGCAAGCTATGGAGTTCAGGCTCTATCAGAGATTACCTGCTCCATCTGCTCTTTAAAACAAAGTAGCTTTCTTCCTCCTATTTCTCTTACTGGTTCTAGATTGTCACTGCTTTGATAATTAGAAACTTTCTAGTTGACAGTGTGAATGTATTCCATTTGTTTGTATATTCTTTGCTTAAATAGCAATAAATAAATAAATATAAATAAATATTCTTTTTCCTCCCCACACATCATGCCTCTAATGCTCTCTTAAAGACCATCTGACCTTGGTTTGGGCAGCTGATCCCAGTCTTCTCATTCTGCTGGAGGCGGACTACAAATACCCCATTTCCCATGGTCTCCTCGATCCCTGATATGGATTCTGGCTTTGACTGCCCTCCCCAGCGCCAGCATCCCTCCAGGAAAAAAGAGATTCAAGGGAAAAGGATACACAATGTTAGCAAAGGCCAAGGTTTTCCTGCCTCCCAACCCCATTAGGCTGAGATATTCATAGCAGTCCTACAATGTTGCACTGGTGATATTTCTCCCTGTCCCTGGGCAGCACTGTTCCTGCTTGGAGTCTACCTTCCTGCCTAAACAGAAGACACATCACCAAGTGTTGTTGCTTATTCAGGGAAAATTGCTATTATTCTTTTTATATGAAACAGACCAATATACCATGGATTTGGAGCAACTGGATTAGAAATTAATAGAAAAAACTCAGGAAAATGAAGAGGAAAAGTCCCCAAATAACAAATGAAACAACCTCCGCCCCCAATCTTACATTTAAGCCAACAAATATATTAAAACTTGTTTTTAACTTGTAAGTATTGGCAAGCAAAACCAATCCTAGAGCAATCACGGAGCAATAAAATAGCAGTCATAAAAACCAGATTGGATAGCGTGAGATAAACTCCTGCACATAAATTCACACAATTAATAGCTGCCAGAATAATTGCAATTCACTTAGGAGCTGGAATCAAGTCATAAATCAGTCCTCAGCAATGTGTTAAACAACAAATACCAATTTTAATACAGAATTGCTGAGTGTGGCATTAGTAATTGTAAGGAGTGTTATAAATACCAATGCTTATCCCTTAGGGTTGCTCACACTATTATGTACATATTTTGCACAAACACTTTATCCCTGGTGGTGTTGTATACTGTAGTATTTATTCCCAGGGCAGCGTATTACAACTTGCTGATTTCCACGTGCCTGCTTGGCCTATTGCTCAAGGGACTTCTGCCATGTCATTTGCCCAGCAATCATATACATGGTTAGTGGCCCTTACTTGAGTCTTAGCAGAAATTGAGTGTTTTCCAGGCTGCAGCAGCTTCTGAGTACCACTGATTATTATTATTATTGTTGTTGTTATGACATAGCAAAACACATGACTCCTGTTTGTAAACTATTACTGTAGGGCCTTACTATGCATAGTCGTAAAGCTCAACCATCGTTAAAGTTTTACTTACACTGCAATATGTGTGCTCACAGCTTATTCCAGAAGAGAGGGAATGTGTTATGTCCATGACAGACATGGAGTTTGCCGGCTGTCTGTGAGAGCTTGTTTCTCCCGAGCAGATGTGGTGAGGGTGAGGCAAGGGGCCATACACATTTCCCTTTATTCTTTCTCTGCTTGCTAAGGTGAGGTATGGTGCACTGGCTCCCTACCTTCTTCATCTCTCACAGCTCAATGTAGACAGCCTTACTGACTTCTCTGTCTCACTGGATACGACTCTGGGTACCGATCCAGAAATTAACTTTATCACCACATTCGCTGTGAGACGAAAAGCAGGTCCTTCCTCCCTCTTATCTACCATGACCCTCATGCAGAATAAGGGTGAGGTTTGGTAGAATTCTTGTGTCTCTGCATTTGAGATAATTGTTCTTAAAAAAAAAAAAAAAGAAATTCCCATAAGACATGCGATATTCATTCACTGTGGGGCATTTTCTTCAGCTTCACTGAGCTTTGGATCAAGCTTCATATCACTTGAAACTTCCCAGTCTCAAACCTCATTGTTACTGACCTCTCTACAAGCCTGCAAGGAACCCAGTACACCTCCACCCTAAACATTAGTTTCGTCTCCATCTTAATTCATCAGCTGATCTAATGATGTTTTTGAGAGACCTGTTTCATGTCTGCTCATCAATACTGCATCTCACATCTCATCCCTAGAGATTTCTATATTTACCTCCCCTGGGATTACAGGGAGAACAGAAGAAGACAGTAAATAATTTGCAACATTCTTTTTGACTTCTCAAGGGCTTCTGGTATGGAAAAGAGTGCTGCCTGTTTCGAAAGCAATTTGCAAAACAAGCTTATTTACACACAGCCGCACCAAGTTTCAATACAGTGTAATAAATGATATGATACGATACGATATATGATACAATATGATTAATACAGCTGGAAAATGTTTTCCTTACATTTGCTTACATGTTAACTAATTGTAAGATTCCTGTCCATGGCAAAGAAGGAAGTATATTTCTATAGCATTTTCCTGATGAAAATTGGTAGGTACATCTTCAGTGCACATCTACTACGAGTAACACTTCATGCATGCCATACAATATCTGTATTTCAGGTGAAATGTATAGGGCACAGCAAAGGGCTTGAAACATTTATTCCACTTCTGTTTCCCTTGGGATCATTCTGGATTATGCTTTCCTGTTATTTTGCCTTTATATGATAAAATTTTTAAGTGCTTACTTGGACAACTATCAAGTATCCTTTAAGATTCCCACAGATGGAGAAGCAGATGCACTGTAACCAAGTGGGGCCAAAACTATGATTAACTTTCAAGTCAATGTATCTGTAAGAATGGACTACATGTTAGAAATGTCTCTTCCATTTCAATCAGAAAAAAAAACAAAAACAAAACAAGGTTTAAAAGTAGCCTCTGGATTCAGCTGCCCAGCATAATAAATTTTTTGTTAGGCATGCAAAAATCCATGATACTTCCAAAACTTTGGAAGCTAGGAGTCTCCTGTCCCTAAACCAACAGTGATAATCCTTTTGCTACACTGGCATCTGAGTTGCATTCACAACTCTTACAGAAATGCCTCTTGGTTGCCTTGCAGGGATTGTGTCAAAAATCACAAAAGCCTTTTGTAATGTTATGAGCTACCTTTCCAGCAGGAGGGGAATGGCTATTTTTGGTATAATTAACCTGCAGTTTCTGTTTTCATCAATTTTATCTGTTGTTTCAGTTTACAAAGGAATGAAACCAAGACGGGCCAGCTGGAGAGATTGAGATGGGTAATTGTTCCTCCTCCGCCTAGGAACTTCTCTAGTTGTTTCTGCCACATTGTGTGAATGCCTGGAGACATTTAAGATGATGATCTGTATCTGCAAGCTTTCCCAATCCCGTAAACTGACAACTCCCTGACAAAATAGGATTTCTGCATTGCTGGACAGACAGCATCTCTTACAGTGGTAGCCTGTATGCTTGTACCATTGAACACCCCACCTACTCACACCTATCTGTCTGGGCCTACTGGTGCACCAGTTACTCTCCATCAGCAACCCTATCCATTTTAGCTTTCAGCAAAGCACCAAAGGAATCTCCTTCCCTACTTTCCCCTGCCTGATTATTGGATTTGGTTACCTTTTACTTTATAATCTTTAACTAATTAATCTGAATTGATTCTGTGAAAAAGAAAGGCCACACGGACATGGACCACTTCACTCCAGCCTTGAAGTGTAATCACCACTGGAACAGAGAGCATCAGTTGCATAATAATATGCAATGATATCTTCTCCACTTAAAAAGGAAGTGAAGACTGTCGTCTCTACTTCAATTTCATGAGGCATGTGGGAGGCTGGGAAGTGTGTGCTAACACTCAAACTGGACTTGGTGAGGCTAAGATTTGCTTTGCAAAGCAGCTGTTGCTCTGTCATAATAATAGTGCTCAGGACTGACAGTGATTAAGGCAGCAATGCAGGTCAGAGTCCACGCCTTGCAAGAGCTTCAGTTTCTCTGTCAATGGTTGGATCAGCCTGGACACAAATCTTAAGGAGAAATGCTCAGCACCTGCTGGCAGCCCCCATGGGACCAAGCACTCCACTCCCTCCCCACCAGCACTTCGATGCACACTCTCAGGGTAAGAATGATCTCTGGTCAGCCCTTACCTATTTAAGGCAATATTTAAGCCTTTGCTTACCTGAAAGCCATTACTAATGCTTGTTCCAGTGCTTCCCCCTCTTGGGTCAATAATTTCTGTAACAGCATCAGATGAATACTGACAATGAGGTTAATGAAATCATCACTCCCTCACATGACTGATAAGATTCCTGTTCAACAGTCAGCAGGTGGAGAAACCAGCAGTAAAATTCTTCTGCACATACGGACCCAGGGTACAACAATTCCTGCCTTAACAGGAGACCGTATGTATTGAAGCCATTCATTTTAGTGAAGGGGAAGGCAGAAGGGGAAGTGTTAATTATTTTTTGTGGGATGAATGAAATGCACTGTACAATTAACACCTTCTGTGCTCCTGCCTAATGACAGGCTAAACTTAAGAGATTTCTCCATACTGTCCTTGACATCACCTTTCCTCTGACATTATTTTCCTTTTCTTGGCTCTCTACATAGAATTTTAATGAGATCCTAATTGTTTTTCCATCAGCTGCAAGGATTTCAAACCCAAGTCATATGTTGGTTGTCATTATGTAGAAGGTGGTATGGGGAGCTGTAGAGATGTTCTCTTGCTAGAAAGGAGCAGGAGGCAGCCTCCACACTTCCCACTATATCCCAGGGAAAGGCTGCCTCAGTATTTCTAGCGCAGGCCTGGAGACCACAGCTTGGTATTCCTGCAATGGGGACTAGAAAAACAGCCACACATGACCGTTGCCACTTGCCTGCAGCTCCACTGGCTGCAAGGAGGTTTGAGGTGCTGGTTTCTGCGCCTGCCTCACTAGGGTTTGCAGGGCTTAATAAGTTGTATAGCCCTTTGCTCAACACAGCCAGAGGTCTTACAGGCACTGAAGAAGCTGTACATCAGCCTCCTGTTTTTTGTCCTTCACCATCTACTAATCATCTGCATGGTCTCTTCTTTTGCTTCATTGTTCAAGTAGTTTTCAGTAATTTAAAGCATAGATCTACTTACTTCTCTTCAACCTTTTCAAGGGCACTTCTGAAGATGTCACAGAATCCCTGAAGCATCATGGGGAAAAACAGGATGCTGGAAGAGCAACTGGGCAGAGCCCACCATATGTACTGACCACAGGGAGCATGAAGGGTTCCTGAGGTACAGGAACCCTTGTTGTGCTGTGCTGCTATGGAGAGAGTAGCTACAAGTTAGGATTACTCTTTATGGTCGTCAGGCTTCATGAAGATTAATTTATTACAGAGTGCCTGCCCTAGAGTTCATTACCAAACTATTTCAACAGCTGATACTGCCAGCAGGAGCCTGGCACTAGGCATGAGTGCTTGCCTGGGAGTGGTGGGTAGTAGCCAAGGTGGCACCGCAGCAGGCAGGCAAGCCCCGGTGGTAGAAAGCTCAGATACAGAAATGGAAGCCCCGTTTCCATACAGAGCTCTTACAGGGCTGCAAAGTCTGCCATTGTGCAGCAAAGGGCCAGGAGCCTAAAAACAAATGTCAATTAATTAATATCTCGGACTTTCCATAGCTATTCACTCCACGGTCCTGATATAATCTGACAGTGGTTTGGAGGTTATGTTATCAAGCAACAGTGTTTTAGAGATGAGAAACTGAGGCACATGTTGCTCGTCCAAAGTGCATGAAATCAGTGGAAAATATGACTTGCTGAGATTTAAGGAAAAACTAGTATCAGGGCCAGGAGGAAAACCTCAGCTGCTCATGCTGAATCCTGTATTCCTCAACTGGACAATGCTGCACAAGCTAGCCAGACATGTTTAATTAATGTTTATGCATTTTTTGTTATTCATCCATGAACTGAATATTTACTAAAATATTTCTAATAGTCCTGTTTCTGCACACTAATCTGTTTCAGTGCATGTAGCATTCAATGACAGTTTCTGTGTTTCCATGTAGCTGTCTCCCCTAATCACATCTTTTGCCCTCCCAAAATATCTTTCTCCCTTATGAGAAGCAGTATGGAAGCAATAGCATCTTTTATGTCATAGCTGCTGTGTGACAACTGTGTGGTTTCTATCCACACCTTACACTCGTTATAGACATCCACTGTTTGACAGCTAGATTCTTCCCTTTTAGGCTTTGGTGCCAATCCAAATTTCAGTAAAGTATAAGAAAATAAATTAATTAGCGGGCGCTGGAAAGCCTGAATGTTGCCCAAAGGTATATGTTGTGAACTAAATAAGAGAAGCCTATACTGCTTATTATGTGATTTGAGCTTGCCTGGTTTTTATTTGCAGGAGCACAGCTCCTGCACAGGGAAACCACGGGCAGTTCTGCAGCTGGAAGTACGGCCAGATCTCTGCCCTGCCTCCTTTTGCAGGTTGGGCACATCTCCTGATCCACTTAAGGATGACATCAGGAAACTGCCTCAGCACAGAATCAGAGCTTTCAAGGTAGGCATTTTACATTTTATCAATTGCTATGAACAAGATAGGCCAGACTCTGCATGAATGTCCAAGGCTGCTAGATAGCTGCGTGACATGAAATCCCCTTAGTGATAGACTTCAATCCATTTTTGCCATCCATAAAGCATCACAGCCATTCATACAGGGCTGTATTTTTGACCACAAATAGGAAAAAGACACAAGTAAACGATGGGACCTGGGAAACTTGCTTTGCTCCCTCTTTCTCAGGCTATCTTTCACTAACCATGACAAATATTTAAATTAAAGCAAACATTGAAGATATGAGGAATTTTTAATCCACTGACAAGACACGCTGCCTTCAGGACCTCTTTTATGTCCATTATAAATAGAAAGCCATAGCACTGCAAAACTAAAATCAGTGCTGACAGTCCAGCTCTTGCCTTCTTTAAGGAAGTTGCCAAAATGTGCAAAATTTTAAACATTCAGAGAGATAACACACTGCTTTCTCAGTGTACCTCATCTGTAATTTACAGATTGTTATTGATGGCATCACTTGAACACTCCATACTTGTTTAAAAAATGTGTCCCTTGCCTAAGGCTTTAGACAGATCATCTAATTTCCTAATGAGCCAGTAACACTCAATTGAGTGCTGATACTGGAGCAGAACAAAATTGTTGTATTATAGATGGGGTCTGCTGAGTCCAGATCTGAGATGTGAAAGTGCAAGCAGAAGCTGATACCTTCATCATCACTTATATTTCTGGGTGAGTTCCTCTTTCGAAGCATAACTGTACTTCTGAGCATGGGACATATGCAAAAAGAAGTAAAAAGGTAGCTACATCAGCTCTGGCCCACACAACCAGATACTTCCCTCCTTCTGCTAGGGAAAATATGATACTTCATGTAAAAAGCAAAATGCAAAATATTTCAATTTGGAAATTCCTCTAACTTTGACTAACACCCTTCATGCTCCCCATTGTCCTCTGCATACCTTGCTCCCCCTCACAGTTACATTTTCCTGTGCCATCTACCTTTTAACTAGATGGTGGAACGTTCAATTTTTCTACACCAAAAAACTCTCAACAGCCTTCTGAAAGCAGACACCTTTTACAAACAACCCCAAACTAAATTGGAAAACAGCTCCACTTACAAAGTGAACAAGCAAACAAAAATCCATAAAAGTCCCCGAACAAGTCCTATCTTGAGAGAGAATGACCTGACACTGGGTTGAGGGTGTGATTAAGCAATGATATCCCCAGGGACTGGAAAGCTTCCCAAGGGTTTAAAAGATCTTTAAACGTAATTCTCTCTACGACCGAAACCAAAATTTGAACTTAGTTCTTGTGAAACTCCAGTCTATTCACCCCAGCAACCTCGTGCTGAGGCACCACATGAAGCCCCTGACTTTTCAGGCTAGGACTTTCCATGCCTGTGGATGGAGAGCTGTAACACCGTGCCTGTGTGAAGGAGCTGGGAGGTCTCTGAAGGAGGCAATTAACAGCAGGCTCATGCCTGCTGATACCTGCATGGTGTGTGAGGGCGAAAATGCGGGTAACATGAGTAGAGTAGGAGCCCACGCACATAGGAGGGGCTATGGGCTAGTGGGTCAGGGACAGCTATGGAAATACTCTCTGGCAGGCGTAGCTGCCTACTTGCCCTGCGGCAATAATACCCACCCTGTGGCACCCACCCAGGGCCTTTGGGTCCCTAAGAGGATTGCTGCCTGCTTTTCTCCTCTGAAATAAGTGCCTGAAAGCTGTGTATGTCATTTACCTTGACTTCAGCAAGGCTTTTGACACTGTCTCCCATGACATCCTCATTAGGAAACTTAGGAAGTGTGGGCCAGCAAGTTGGACTGAGAACTGGTTGTGTAACAGGACTCAGAGGGTTGTGATTAATGGAGCAGGGTCAAGTTGGAGGCCTGTAACCAGTGGTGTTCCCCAAGGGTCAATACTCGTTCCAGTCTTGTTCAACATATTCATTAATGACCTGGACAAGGAGACCAAGTGTATCCCCAACAAGTTTGCTAATGATACCAAACTAGGAGGGCTGGCTGACACTCCAGAGGGCTGTGCTGCCATCCAGCATGACCTGGACAGGCTGGAGAGCTGGGCAGAGAAGAACCTAATGAGGTTCAGCAAGGGCAAGTGTAGGGTCCTGCACCTGGGGAGGAAGAATTCTGGGCACCGATATAGGTTAGGGTGGACCTGCTGGAAAGCACTTTTGAGGAGAAGGATATGGGTGTCCTGGTAGATAGTAAACTATCCCTGAGCCAGCAATGTGCCCTTGTCACCAAGAGGGCCACTGGGATCCTAAACTGCATAGGGAAGAGTGTGGCCAGTAGTTTGATGGAGGACATTCTCGCCCTCTACCCTGCACTGGTGAGGCCACAACTGGATTTCTGTGTCCAGTTCTGGGCTCCCCAGTTCAAGAGAGACAGGGAACTATTGGAGAGAGTCCAGCGTAGGGCAACAAAAAATGGAGTATCTCCCTTATGATGGAAAGGCTGAGAAAGCTGGGACTCCTTAGACTGGAGAAGTCTGAGGGGAGACCTTATTAATACTTAGAAGTAGCTGAAGGGTGGGTTGAAGGAGGATGGAGCCAGACTCTTTTCAGTCGTTCCCAGTGACAGGACAAGTAGCAATGTGCACAAGCTGGAATATAGGAAGTTCCATTAGAATATAAGGAAAAATTTCTTTATGGTGAGGGTGACAGAGCACTGGAACAGGCTGGCCAGGGTAGTAGTGGAGTCCCCTTCTCTGGAGAGCTTCAAGACCCGCCTGGATGCAGTCCTGAGTCATGTGCTCTAGGAAATCCTGCTTTAGCAGGAGAGTTGGACTACGTGATCCCTAGAGGTCCCTTCCAACCCTGACAAATCTATGATTCATGTGTGTTTGATCACACAACAGAAATGTATCTTGCTGTGCACGTGTGTATTGAGTCCCCTGTCCAGGGAGGAAGTTGGTGTATGTGAATCTCATTACCAAATGGGGTATATAAATGCACACATGATTCATATGTGCCTTCCTCCATATGACACCCATGGCAGAAGGGGAGTGTGTTCTTTACCTGGTGTTACGAGGGGCTGCACAGGTCAGTTTGGGAAAGTGCTTGGGATCCTTAACTTCAAAGGAAGAAAAGGAGAAAATCTCCAACAGATCTGAGGTTCCGGAAAGCTGCTAGGCCCATCTAAAATAAAGCACAGAAAGCACCATGAAACACTGAACATGGTATTTTTTCTTTCATTATTTCTGAAAAGGGTAATTAATGTCTTTGTGTTGCAGAAAACTCTCAGACAAATCTGTCCTTCAGGTCACAGGAAGTGGTGACATACAAGCAAAAAAAAAAAAAAATCATCTTTCCATTCAGTTCACATCTGTGTGGTTCCCACTGCTAGAGCCAAGATACTTTTTTTTTCCCCTTTAATTTTATTCATGCATGCATAAAATGAAAACTACATAGCACACTCCCTCCAAGCCAGAGGGACAGGCACCCTGCCTCCTCTTCCCTACCAACCGCCTTTGGGGGCCACACCATCCCTGACCATTCAAGAACACAGCTTTACTCACAGTGTATACAACTTGACAAGTAACAAGTACGAGATGGTGAAGGAATTTTCTTCTCTCTCCTTTCCCTCCTCCCCTATCCACTTTAGTTGCAATGAATCTATATAAACAAATTATATCACCGACTTTGCCAGTAAATGAGTTTTTCCATCTGGGAATAATATTCCATTTAAACTAAGGGATTGCAAATCCTTTGCAAGAGACAGGCAAAACTAATATGGACACATTGTTCTCCAATATACTATTTTAAAAAGGAAAAGAGAGAGAGAGAGAAGAGGAGAGGGAGACTAAGGGACTGACAAGGGCTTTACCAATTCTAGCTGCTATGGGCCTTCTGGAAGAGAAACCAGTTGCCATCTCCTAGAAGTGATGGAAACCCTGGCTTTGCCCTGGTGTTGCTTGAAACTGGGAGAAACTGATGAGAGAAATGAAATACCTTAGAGCAAGTACTGATTCCTCTTCCCCTTATTTCAAGTAAGATGCGCCCCCAGCTCTCTCACAGGGACCCTCTGCTGCTGCTCCCCAGCATCCAAAGCCCAGTGGGAAGAGCAGCAAGGGGAGCAGATTTGGGGGGCACTGCTTGACTCCCCCCGAGGGATCCACAGTGGCTGTACCAGCTGCTGAGGGAAGCAAAGCTGTACATTATCCTTCTGTTTTTTCTTGCTGGACCATAGCAGGCAGCCAAAGAGCTTGGCCCACATGAGGGAAGGAAGCTCCCTTACACCAGGGTTGCAGGAGTCAGTGCTCTTCCCCGCATTGCAAGAGGATGGGGGTGTGTGTGTCCCCGTCCATGCCCCAAGCCTGTCTCCAAAAGCAAATGCCTTTTTTAATCATTTCAGTATAATAATGACACTTCCCACTCAGACAGGACCTGTGAGACCTTTGAAACACTTGGAAAACTAAGCATCTTCCTCAGATTTGGTGTGGCAGAACAGCACCATAAATTACAGGCAAATCCACAGGGTTTTTCTGTTGGTGCTGGGGAAGCTTTTACCTCTGTGCATCCCCACCAGAACTTTACATACCCTGTGAGAATTATTCTCAATTGTTTTTTCCTAATGATGACATGAAGTCAGAGCATAAGGCAATCGGTAACTAACAGCACATACCAAGCTCCAAAATGTAACAACTCCTATGACTTCTGACAAGTTGCCATAAATATTTTATTTTATTAAAGTTAAACCCATTGCAGAGTCCTTATACATCCATGTAGGTGCAGTAGTCCCAGGGGGATTTCATGGGGTACTGCAAGGTCCCCAGGACAGACATGGGCCACTTTGGGCTGACCATGGAATGAGTAATACAGGTTAGAAGGTCATTTACAAATCAATAGCCTTTTTTTTTTTTCCTGTTTTCCAAGGTATGCTGATTAAGTAATCTCACCTTGTTAGAATTACCTCGATACAAACATGTATTACAAAATTTTCTATTGAGATAAATTTCTAGAAAAGTTCAGCAAAAAAATTCATATGAATGCCCTGGAAGATAGAGGGAGGAAAGCGGTATTAATTTTTTTCCTACCAGTACTTCGTATAAATTCAGCAAAGCAACTGCACTTTACTTTCAGTCAACATACAAGTTCTTTGTATGATTTGGGTTTTGGGGCGGGGGGGGGACGGACGGGGCAGTGGAAGGGAGACTGAGACTGAAATTTCCTGATTTCACTGAATCAATGACTCTTCTGCCAGCCAACAAGAGCTTTCAGCCTAGACAAAGACTAAAATAAAGCATACCAAATAAAAACCATGGATATATAATTGTCATTTCCCAAAAGCTTCTTTCAGCCCCAGCTTCTCAGAAAACTACCCAAGCATTAAAGCTGCTGCCTCTCAGGGAAACTAATTATAACTCAAAAAAAAAAAAAAAAAAAAAAAAAAAAAAAACCCAACCCACATGTCTAACTGAATATATAAAGGATAATTATGTCATTAAAACTAACAACATTTCAGATGGCAAAAGAATCACAAGGCAAGAATGGATGCATTGGACACCATCAGGCTCCCATCAGATTATTCACAATAAAAATGCAGCCATCACCAAAAGAATCTAATCCTTGTGTGTTTCCACTGATATGGCTCAGATGTGCACACTGGTATTTTTAAGCCCCAGCAGAGCTGAAAGTGTCAGCAATTCATTGTTTACTGTCTGGACTGAATTGACTCTTCGAGCTCCTTAATGATACACAGACGGCCAATGCTCCATCTACCAAGGCACGTTGATTGCCATCCAAGTAAGTATAAGCTTTCACATAGCTGTAAAGAAGGATCCTCCTCACATAGTCCAAGGAACTGCTCACAAAGGCTCTATTTAATCAGTGCAGCTCCATCTTAGTGGCGTGGGTACAGCAAAACAATCATCCTTTTAAGAAAAATTAAGTTCTGGAATCAAAGAAACCCAGTGGGTGCTGCGAGGAATGCAGGCTGCAGAGGGTAGGTACATTTTCTGGCCATAATTTATCATGAAAAATAGTTGCTCTCTCTATCAGTATGATTGCAGAGTCCCAAAGAAATCACAAGAGCATATTTTCTGAATAACTTCGGTCATTCCCTGGTCTAATCTTGCCAACAAAGAGCTTGATAAAACAAGTTCTGCTATGAGCAGCTGAACTAATGAAATTCAGTTTCCTATGGATTTCTGTTATGTACCCCCACACTACAGCTGCCTACTACAACCCAGTGTACCCTCCTTGTTACACTTTTGGGTTTACTCTGCACCCCTCAGCCCTCCTCCCTGCCAGGTTATTCTCAGGTTTTCTGATGTTTGCTCATCCTTCAAAATTAGTCACATCCCTGAAAAACTGTCAGTGCATGATACCTTCTAGATATCCCTCCCTTTCTTGCCATCTCCTATTCACCACAGTAGCCTCACTTACTTGTTTCCCAGAGACACCCTGCAGTTTCCCTCCAATCTCTTACAAGCCTCCAGTGACACAGAATCACCGAACGGTTAGAGTTGGAAGGGACCTTAAAGATCACCAAGTTCCAACCCCCCCACCATGGGCAGGGACACCTCCCACTAGACCAGCTTGCTCATCCAGTCCCATCCAGCCTGGCTTTGAACACTTCCAGGGATAAGGCATTCCTAATTTCTCTGGGCAACCTGTTCCATTGTCTCACCACCTTCACAGTAAAGACTTTCTTCTTAATATATAATCTAAAACATCTCTGGCTCCCACAAAAACTTTACTTTCCCATTGTTTTGGGGTGAGCAAGAAAAAGCCCATGATGTTTAAAGCCACTTACACAACAATAGGGCAGTTGGGTTTCATACATCAGGGCAAACAAAAAGGGCAACGGCTGAATGATCTCAGCTTTATCTTGAGGGAACATTAATTAAGCCTTTGGAAAATTTCCACCAATCTTCATGAAATGCATAAAAACGCATGAGATGCTTTCCTTTCTTTACAGATTGGCTGAAATTTGCTGACAACCTGAAAGTTACTGGGAGTAGTGGGGAGAACCAGCAGATGGACAGACAGCCACTGCAACTGTATAAGCTTCATTTCCTTAGGAAACCAGATTAAAAATAGGAGAAAAATGCAGCAGCTGACAGATTTAATTAACATACAAAGTTTTTAGTCCATTAAGCTTCTTACTGGTCTAACTATCGCACAAGAGGTTCAGTTAGTTCTTCTGTTAGAAAATAACTCGGCAGCACAATGTTCTGGTTGCAAAGAGTCCTGTAGACTCTGAGTTGCTAGGCAAAGGGCACCCTTTCCTACTGCTTCTTGGCATTAGTCAGGAGTTGCCTCTAACAGACACAGAAAAATCTCTTAAACTTGTCTTGTGGGTTTTTTTTTCTCCTTCTCTCTGTTTATTCATATTTAACTTGGAAAAGTGGCAGACTGGATAAAGACATTAAGACTCACATTTGAAACAATGAGTTATGTATTAAGGGTAGAAATCAAAGCCATGATGTCAGTGGAAAGATTCTCATTAAATTCAATCATCTTGGAGTGTCAATTAATACAGCTTCAAAACTCTCGGTGAGAAAGTGTCTCGTGTGACTGAAGTCTTCCAGGCAGCTCAGCTGGGCCACCCTTTGTGTGCTGGAGCCAAGTAGAATAAGATCCAAGCAGCATAGACTACTTTGGGTTGGAAGGGGTCTTTGAAGGTCATCTAGTCCAACTCCCCTTGCAATGAACAGAGACTTCTTCAACTAGATTGTGTTGCTCAGGGCCATGTCCAGTCTGACCTTGAAGATTTCTAGGGATGGGGCATCCACCACCTCTCTGGACAACCTGTGTCAGTGTCTCACTAAACTCAAAAGTAAAAGATTTTTTTCCTTCTATTTTAAATCTACCCTCTTTTCACTTAAAGCCATTACCCTTTGTCCTGTTGCAACAAGACCTGCTAAAAAGTTTGTCCCTGTCTTTCTTATAAGCCCCCTTGAAGTACTGAAAGGCTGCTATAAGGTCTCCCTGAAGCCTTCTCTTCTCCAGGCTGAGCAACCCTAACTCTCTCAGCCTGTCTTCATAGGTGAGGCGCTCCAGCCCTCTGATCATCTTTGTGGCCCCCTCTCTGGACCTGCTCCAACAGGGCTGTGTCCTTCCTGTGCAGAGGACTGCAGAGCTGGACATGGGACTCCAGTTGTGGTGTCATCAGAGTGGAGTAGAAGGGCAGAATCACCTCCTGTGACCTGATGGCCATGCTTCTTTTGATGCATCCCAGGATACAGTTTGCCTTCTGGGTTTCAAGCCACATTGCTGACTCATACCCAGCTTTTCATCCACCAGTACTGCAAGTCCTTCTTGCCAGGGCTGCTCTCAGTCCCTTCATTGCCCACCCTGCCCTGATACACCGGGTTGCCCCAACCCAGATGCAGGACCATGCACTTGTCCTTCTTGGATCCCATGAGGTTCACACATGCTGACTTCTCAAGCTTGTCCAGGTCCCCCTGAATGACATTCTGTCCCTCAGGTGTGTCAACTGCAGTACTCAGCTTGGTGACATCTGCAGACTTGCTAAGGGTGCACTCAATGCTACTGTTTATGTCATTGATGAAGACATTAAACAGTACTGATCTCAATATGGACCCCTGAGTGACACCACTTGTTTACCAATCTCCATCTGGACATTGAGTCGTTGACCACTATCCTCTGGATGTGACAATTCCTCACCCACTGAACTGTTCACCCATCAAATCCATCTCTCTACAATTTAGAGAGGAGGATGTTGTGAGGGATTGTGCCAAAGGCCTTACAGAACTCCAGATAGACAACATCCATAGCTCTTCCTTTGTCTTCTGATGTAGTCACTCCATTATAGAAGGCCACTAGGCTGGTCAGGCAGGACTTGCCCTTGGTGAAGCCATGTGATTCAAGGTGTCTTGAATCACCTTCCTGTCCTCCATGTGCCTTAGCATAGCTTCTATGAGGATCTGTTCCATGATCCTCTGGTGAGTAGACCTTGTTTGGGCAGAAGGATGAAAATAGTTCCATCTAAGTATCAGAGGTGCTCATTCTACAGGATACTGACATACACAGATCTAACAATTTTTGGTTGAACGGTTATTAACCTTTTTGATTCTGTGATGGCAGCAGGGCAACCGAGAGACTGCACTGACAATTGAAGCAATATGCGAGGACAGCAGAAACTAAAATCACAGGAATTCATTAAAAAGTGTTTAATCTTCTGCCCAAGGAAATATCATAGAAAAAGATTATCTGAGATAGGATACTGCTGGGACAGCTCAAATATTTTTTGGTCTGCTGCTCTGTTCCAGGCAGGCAGTTTTGCAGCCCATTGCAATCACACTGAGGAGCTGTTGA
Organism: Pedionomus torquatus; assembly: GCA_013398155.1. Lineage (NCBI taxonomy): Eukaryota > Metazoa > Chordata > Aves > Charadriiformes > Pedionomidae > Pedionomus > Pedionomus torquatus. The sequence goes on from VZRU01007463.1 coordinate 34,360, forward strand.
ACTTTTTGTGAACCTAAAGCTTGTCCCATTATTTGGTTTTGCAGATGCAATCACCTTACAAGGGCCCTAGCCTTTCCCAGGCATCTAGGCAGACCCCATAGCCCTACAGAGAGTCACCCACGCAGCCTCACTAGTTTGGGTTAATGCCCTGCCAAATGCTCTAGAAGCAGTCCCCTCCTGCTCTTCTGCACCAGCACCTCCATCCATTCCCAACACCAGGGCACTGGCTCACAGCCCTCAAAGCAGTGTTCCTCAAAGCTGCTTCTCTTGCAAAATGCTGTCCACAGGAAAGCAACAGACATGTATCAATGTCAGCCCATGACTGACAGTCAACAGCTTTAATTTCTCCTCCCTCACTGCCTTTTGCTTCCTTACAGTCCGTTTAATCTTTCCACAGCTGCTAGTTCCATTGACTGCTACACCTTGTCACATATTCAGACTGTGAATTGTTGAAGGCACACCTGCCTTCTTGTTGGGATTTGCAGATCTTTGGTGCACACGGACACCACAATGACACGAATACAGGTCAGAGCCAAGTCAGTAACATGGAAGCAATTGGGACCAGAGCTCACACACGAGATACATAAGAAATTCAAGTTCTCTCAGAGATGATGAGTAACTCAACCTCAGCATAGTGACCTTCTACTGTGAATATTTCAATGGCACAATAACTCCAGAAAGGATTTTTTTTTTTTGCCTTTATCTTTTCATATTTTTCCCACTAATCAGATATGAAAACTTGCACTTCATTTCTACAAACTTCTTGATACAGGCAGGAAGAAAACATAAACAGCGTTACTTGTGAGACCTGCCCAAGGGATGAGACGGAGGAAAAATCAAGAGCTAAACGTAGCTATGGAAAAGGAAACAGGCTACAAAAAATGTTGCCAGGTGCAGAGGAGCCTCTTGGGAGCTACAAGGGTTTGGTCTTTCTAAAAGGAGAAGTGAATTAGAAAAATAACCATAACATTATTTATATTCAGGGAAATGCATAAATTCTCAATTTTTCAGGTTGTCTTGACCTGGGAAGAAGACACTGTATGTTTTTGAGCTTGAGTTTGGGTAGTTATGCATTAGAGCAAGCTGCTTTTTTGCTGATGCTGTGAGTATACTATAAACACTCGTTTTCAACAGACATCAATTACAAGTATCTTCTGCCGTGCTCTTTCTCAGCAGATTTCCCTGGGTTCTAAAAAGCAAGGACAAGTATAGAAGAACAGAGAGACAGATGGAAATTTTCTGGTTGTTAAAAAGGAACCTAAATCTACCTGGAAGGCACCCAGATGCTGGAAAGGAAAGCAGTGTCAGTGGCCTAGAGGGGAGCCTGGTGCTCCCAGAGGTGTGCCATCCCAAATGCACCCCAACAAACCTCCCAAATGATTCAGCAGCCAGAAAATGCCCCAGCTGACTGAAAATCTGAGGGAGAAGGCAGCGCAGGGGGTAGAAGACATTTTCACAGTGGGCACTGGATAAACGTTTCACCAGAAAGCTCACCACATTTCTGCTTGATGAATGCTCAGACCAGCTCTACAGGAAATACTGTAAAAAGAGGCAACCTCCAACTTTAAATGACTTTTACATCAAGTAATGTCAGCAGCACTACAAAGCCCTTTTGAGAGCCCTCACCAAGGCAAAAGTTTTCAACTCACAAGAGAGCCAGGAGCAGGAGATCCTGAAGAACCAAGCCAAATGCAGTTTCTTCATAAACAGCAGTAATATCAGAAAGTCTCCTGGACCTCAAAGAGAAATCAGTGGGCCAAGGACCTGGTCACTGGGCTGCGCCGGTCCAGGGGATGCTGCTCAGGATAGATGAATCATGGAAGCAGGGCAGTCACATCCTGTTATGAGAGCACTGTTTATTTTTCCTGCTCCTTCAGCCCTGGACCTCTCTGCTGTGCTTGCCACCAAGGCTGCCAGCTGCAGAGGTTGTAAGGTGGATGCCTGTCAACAGGAACTGAACTATCATCACCGATTCATTTCACAGTGCCTCCTGAAGCAGCCATCCCCTGGCAGCCATTTAGGAGAGCAGCCAGGAACCTGCAGGGCAAAAACTTTTCCCAATACTGACTTTTTTTCTGATGAAGAGAATTCAAAGCATGGAAGGTACTGTTCTGATTTGGTAACCTCTACGTAGCCAGTGCTCGTACCGAGAGTTAAATGGCTGGCCAAAACCAGCAGCTGAGGAAAACCAGGCTCCCTGCCTGGTTCACACCAGATCTGAGGTAGCTTTGGTACACAAAATAATTTAATAGAGAAGACTAGCTCTGCCTCCACATTAGTCTTTAAGATTGTATGATGAACTCTAGAGCTACAAACATACTAATTTTATGCCCGGGAACTTTGTAGGGGATTTTCTGGTTGAAGATAACAGGACAGTAACAAGCAGAGTCTTGAAATAGCATGACGCAAGAGAAAATCCGTAGCTGCCACTGGTGATGTTCCTCTCATACTCCTCAACAAAAAAACTAAATGAGGAAGCCCTGGCTAACTTAAGCACAGTAGAAACTTTACCAGTACCTTCCATGGGAGCAAAGTTTCATTGCACAGCTATGCTAACACCTTCTCGGCCACTGCAGTTCTACAGGATGCCAGCAGATCCAGCATGGGCGATACTATTTTTCCAGTGACTGCCCTTATAAACAGCGACACTGTAGCTTGTTCAGACAAAACAAATGTGCAAAGGTCACCTTGAAAGGAATCTGTACTGAAGATCCCAGAGCTTCTTAGCTAGAAGATGCAATTAAAAATATATAACTTGAAGTAACTCCCAAAGTTGTGTCCTTGTTGCTGCAGGATACTGGGAAGGCAGATATTTAAGGGATTGTTCTTTCTTTGTCAAGATATTTAAAAATGCTATTAATGCTTAAAAAGCTCCCCTTTGTGAAATTAGCCATTTAGAATGGAAAGGTAGTGGGACTTGTACAAGCAAGCATACCCTGTCAAAAGTAAGCCTTAGGTTAATTGGCACACACAGCAAAACACAGAATAAGACTAGAGTTCCCATAAGGAAATAATTCTACAAGATACCCCCTCTGAAACCTGTCTTCCTGACATAGACATAATTTCCCCTGACCTCGGCAGGACTAAGCCCAGAGGGTGCACACCCTGTAAAACCCTTCTGCTCCCCTTGCTCCACAGAACAGGATCAGCCCCTGGTCCAGGTGCTCAGAGACTTCCTCTGATGGCTGTGGCTTCCCATGGGATCTGTAGAGCCAGCAGAGAGGGCAGTGGCGCAGCAAAATTAGCAAAAGATTACATGTGTAGCAAGCCAGAATCACCTTGCCCAAACCAGAATTTCACAAGTGTTTTATAGGGTATCTTCTATCTTTCTGTCTCTCTTGCTAAATATCACTCTGATGTTTTCTACTTGAAGCCTAATTCAGCACAAACCACAAAAGGCTGAAAATTAGCACCTGAAGAACTTTTCAAGGGGGAGAAGCTATGAGGCTGAAGACCACACCACCTCACTTGCTCAAAATCCTCCCATGGGAGGTACAGATACGCCAGTCGTCTGGGGATACTCTGCCTTTCCCATGGGAGAACATAACACAAGAACAGCTGGTAAACTAGTAAAATTAAGAAAGGTGTTGTTTATCTTACACACTCCAGAGAATGCTCTTGACCACAAGTAGAGGTTGAACAGCAGCTCCTAAACTTGAAAGGCATCAGGAACAACACCTTCACGCACACTGTCTTATTGCTTGGGCCAGCTGGGGTTTGTAATTCTGTGTGCAGAGCAACAAAAAGTTTTCTAGCCCTATCTGCATGACAACAAAAAACCCCAGTGACTTTTGCCAGGTCCCCCTCAAATCACTGGATGGGCTGGCCTAGGATGGCGTGAAGCACTTCCATTCCCCAGTCACTCAGCACTACACCAGCCATTCCCGAACTCAGGGTCACGACCCAACATGGGCTACAGGAGTTAGGAGAGTATTTACAAGGCTGACTAAAGTTCCGTTTCATCCAGTATCTCCGCTAGTGCTACAAACTCAGAGTTATCTATGCCTGTGGGAAAACTGCTTTTCATCCCACTGGAGGCAGTACCCCCTTGTCTTACAGTCTTTTTGCTGATTTTCAAGCAAGGTGATGAAGCGGGCAGAGTATTGTTGCATTTCTAGCATCTATTTCTCAAGATTTTTGTTACTATGAAAAAAGTCACCAGGTAACTCCAGATTTGCATCAGTAGTTCCTTTATCTCAACAAGTGGTTTACCTAAGAGGAGCAAGTATGAGAAAATTTGGCCTTCTTCATACTGCTAATAAAGTTGAAGTATTTGACAGGTGGAAGAATAGTACCTGTGTAGGTGGCTCTACAGGTAAAACAACTTCCCTCAAAAAAATTGCAAGGAGCACAGATGTTACTAGAAGCAAATAAAAACAATCTCCCTATCAAGGAGCTGTAGAACTTTTCTATAAAGCAACTGTCTGGGGCCATGTGACAGCAATCTACTTACATAGCAGCAATATGCTCTAGTAGAGAGCAGCTAAAACAAACATTAAATAAAGGAAACATCTCCCTGCAGGAATTTACAGATTCAGCCAGAAATTCTTTATCTACCAGGCTCATTAGATAAACACTCTTTTTCAAAAATATATCCTGGTTAACATACAGCTTAATGCTAAATAATCCCAAAGGCTGTAGAGCTGCCTTTCACCCTCTGACTCAGTTTGCACAATGTAGATGGATGGTATAGAGAAATGAGGAAATGGGGGGAAAAATAGAAAAAAAACTGGGTTGAGAAGGATATTTATGCCAGCTGGCTCTGTCATTCCATAGGAATAAGGATGCAGCAGCGCTCCTGGAACAGCAAACACAACAAGATCCCAAATCCTTCTTACTTCTGCTACAAGCTTCAAAAAGTTGTCACTGTCTTTAACTAACACAGCTCAAAAATGTTCAAATAAATTTTCCCCCAAAACTATTCACCCACTTTTCAACATCAGCTTTATAGCTATATTTATGCCATGGTTAATTCCTTTTGCAGGAGGATCTCCCTGGAAGATAGGCCAGTGTGATTACACTTGCTTCATGGATGCCTGAAACCACCAGGATACTTCCATGTGAACCTGCTAAAAGGACTTCTCCACCATGCTCCAAGGAGGGGAAGTGACAAGGGATCTTTGGTGTAGCACAGGACATTGTTTTTATGAAGGCATTTGTCCATGAAATTCACACCCACATGTGGAGACCATGCTGATGCTACAGCCAAGAGTTCTCATTCTTCACTTTCTTCTCTAATTTGAAATAATTCACAGCAAATTATACATCCTAGATAGTTTCTACTGTGCTTGTAATTCTAAATAATTTCAAGTATGTAAATAACTGATATAGATTCAGAAAAGATCTGAATGGTGCAGTGAAAGAAAAGCTCATGCTGTTTAAACAGGCAAGAACCATCCACACCAGTACCACCAACTCAAAACAACACAAATTCAGTGCCTTGTCTGCTACAAATATAAATTCAACTGAAGTTTAGGGAGAGAGCATGTGGCTCAATATGTGCCCCAGTGCAAGATCCAGGCATAACTCTAACGTCCTATTCGGTTTTAAAACTCACTTGTAACAGGGCAAGTCAGAAGCAGGGCTGCAGTTTCTTCTAGATGGTGTAGGACAAGCCATCTTGGAATTATCCTGGAGACAGGCTGGTCCATGCTGAGCCAAGGCAGGCAAGATCTTGATGGTACTAACTGGTCCAAAAAGGAAAACACAGAAAATATAAATAAAAAAGCAGTGACAGCTTTGGAAATCAACTAGTCCATTGCATCCTGCCAGCCTGAAAATCTGTATCTTGTCAAACCCAGAGGAACTGTCAAAGTCATTATTGAATAACTAAGGAGAACAAAATATTGACTTCAAGTCCTTTGTGCTCATAAATTGCAGGTTTCATTTTCCAAGCTGCAACAGTTTCCTTGCTTATGTGAACGCAATACTTCAGGAAGTCTTTCCCTACCAGTTTTTCCATACCAGTGGTCATTCCAGTGGCATAACAAAGCACTCCTGTTATATAAACTCCCTTTGGTGAAAAATAATTATTTTTTATTTACTATTTTATCCATCCTTCTAAAAAAGTCAACCAAAACAATTATGTTCCCATTAATTTTGTTCATTCTGATCTTTGTACACATTTCTGGCACAAGAACAAAATGAACAGATGATAACAAACCACTTAAAACCCAGGGTTGCATGAACACTGGTGCAAATCTTGGGCCCAATGACTGAAGTACTGCTCCAACAAAAACCTCTTGGGGTTCTATTGCTAATGTGAACCACAATCTGCATCATGAAAATGACAACATGAGTTGTGGAGACTTGGACAAAATTTATCTATGAGGAAGCACAGATGTAATCTTGCTAAAGAAAACAGATCTTCTTGTATTGATGGTAAATTTAATCCATGATACTTATTTCGTTCCCCTTGGAGGTCCAGATAACCATCTGGTATAAATCAGTCTGATGCCTTTGACTTCAGTAGGATTACAATGCTCAAAGCCAAGTTTAAGATCTCACCCAATGACTAAGGACTATTTACTCATTTTCACTTAAAGCTGGCAAATACTGTTAACTTTAAGTTTCCAACTGAAGACAGAGGGGAGCTGAACAAAAAATACTTTTCCAAACAATGCAAAAAGGAAAATGAGATATTTCAGCTCACTCTGAAACATTCAGTTCAAATTAAAATGAAAAGGGTTAGACTTACAAACGCTTTTAACTTTTCTTCAAAAAAAAAAACCCAAGGAAAGGGGAGGGGGGAGTATGAATCTCTATGCTTAACTACTGTGTCATAATGGAAAGGCAAAGTTTTGTTTCAAAAACACTGAAATTAATTACTCCATTTAGGGAACAACAAAGAAAATCTTATTAAAAGAACAAATTCTATTCCATATGTTGTATAATTCTTCAAAAACTCACTTTTTCCAGGCTAAATATGACCTGGCCAGGGGGGCAGAAATGTGTCTTTGCAAGCAGTAGCTAGTTTGTACTTTTTGTGACAACAGCAGCAGCAGAGAAACCCCACAGTATCATTCATCTTGGATGCTCTGCTTTCAGAGTCTGTCCCATATCTTTGTAGCATGAAGGAATCTTGTGGCAACCTGACAACAGTAAATCTAGGAACTTGGAGAGACCCGGTTTCCTACAGTTGAGCTGTGGCTGATAGAGACACAAGAGATAAACCTGTTCACATGCAATTGCACAGGAGTGCTTAGCTATTGCATTCATCTCCTATGTCACCAATTGTGTCATCAGGTACTTGCACACACCACTCTGAATGCCACCACAAGGTGTAGCTCAGTCTCCAGACTAAACCACCTGGAGGTATGTGTCCAACTTGCACCAAAACACAGGCTCCTTATGGTTCAGCCACATCAGGAATAGATTGTTATGTCCACTGTGAGCTAAAGGTTATCCAATACCCTTTATTAGCTGAGAGAGACCTGAATGCCTGGCTCTTTCACCTGTTTCTGACACCTGGTAGCCAGAGATGAGGTGTTGCTTCTGATCAAGGAGGTCTGTGAAAAGTTCAGCTGTTAAATTGCAGCCATTCCCAGTCCAGCCTATTAGTGTTTGTCTTCTCTGCCCTGAGCCACAGCTGACATAGTTCGCTCTATCCATCCTCCCTCCCCCCCCCACATCTCATCAAGCCATGGCCAGATGCTTCTGCAAAACCAGCCCCTGCCTGCTCCCCTGTCCCCTGCTTCCCTGCTCCTTGCCTCCATCAACTAACACCCAAAGGAGATGATGTCCCTGTAGCTTGTACGAAAATAGCATTATTTTGATATATGCTACATAGTCTGATGGTAATCAAAAGAAGGATAATCATGCCAGCAGCTGTACAGACCCTGGATGTGTGTGGCACTTAAAACCAGCTGAATTCAGCAGATACAAAACCCCCAAGTCTGCCTATGTCTTTTTAAATGCACAGTTTATTACCTTCTCACAGCTGCCGCCTGGGTGGTATCCACCATCTGGAATGTGAACTTCTTTCTAGGAACTTACTTTTACCATTTCAGAGTCAGGAAGAAAATGAAAGCGAAGTGAAGTTGTTCCAGGACCTCCAAATGGCACTTCCCATTTGACTGCCACCCTCTCCTCTCTAATTTTGTTGCCAGGTGTTTATCTTCATTATGGTTGGACTTGATACTGCCTTTCCAGAGCTGTTTTCTGACAGGGAATTTTGATTTGATTTGACTTGTGCAGAGTCCCAGCAGGTCTGGCCCTGAGAAGTGCTCAGCAGGGGTGCAGTCAGCTCTCCGTGAAGAACAAGACCATCATTTCTAATATCTGAGGTGAGCAAAGACAAAAGCACTAGCCATTTGACCCTAGGAGAATGATTTTCAGTAGAAAATAAGTAAAACTTGGCACCAGCTTTGAGACATAAAAGTAACATTTATTCCTTCACTAAATACATTTCATGTGAAATTCGGTGGGAATGACTTGCTTCAATGAGAAAAGATTTGTGTTAGCTGGACAGTCATAAGAGACCCTAGAGGTCCTTTTTTGGATTTGGTTTGTTGGGTTTCTTTTGCTTTACAACAAACTTCAGAGAATGGCTCAGCTGTGGCCCAAGCCATTTCATTATTATATTCCAATATAAAGAGATATTCCTAATCCCAAATGTGGTGACTGGAAAGGAAAACAAATTAATTGGACAGCTTTTGGAGAGCACTAGAACAAAAGAAATCAGGGGGTAGTCACCCTCCAAAGCTTTTAAATCGATAAACTTCAAAAGCAATATAAATTCAGTGTCTGTCCTGGCTCCATAAAATACGTCTTGATTTGGAGTTTTAGTTTTACTACCCAGCTTTCAGGCATGGGTGGCTATTCCAACAGTGCAAAGGTTATCTGGCAAACATCTGCCCACCTGGGGAATGGCATTCCCAAACACATCTGGTCTCTGGTCCCTGTGTGCATCAGACACTGAAAAACTGCAGAATCAATCATTTTCCAAATGGCTGAAGCAATGAACTTCACTGTATACTTGTCAGTTTTTCACAAATCTCATGCCTGTAGTATTTCTGGTCTTTTCTTTTTTTTCTTACCATAGTCTTATGTTTTTCCTGCACAGATTGCTTTGCATGCCCTCTTACCACCCGTTTGTGCAAAGGGAAGCGAATTACATTTTATTGTGGCTTGCATATTCTCATCAGTGTTTATAGTTATAGGAATTTTGATAGAATTCTTTCCTTACCCCTTTCCTTTTCCCAATACAAAGATCCAAGGAAAAACTGAAAACTTGCCATAGTGAATCACATTGATTATGCCCCATCCAGACCTTTCTCATGTTAGGCTGAGCCACTCATTATCTGAGTCTTTGCAAAGAAGGAAGAAAACAAAGGGATTTTTTTTCAACAAATGTTCAGGTCTCTCCTATCTGTTATAGCAACACAGGTTAGGGATTCTGATTTAATACCTTGTGAATCCCTTATTTTTTTAGTATTTCATTTATCCAGCAGCAGCTTTTGGGTCAGCATTTGCCTTTTTGCTTTGACTCATTTAAAATAGAAAAAATTATGTACCCAGAAATTCCTGAACATCTTGTTCCATTTCACATACTCTGGGCATTTCGCATTTATTTTCCAAAGACCCAGCACCACATATATCACCGAGATGCATTTGTCTCCTTGTGCACATAAGTTCTGTTGCTTGAGAGGTTATGGCTGGTGTAGATCTCTAGCTCATCTTGCCTCATATGAGCCATTACACTGCCAGCTGCTCAGCCTGACTGATTTGGGGACACAGAGCAGAAGTGTGGACCTCTTAATTTGCTGTGAACCTGAACAAGCCTCCTGAGGGCTGCAATTCCTACAAAACCCCTCCCTAGATCTTTTCTGCCAGGCTCTGTGAATCCATCATTTTTGAAACAGAATGCTAGGGCACTGCTGTTTCTGATCAGACCTTATTGTGGTCAATCACTTTACATGTCATCAGATTAAATTTTCATCTCTACACTACCCTTAATAGGTTTTCTTTCATCTTTTAGGTTCAAAACACACATGTTTTCCCAGGAGAAAATAAAGTTGTGTTGCAGATCATAGTTCCCTAGGCTTCACTGGAAAATCTCAACTACAACGTTGGTGGGCACTGTCTAGATGGCAAAAAATAAAGCAGATTTACCACACTTCTACAAGAACAGGATTTAGGAACCCATGTGACTTCAGCTACCCATTGAAAGATCATCTAGAAAAATAACCAGTCTTGGCCTTTTATAATACAGTAAAAATCAATGCAGTGCCTTTGTCCAGTGGGAAAACAAAGCAACTATTTAAAGGTGTGCTGGTTAGATCAGTGGTAATTAAATTATATGTTGTGTGGTAAAGAATAATTTATATTTTGCAAAAATTTGATGCTTCTGTTTGTATATAACACTGCTCAGCAGACAGCAGTATAATTCTGTGCAAGCTTCAGCATGTGGCAGCTGCCAGAGAGCTTCACCCTTATTTGGAGGGCAAGGTCTCTGGGGTTAGGCAAAGAGTTCAAGTGCCACATTTAGTTTGAGCCTCACCCTGCAGCTGGCTCCCACACCTCTGAGATTTCCATCTATCATATCATATCCATCTTCACCTAGATGAGAAGCTGTCCCAAAGTGGCTAATCACTGTCACGTCTGCTCTCAGTCAAGAGCTAGTCAGGGATTACACACATCTAACTGATTTAGATAATTGAATCAAATATCTCTGTTGATGGACAGACACCAAATATCTGGCTCCAAACAGGGAGATGCCACAGGCAGAAACACTCACAGTGAAGCCATGATTTCAGAGAAACTTTAAGCCAGAATGCATCCCCCATCCTGGCTGGGGTCCCCTCCCCAGCCCAGTGGCCACCTCTCATTCCTTCCCCTCACCTGCCCTTTTGCTGGTGTTGAGCCAAGTATCTCTGCAGCCTCCCAGTCCACAGGGTAAAAGAAGTGATCCAGTGAAAGATAACCTGAGAACAAAAGATAAAGTTAAGTCTCAGCATGGACAGGTGGCCTAGCCCCTGCCACTGCACAATCCCACCAACTCCACAGTCCATGGTGGAGGAGGTAGCAGGACAGGACTCTCTGGGAAGGGACAGGAAGGTGCTAGGATTGACTCTTTATGGTGGCAGCTAATATTCAGGGAAATTGTTGGAGAGCTGTGGCCACAGCCAGAAGAGATAGGCAAGGCTCCCACTGAAGGGTGAGTCAGAAAAGCACCAGCCAGGCAGCACATCTAGATGAATTCTCAAAGGTCCAAACAAGTGTATGGTTTTTTTCCGTTTAAGTCTCACATGAATATCTGTGAGTGCTTTTCCCACTGTGCATGCTGTAAATACTTCTGCTTGTGTTTCAGTGAAATAACAGTGATTGCACCAAAGCTTGCAGGCATTTCTTGTCTGAAAGGGTGTAGTGAAGTGTAATGAACATGCAAGCTCTAGATCACCTTCAGAAGTGCTGAAGACCTGCAGGGTGTTTTTCAGAGTATTCAAAGGGTACAGGAATGTGCCCCAAAGAAGTTGCATGAGATGGTTTGAGAGCTGGCATTGTAGGTCAGAAAAAGAAACATATGCAGTGTCCATCTGAACCCTGAGCATCCCAGAGAATCTGACCTGTCAACTATGTTTTACAAACAGGAAAACTGCAGCAAGAGGGATTTCAGCCTCTTAGCATCAACACCTCAAGCTGAGCTGAAAGCAGAAAGAATGCACCAAGTGTTTATTTTGAAAATGAAATTTGATCTGCCTGGAGCCAGTTTTGCACTTGCTTTTCTGTTGACACAAGAGGGTCAATATTTGCTATTCTCTGGCTCCAGTGGGCTTGCCATAAATACATATTTGCATGAAGCTCAGCACTACCAAGGTTTCTTGACAGTAAGCCAGAAGATCAAAAACGTACTCAGAGGTTTTATAAATGAGTGGGAAACCTCTCCCCAAACTACTAATTCTCATGGATGATTGTTTTGAGGTACTTGCCTCACTTAAGTACTCTGTAAATATGACTTCTGAGAAAAAAAGTCTGTATTTTAGCTGTAGATCAGTCTGAGCCACACCATAGCTCAAGTGTCAAAATGAACTTTTGAAAAGATCCCTGTGAATACAATTCCATCCAGCAGCGTCGGTGCTGCGAGCCAGGATCAGCTGAAGAAATGTAGATTATGCCTGCCTCATTGAATCCTGTTATTATCATTATTACTTCTCCATTCATTTTTCCTTCCCAGCATGAGGCTCTCCAAGCACAGGAATTCACCGAGCTCCTGGTAACTTGCCACACACACTAACGAAGCTGGCATTTATCACGGCTTGTTGGCGTGACATTGCTGCCGCTGTGCTCGCAGCCCCCTGCTGCTGTGTGCAAAGCCCGTGGCCTCACAGGCGGGCATGGCAGAACCATACCTTGAACATCACCATATCGCTCATTTTGCCCTTCCCCAAAAACCCCATTACCTGCACCTTGCCTCTTTTCACTCGCCCACCTGCTTTCGTGAGATGTGCCTGAATAAGACCACCCTTTCCTCAGCAAAGGCTGGAGGGTTGCTCTCCCCTCCTGCTGCCCAGTTTCCACCAGCACAGCTCCGCTTCCCAGGCTAGGCTTTTCCACCCATTCCTGCACCCTGTGATGGCAAACACCAGCACTGGGACTGGACCAGCTGCTGAGTTGGGGTGGGTACTGAAGGCAATGCAATCCTGTAACAAGCAATTTTGACAAGCACCAGACAAACATATTCATCGTGTCCTACAGTGGGCATCCCCACAGCTACCAGCTTTTCTGTAGGTTTGTATAAAAAGGAAAATGTGTAGCCTCTGCCAGCATCACCTCATGGGTCAGCTGGCAAAGTTTGTGCGATGTTAATGTACAGTTGAGCAGTTAGCTTCTTGAAAACTTCAGCAGCAGCCTCTTTAGTTCATTTTTCCACTTATGAAACATACGGTTTTTTTAAAGGTCATATTATTTCAAGCTGTTGGTGTTTGCAGCACATCTAATTCCACAGAGGTGGTATTTGGTTTGGCTGTGGCTGCCCATCACAGTTTGCTAATTCTTTTATTTCCTCCTGCTGGTATTAATGAACTAATGGCTCACCTTTGTATTTCTGGTGCCTTTGCTTTAGCTTTTTGGAAGGAACTACACAGCTCCTAAAAATTGCTAGACAGACCTAAACTAATCATGGAAGAGACTACACACTCAAAATCAACTTACTCTTTCTTTGCCTCCTTAAGAGCTTAGTGACAGCTTCTGAAGACAAGGCAACTCCTCCCACTCACTTGCAACACATTGAGTTTCTTTTTTTGGCATCCAGAATTGGAGAATGAACACTCAAAACTATTGTGTCCTGCTGCCCAGCTTCTCTGTTCATGTATTCTGTAGAGTGAAGTGTGGGCAGAGAAAATAATTACTAATAAAAGCAATTTTATACAAGAAGTAGTAAGATTTAGTAAGACTGAAAAGTGCTTTTAGACTTCTAGCCTTCATAGACTGCCATGGTTTCTCTTTTTATCATGAACTTAACTTTCTTATTAGTTCCCTATATTTCTGAAGTATCTGTTGGAGAACCCAAAGAAAGTTAGGTTGCTGACTACCTGTGCCAAGCAATCAATACCTAGCATGCCTGCGATATTTAAAAAACTCAGCTAACATTAATAGGGCTGTAAATTCTTGGGTGATTTGCCCATGCTCTGTGGACTTAGATGAGCGACATGGTGGTAGCTTAAATAGTTTCAGGCTGAGGAACTTTACAAAAAGCCACGTCCATTCTGACATATTTAAGAAATATTTAACTTAAGAGCTTAGAAATAACTTCAGACACACATTGTACATCTTGGGAATGACCAGGCACATCTCGCATCCATCCCTGCCTTTGGCCATTTTATAACTCGTGAGCAGAAAAGATGAAGTAACACCAAACCTTCTGCTGGAAAGACAAAAACTGAAATTGGACTTAGGAGGTGGAATTTATCACAATATTTTTTGCTCTGATGGTCTTTACGTAAGACCGAAGCTGGGAAACAATATTCTCGGCTCTCTGATGTTTGGCTTCAGCTCTCTACAAAAAGGGATTAATAGTACTTACCTACCCCACAGACATGTTGAGACAATTTGTCTACCACATTTTGAAGTTTGCATCTGAGAGATGCTTTACAAAAGCAGACTATTATTAAAAGCCCAGTCCTTTCGGAAAAACAGTTAAAAATAATAAGTTGCGTATTCAAGTGTATTCTGTATTTGTTTTATTTTTTTTTTCCCACTGCTGGTCTTCATTGTATATTTCTGGTATATTTTAAGAAAAACATGACTGCAAAACAAATAACATCTGCCTGAGAAATCTGCTTTCAAACAATAACAAAAAATTGGGCAAATGAAACAGAAGGAGGTCTTTGCCACCTCTTTGGTCTGTCTTTTCTCATCAGGTAGAAGCCTAGAAGACAATAAAATGGAGCATCATAAATCACAGAAATCTGTGTGGCATTGTCTCATTTGATGCTTACTGCAGAGAACACGCATTTTACAGTTTTTTGTCATCATATTTGCGTGAGTAATGATCCATTTTGTTACTAAGGATCTCCATTGGTGGCAAATTAAAGTATGTGGATTCATTAAGCATGTTTTCCTTTCAGTGTGCGATTTTTTCACTTCTCCCTCCTCAGAATTCAAACAAATGCTGCTGTGCATCACCCCAGTGTGTATCAGTAGGGTTCTTCCAATATTACAAGCACAACCAGAACCCAAAAAATGACACCAATTTTTTTTAATACAAGTTAAAAATACTTCAAAACACAAACTTCTTTGTCACACAGGGCTGGATTCTGAGCTTAGAAGAAGCACAAAGAAGGAGTACTTCCACAGAAGAGAAAGAAATTATGTCCCCAAGTAAAGTGAGGATTTTGGTCCTCCAAAGAGATTAAGGGTCCTCCCTCCACTTCCATCTCTTCCCTGTACTTCCCCACCACCAGCCCAGGCCCCACTGGCTCCCAGTTGATGCTTTTCCAAACCAAGAGCTGCCTCTCAGCTACCACCTCTTCTCTGGCATCTTTTCACTTCTTTTTTTCCTGGCCAGACACAAACTCTCAATTAGGGGGATCTTTGCTTAATGTTCTGTAAGTATAGGAACTTTCTCCTTCAAAGGACAGCTAGAAAACATAATTGGTATATTTGACCCTGCTCCCCAAATTAATATCGAAAACATCTCTCAAATGAGCTGATGGTACAACCCAAAGAAACGCTTCTTGCACAATTTTAAGTTAATGTATGTCTGACATGGCTTTTACTTTTTTACGTGGAAAGATAAACCCTGACAATGAACTGATAATGCACTTTCAAACACAGTTTTGAATTTCCTTACCAAACTGTTGCTACCTTGTGTCAGAAATCCAGTACTTACACAAACAAAAAGGGAAAAAAAAAAAAAGCCTTTCAGCATATTTCCTATAAACCTTGTAGTACTTATCCTGAAGATCAAAACAGTTCCTTGGGTGAGTTTGTAATTAGAAAGTTTTACAAGTGCATTTCATTTACTTCAGAGGGAAGAACAACTCCACTGCAGCCCTTCTGGTCTGTTAACTGCATAAATATCTGAAATTAGATTTTTTTTCTTTATACTAGACAAGACATGTTATGAATCCACTGGAAAAGAGCAGTTCCAGCCCTAGTCAATATATTGACTTGATGCTGTGTAGCATGCCATTAATATTTTGAAATTATTGGATCTCTGATCTTTTTATGAACAAAAGACAAATGACATCTCCCATCAGCATGTTCATGAGACATCAGACTTTTCAAATACAATAATAACAATTTTCAAATATTATTCCACCATCCTCCGTTTCTTAGAAGATCTTAACAGTGACTGTACTGATGCATTTTAAATTCCTAGGGAAAATCATTTCTCGGCTGTCACTTTGCCAAGTTGCACTGTGAAATATGTTTTTACAACTCCATTATGAAACTCTGGAAGTTGGGATCAAAGACCAAAACGAATTTGGGAGGGATATTGAGCTGCAGTCACAGACCAGCAAAGCAGTTCATTGTGGTTATAGTTCACCTGATCCTGCTCGTTTGGGGCTGAGACAAATGTATTAGCTGAAAGAGCAGGCAAGAAGCTTGGGAGAGCAGAGTACCCATGTGCCTGCCTGCCTGTGCTTGGCAGCTGCCTGTGAGCTGAGGTGAGGATTTTGATGAGCAACAATTGCAATTTTCTGACGGTGCTCTATGGCACAGCCGTTTTCTTTCATGTTAAATTCAATCTGAGGTAAGACATCGAAGAGTCAGCAACTGTGACACTGATTGCTAAATCCTACATGTGGTTTTAAGAATGTCACTGCCACTTGCTTTTTCAGGAAGGCTTATACACATTAGCAAAAACCAAACTGCTTCACTATGAACAACATCTAAGCCTCCGTTTGCCTAAACAGTATTAAACTTTAAACTCTCCGAACAGTTTGACTACGAATGGCATGTTACAATGAGATGCAGAAGCAATTAGGAAAAATTTACTGTTTCTTGCTCTATACCACTGCTTCATTCTAGCTGTTGAACTTGGACCAACCTGGTGGAGTGAACAGATTTTCCAACAGGTAATTTACTTCAATAGAAGGCCTGGAATAATTCAGGCTGGCTGTTACACTGGGAATGAGTCTCCTTCCATTAATTAATCACTTTGCAGAGAATTTTTCTTTCTGAATAAACTCATTATTTTTAAACATATGACATTTAGCTGTATAAATAAGCTCTAGAACTGTGATTTAAAATGTGTGCTAACTGCAGGCACAACGTGCCACAGATTGCAGAGCCTCCTCTGCATTTTCTGGAGTGACTTCATTTTCTGATTACAAAGAAATGGGGGCAGGGAAATGAACTGACTTGTGATTTCACCCACTTATAAGCAGGATTTATTTACTTACATGACCGTTGCGTTTAAAGGTGCATGGAAGGAGACATCAGCTGTGTACCCAGAGAGGACCAAAGTGTACCTAAAGAAAAGAGGAGCATAGTCAAAGAGGACAAAACCCAATCAAATCCAAAATGAGATGTAATAAAGTAACCTTGCTAACACAGAGATGTTCCCTCAGGTTCAACCAGACTAGTCCAGTGAAAGTCAAAGCCAGTTTCATTTTAATAGCTGGTTTTCACAGTATGAAGCTTGGGCAGGTGTTCTCTTCCAAATCTGGTTTTACCATCTGAGAATATTACTACCCACATTGTTAACAAGAGGTTAAAATCTCACAGCTAATTTTATCTCAAGTGAATTGGGATTTCTCATCAGCAGAACTGGGTGGAAGCCTGCCTCCAATGAAGAAGCTGATTTTTAAAAAATCATCCTGCTAGTAAAACAAACACTGAGTGTCTGGTAACACTTTCTGGCTGCAAGTCTAAAAAAAAGAAGGCCAAAGAAAATATTTTTTCACACAATAAACTGTTAAATGTGCAACTCATTCTTGTATCTGACTAAGGCAATGGGATTGGTCCTAGTGCTCATTGCCACAAAATGTTGTGGTGGCAAGAAAATTACGTTGAGTTCGAGATTAAATACATTGATGGAGGGTAGATCCATTGTTTGCTTGACCATGATGGTCCACATGCTGAGGTTAGAGCTTTTGACTGCTGAAAGAATACGCCTTCGTTAAGCATTTGCTACTAGCCACAGCCACTTAGAGAGCATTACCCTGACCCAGCAGGGACATTTTTGTCCTGACAGAGTTGCTCGGCATTATTATTCAGAAGAACCAGTAAGTGAGTACTAGTTCCACACTGAGCCTGGACCACTTGGCTTCTGTCTTTTCTTTCTCTCTGCTTTTTTCTAGTCTTCTTATAAAGTAAGACTCCATGCCTAAGCACTCCCCCACACCTACCCACACTAAATTTGACTCAAAGCAGCTCTGCTCCAAAAAAACAGTCCCTGCCACTTCTACCAAAGAAGAAACTCCATCAGTCACAGCACTATTAGACTAAGGCACACAAGTACTTTCCTATGCCTGGTACGCCAGCCCACAACAAACACTAGAGCACATGCTTGGCAGTGTGTCCGGACCCTTTATAGACTAGCAGAAAGGCAAAACACTTGATCCATTGGCTGTAAGTAGGCATGGAGCCATTAAAAATAAGAAGTCCTAGCCTCCTCAGGTATTAATGTGATGCTCCATAGTGTACAATTAGAACAAACATTAAGTTAATTACATTTTTTGGGGGGGTCCCAATTTAAAAGCACCATTTTTCTAATAACACCACTCTCAGCATCTCTACTACATTCAGCTACACATGAGGCATTAAACTGGGCCCAAGCCAGTAACAACAGTGGAGCCATCCCGCCTGGCAATCCCAGCAGCCTGCTCCATCCGTTCCCACAAGCCTATTGAACAACACCTATAGGAAGAGAGCTGCAGCTGTAGCTCTGGCTGCACTTCACTCAGAAGGTATGCATCCACCATGGCCAAACACCCAGAGCTTTATTAAAGAACTAACTTAAAACAAAACAAAATAAAAATTAAAAAAAAAAAAAAGGAAGGGGGGAGAAGAGAAAGAACCCAAAATTCATTAAATTCATTTAAACTTTTTTCAGTCACTAGGGAAGCTCTAGTCTGCATGATGACTACAAAAGCAATGCATCTGACCACCTCGCCAAGCAATTTGAATGTGTCTGTACGAGACGAAAATTCAAACTTTCCCTACTTGAGCTATCAATCAAAGTGAAGCTAAAATTACAGCTTAACAAGCAGGTATGCATGTTTTAGTTAGTAAATGAGGCAAGCAGGGCACATTATTTTTAGTTGCAGTGATGGGGGAAAGAGTGAAAAATAGAAGGAGGAAGGAAGGAAAAATTGTGTCTCAGTTTGGCACAGGCTTCTGAAGATTTAGCTAACATTGGCGGCATTTGGATATGATACATCTCCTAATGGCATTCAAGGACTTTCTTGGACAGAACTATTGCTGTGTGTGTAATTACATCGTAATTTTTTTTTAAGAGTGAGCTAGAAAAGAGTGATTGAACTCCCCTCAAACTTGCAAATTAATTGTGAACCACTTTATTACGTGAGCCCACAGGACCAGGATGATTGTAAAACACTGCTTTCTCACCAAAATCAACATCAACATGCATTTTCTCCTTGACTCCAAATGCCTTTCAGCTGAACCCACAGAGGACTTTCAAATTACTTGAAAGTAGATCAACAATGAGCTGATTTTCTCTCAAATTACAGAAACAATCTGCCTAAACACAGCCATCACTCATCTTCCCTAATACCATACAGTAACATGTCACTTGCAAGACCGATAATAGGACTTCTAGTCTGGGCCCTCAGACCCAAAGTTAGCTAAGTTTCCTTTCCCTGCATTGTATCAGCAAAACAACTTCCCATAACCCTGGATGATGGAGGAAGACATCTAATTTATCTTGGAGGTACACTGACTTCACTGCTGAACACACTGATGAAAGTCACAAATACATTCCTGTCTACCAAGAAGCTCAGTGCCAGCAGGGTTATGGTTGCTGTTGCATGTTTTTTCCCAAACGTTGCTTGGCAAAAGTGCTCACCCATGGAGCTTTACCTCTGCCCTTAATGCATGTACAACACCACAAACACAGTCACAATTGTGTTAGAAACAAAGAAGTTCTTCCCAGCACTTTTTGCAATGTAGAAGACCATGGCTGTAAGATGCCAGAACTCCAAAATCTCAGTCCTTTGCCTTAGTTAAGCCATATCTGTCCATGATAACACTGAATTCAGGTCACAGAAGCTGGACGTTTTTGCTAGAATTTGATTTAAATGAGATTTGTCCTGGTAAACTGCTTATCATAAATAATGGAAGGCTGCCTTCATAAAAAGATGTGGCAAAAACCTTTTTGCCAAAGACAAAAGGTCACCTGTGAAATCTAAGCTGTTTTTCATAGTAAAAGAATTTCCTTTTTTGCTAATGTTGAGTGGGAAAGGAAGAAAAAAGCTCAAGGTCCATCCATTTCCAGGATAATCAGCCAAACAAAATTGGAAGGAAAGGCTAGCCTGTCTCATGATATCAGAATTTTCTGAATGCTGTTGTCATTGGTTCTCTGAATGGGGAGGGGGTACCTCTTTTTTGCTCCATAATTCTTTCCCCAAAAGGAATATTTTCTCAAAGGAATTAGTTCATCATAAATTGCAGTAACTCACTGAAGAGGGAAAAGAAACCAATTGGTAGTGAAGAATCAACTTTCTGGCCCCAGCAGAGAACTGAAACAAACAGCTTTTTCCTAGTACTATTTAGCTCATCCTGGGGTGTGACTCATTAGTGCCTTCATGCATCATTTGGACATTTTGGTCAGTCTTTCAATTTTAAGAACACTCTGATCCGTTTTTCTGTTGCTTTCAGGGTGCACAGTGCATTTTCTTACTGTTTCTAGCACTCTCTAAAATGCTGGAGATGCTGGGTTCAAGACTGCTCTTAGGCGGGGAAAAATGTCACTGAAGCAAAATGGATAGCTTTACTGAGCTTCTGCTCCCCACCAGGAATCAACTCAAAGTTTTCATTAAAGCAGAAGTTTGAGTTTCTGAGCAGCTGGTACTGCTGGGTACCAGCAGATTTAAGGAGGGCCTTGCTGGAGTGGGTCTGGAGTACAGGCAAACTGTGGTCCTGAGCATGGAAAAAGGCCCCAGGCTGGTGGTTGCAGATGAGTAACATGGGTGGGCTGGATCGTTGGTCCAACAAGAGACGGTTTCACTGCAGTGCAGTGCATGCAGAAGGGTCTGGGGGTGGGATAAAGCCATTGTGTTTACTAGCTTCGAAGGGCTTTTGACGGGTTTTCAACTCAGGGGTTGAGAGATTTCAGCCACAACTGGCAAGTCTCCCAGAGAAACCAAACTTGTCCAATGAGTGTTAACATAAACAGGTCCTCTCCCCAGCCAAAGCAACCTAGCAAGCAAACAGCATGGGCGCAATAGGAAAGTTTGAGAATGAAGTCAGAGGTAGGAGTTGCTGGGGAGTGGAAAAGTGACAGCCGAGAGCCAGGAAAACTACTTGAAATAAAGTCAAAGGCCTCCATTATGCAACGCCTCACTCCTGATCCATCCAAGCATCATACTTAAAGTGTTTCATTATCTTCTGAAACCTGTTGAATTCACAGCCTGGATAACAACTCTGACAGCGATTCCCACAGCTTCATGGGTCTTTTGCCTGGTGTTGTCTTTCTCTGTCTGGGAACAAACCAAGTGTAAACAGCGTCTGGGTACGGAGAAGGACAAAGAAGGCAACACAAAATGCAGATTTTGGATAGCTTGGAGAGAAGCAAAAAACGTGATGGTCAGAGAAAAGCAAGCTTTGATGTGGAAGAGAAAAGAAGGCAGGCTCTTGGACACAACAAGGCTACCCCAAGACATGCCCTTGTAAGACTCCCAGGTGCTGGCTGGGGGCCTGACAGCTGAGAACCCTGCTGGTGAACGCATTTGGAGGTTGATCAACCCAGGACACACCAGTTCCAGAGAGGAGCATTCCCCACAGTGTGTCTGTGCTGACTCAAAGACCAATGCAGGAACTGCCTTGGGATTTTCTGGCTGAATGCAGTCCTTACGGTTGCAGGGAAATTCTGCTGCTAAGCTGCTCCAGCTGTAAACTTTAATCATAATTGTTGCGTGCATCTCCTCTACCATGTTTATCAGCCTGGAAAATTAAGAGACAAGAAAAATAAGCAATGCCATGTTATGCTCCACTGGGTCTTCCCCCTTAACATGGAACGTCACCAATGCCAGCTGCAACAAACACAGGAAAAAAAACTTGGGCAGCTGCTATTTCTGTGGCAACCAGGCTCATTTATGCCCACTAAAAATACTACCTCTGATACCACAAGAGTAGTTTACTTTAATTCAGCATAGTTGGAAATAGATATGTCCCTTGGGAAATAAAACTACCACAGAAGAGTGGAGGGTTTTGCCTCTCTGCACTAGCTGGATTCATACCATTGGATGTTTTCAGGCACTCCAGGATAAGTACTGTTTTAACCAATTTCTTTCATATCATGGAGCCTGGTACTCAGCACTTACTGCTCTCATCTTATTCCTTTTGCCATGCTGTAACCACTTGGGTTGAATCAATCCCAATGGCTCTGTCCAGTCTGAATTTTTTTTTTTTAATTTTTTTTACAGCAAAATAGTTGGTCTGTTTCCAAATCAGAAGCTGTTGGGTGCAATTTTGTGCTTAGAAGATGCTTGTACAAGTAACCCTGAACCATATGCTCTGAAGCAAGGACTTGATATTTTTCACTGATACAGCTTTTGCATCTAAAGAGTGAAAACTCGCGTAAAAAATTGCCCTGAGTCTTTAGGGGAGAAGAAAAAGAGACTGCAAAACCAAGCCCCTCCTTTAATAGTTCACACATGCTCCATAGAATCTTCTAGCACAAATTCACATCCCCAAACTTCAGCCACGTTTGCCACATTCCTGATTTTTCTGATGCTCTGGAGGAAAACTGGAAAACCGCAGAGGACCCTGGAGGGTCTGTGGCTGACAGACAGTGGGGCAGAAAAGAGGGAAATAGGGAGAGATTTTGTCTATCAGAACGTAACACTGTGCTACATGCACATGCTGCAGAAATCCACTGGATATGTATTCACTGGCTTTTACCAAGCACACACAAAACCAGTACTAGGATTACGACAAGAAGCAATTAACGGTGTTTTACACTCCCTGGTTCTTCAACGTATTTCCAGCAACACTGGAGTTAAACAGGCTAAGCTGAAAAGAGGGATCAGTTGTTCAGACTTAAGACAATAGGCGACAGACGGACTTGTCTGTGCCTGTGATCTGGTCTTGGGGAGAATCTCAGGAAGAAAACAAAAGATATAATAACAAATTGTAGTACTTAAGGCTTTTCCAACTTGGTATGAACATTAACTGACGAGATTAACTTGAAGGCAAATTCCAGATGATGACAGTGTAGGTAAAAAAATGGATGCAGAGGAACATTTAGCCAGCAAAAGGAGAAAGGAATTTGGCCTGGAGAAGGACTCTGTTGGCCATGAATGGTCAACCAGCTCTGGCACATGCCTTCAGACAGATACTTCTGGAATCTGCTGAGAAGCTGAGCACAGAAGTAGGAGATTACAGGGCCATAGGTCAGGCTCTTCTGCCAGCCACGGGAACAAGGAGGTTTCACATTTTGCTTTTAGAGTAAGCAAAAGGTCCTGGATAAGGAAGCTGAATAACCTTTGAACCACCATACTGTTACGGACAAATGACTAGTTCAGTCTGCTATCCCAGCAACATCTATTCAGAACTCATAATTTTGTCTGTCTATGGAATTTGACATCATTAATCCCGGATTAACTTTTTTGTTTCCTCATGGCAGCAGAAGGAAAGTTCTGACCTTGGTGTGCTGACGGAGTGAAAAGCATCACCACCCTTGACACCGATCACCAGTGGGCTCCTGTATAATGCTGGTTTTTCTTCCCACAGTAAATCTCTCTTTCTCCTCCCCTTTCCCTGACCCAACAGTGACCTATCTATTAGATTAACAGTACTTCAGTGGAGTGTGACTAATTGGTTTGCACAGTACATTGTCAAGAGAGGCATGCTCAAGTCAGAAGAAGGGAAGAACAGTACTGGTGTGTTGATAATCTCAACACAAACAGCAAGGAATGACAGATTCATCTGTAAAAATACAATATGTTTGGAGCTGAACTCAGTAAAAAATTCTACATTGGTTTACTCTCAGTTCTATGGTTTCACAGGTAAAAGTCCACGTTTTTGCAGAGACATCTGCAAAAAATACTTCAATTCCACGTCTGTTTTACGATGGCCAGAAAAGAAGGTGGTGTGATGGAGAACAGTTTGGTAGGAGCTATAGACTTATACAGAGCATAATAGCTAGAGCTGTGTAGTAACTGATTTGTCAGCCTGACACTATCCTAGAAAAATAGAATAAGGGAAATATTTATTTCAGTTTGGCCTAAATTTATTTTCAAATTCTCCTGCCAAAAAAGAAAAAAAAAATTTAAAAAATCTGCAAAACATGAGAATTTCAGTCCAGAATAGAAGCCTGGAGCTGACTTCCAAACTGTGGCTGCTGAGCAGAGCTGTCGCATTGCCAGTTTTTGGCTTCTTGCCTAATGGACACAAGAAAGAATTTATATGGAAAACCATCGCTAATACAAGTCATATTTTAAACAATTGATCAGCAATTAAATTTTTACTTCTCAAAAACTGACAACTAATTCACGCTCTGTCCCAACAAACTCAGTGTTATTGAAAACATTCTAGGCCAACACCACCAATAATGTCACCAGCATGGTTTCTCTTGTGCCAAGAGTTATATTAAAAAGAAACTCATCCATAACTGGGAACAAGAAACATATGTAGGTGATTTAGACACACACAATTGTTTGAGGGAGGTTTGTTTTGTTCTGTGATGTCTTCAATTACGAATCCACAGGAGATCAGTGCAAGTATCAAAATAATCATAATGAAATATTTAACTTCCTAGCAAGTTCAGGCAACAATCGTGGCAACAAGATGCTGCCACATCCAGTCTCTGTGAAGAAACCAAATGGTCAGCAGCCATTGCTTTGCTCGTCAGGCTGCAACCTTCTACTCTGAAGCCAAACATCAGTAGAGAAGTTAATGAAGTCCCAGAACACTCCTATGTGAAAGACATCATGAAATCCCTCTCCCCACTTCCGATGTTAGGAAACTCAAAGAAAAAAGACAAGCTCTCAAATTCATTTTCTTTCAACTTCTGTAATCCATGGGCTACTTCAAAGGGCTCCAACAAAAGATAAGCATATTGTGTGACTTTGGCCCAAGCAATTGGCCTAAGACCATGGAAAAGATGACAACACATTGTGCAGTTTGGAGCTGGAAAGTGAAAGCATCTACCATTACATTGAGTGACCCACTCTTACCAGAGTCTGCTTGCCTCTCCCAAGCCCTTTTAAGGTCTGGGCCCTGGACAAGAGATTGCTCATATCCTTTTTCTTCATCCACTTGTGCCCACCTGTCTTGTACTGGAAACAGTTATCTAGGCTGATCTAAAAAAAATAGCTTCTAGGATGGTAAATGGCCATGCAAAAAAAAAGAAAGTTTGCAGTTGTATTTCATACCATAAAATCAAAAATTCTTAAGGAATTAATCAGTTTTAGGAATGAGAATTAATTACTGAATAAAGCTATATTTATACCAAGCAATACTTCTAATCACTTCCTACTAATAAAGACTTTCAATATTGATTCCAAAGCATGACCTGCCTTTTAAAAGATGACCTGCACCTCCTGAGCAGTGGGTGGCATACATTTCTTTTAGCACACATAGTTTCATGGAATAGAATGGTGGTGAGACAGGAGCAACCTGACGAGAGCGTGCAAACCAGTGTCACCCCAACAGTGTGACAGCATCACATCTGCACACAGACAATATTCCAAGGGTACTACCCGGCCTGGCAGTCTGCCAAGTGATAGCTTTGGTTGGAGAAGGGACTATGTACAAATAGTTGTGGTTGTATGTATGCACTGAAAGGCATTTTCTCTTTGGTAACAAAAGCTGGTTTTGGTGCTCCTCATTACGTCAAGTCTGTGAGGTATAACTGTGTCCAGGCTCAGCTCTCAGAACTTAAGTCTCTGAACCCAAAGCCTAAATTACAGATAGCCATTTAAAAGTGCAACTGCTTTTCCCTTTACATCCAGGATATAAAATATGTCCAGAGACAAATCAGGGAGGGCACAGGACACCATGTTTGAAAGCATCTCTGAGATTGCCTGACAAGCATCTGCCCTTATTCCTTCACCTGAGAAGAGACCACATTCCTGAAAGTTCTGGGAAATACAGAATCCCTGACCAGACACCACAGTGTTATTTGTGACAAAGGCAGACTCCCAGGCAGGATTACCCCCTGTCAAGTGCCAAGGAGAAAATGATAGCATACCTTGCCCAAGGTGCATATGGCACTGGCTTGGTCCTGCCTAACACTGACCTTGGCTGTCATTAACTTCACAGAGGACTGGAGGCATGCTGTCAGGCCATCTTAGTCTGAACATATATGTTTTTTAAAGTCTTTGGCCTTGTTCTGCTGCTGCTAAACTTTTTCTTACCATAGGAGCAGTTTAAGGAGCCTTGTGTTCTCCAGGGCAACACCTGGACATCCTCTACTGCCTTCACCTTCTCCTCTGCTCCATGGGCTTTCCCCATCTTCTCAGTAAAGCCCAGTGATTTGTTTCAGTGTAATCAAAAATTTCTTTATATCCTCTTACCTTGCTCTTTATGCAGCAGATTCCTTGTGAGAAACAGCAGAGGAGAGGGTGAAGCAGCACAGGTACAATATGGGCACCAAGTACTTTGCAGCATTCTGTTCAATGCCATTTCTTCCTCTGTGTGTCACTGTCTTGCTTCCATCCCCTTCAGATGCTTCCTCCGACCCCTCTTCTCCACTACCACAGCGAGGGTGGAGGCCATCTTGAGGACAGGAGGGCTCTGCTCTGGTGTCCTGGGGATGTGAGAGGAAACAAGACACAAAATAGCAAAAGATATATAGGAATCTGCTAAATACCAAAGGCAACAAACAACAAGTGGCAGAGGCTTTCTAAAGAGCCTGGACAGGCTTGTCTGGTTAATGCTAGTGGTAAAGAAACCCTGGAAAAGACAACTGTAGGCTTGAAGACTAGTTGCAGGTCAAATTCAGAAAGGTATCATGGAATATTTGGTGACCAATCACTCTTCTGTTTCTCTAAACATGGCTTAAAGCCCATTGTTGTTGGACTTACTTAAGATTACAAACTGATTAACTTTTGTAGAAAGTTTTGTAGAATGGTCAGTACTGGGACCAATACTATTTAACATTGTTGTTGGAGACATGGATAGAATGCACCCTCAGCAAGTTTGCTGATGACATCAAGCTTGGCGGTGAGGTTGACATGCTGCAGGGAAGGGATGTCATCTAGAGGGACCAGGCCAGGCTTGAGAGGTGGACTAATGCAAATGGCATGAAGTTCAACCAAGCCAAGTGCAAAGTCCTGCACCTGGGATGTGGCAATCCCAGGCACAAATACAGGTTGGGCAGAGAATGGCTGGAGAGCAGCCCTGAGNCAGAGTTGTGTCCAGCTCTGGAGTCCTCAACACAGAATGGACATAGAACTGTTGGAACGGGTCCAGCAGAGGGCCACGAAGATGATAAGAGGGATGGAGCACCTCTCCTATGAGGACAGGCTGAGGGAGATGGGGCTGTTCAGCCTAGAGAGGAGACGGCTCCAGGGAGACCTTATAGCAGCCTTCCAGTATCTGAAGGGAGCCTACAGGAAAGCTGGAGAGGGACTCTTTGTCAGGAATCGTAGTGATAGGACAAGGGGAAATGGTTTTAAACTAGAAGAAGGGAGATTTAGATTGGATATTAGGAAGAAATTCTTTACTATGAGGGTGGTGAGGTACTGGAACAGGTTGCCCAGGGAAGTTGTGGATGCCCCATCCCTGGAGGTGTTTAAGGCCGGGCTGGATGGGGCTTTGAGCAACCTGGTCTAGTGGGAGGTGTCCCTGCCCACGGCAGGGGGGTTGGAACTCGATGATCTTCAAGGTCCCTTCCAACTCTCACCATTCTGTGATTCTATGAAATATGAAAGAAACACACAGTGAACTAGAAGAAAAAAAAAGTATATTGTGTACAAGTGACAGTGAGTAAAACTCTAAGGTAAAAAGCCCCCAGTTCTTGACCAGAGGGAAGCAAAGTCCCAGGTGGTCCTGTGGAGATAACACAGTAAAGGAGCAGAAAACTCATCAAATAGTGCTGCAGTCCAACACAGAGGGAAACTTTTAAAAGGGCTGGAAAAGTAGCAGCATGGAAAATTTGCCCCAGTACCCTTCTCCTGTGCTTCCCACCCCCCTGGTTATGGCCAGACTTTTGCTTCTACTGAGTTGAAGCGCCCAAGTTGCCATCTGATCTGTTTCCAGCAGAATGTGCAGATGCTGGAGGACATGTCTTAATAAATAAATAATTCATTAACTTTGACTAATGCAACCAGATAGGTGGTGCAGCAAGCCTTTTGCTTGCAATTAATTTGACATGGCACCTGTTTAAATGACTTTACATCAGGATTCTAGTCCCCATGTATTGCTAAACCAATTGCACTATAAATGCAATGCTTTTGGCCAAATTTTCCACAGTAGATAAAATTAAGAGTGAGAAAAGAATTCTGCATTTTTCCCATGAGCAGTTCATATGTTTATGTCCTCTGCAGTGGAGATACCTGTTTGTGGCTGGAGTGGCACAGCCCAAATCTCAATACAGCCCAATTACAAAACAGGCTTTTCAGTAACCAGGAGCAGTGGGAATGTTCATAGGCTGCTTTTTGAAAAAACAAAACAAACCAAAAAACAAACAAACAAACAAAACAAAACAAAAAAAGAAACAACGTTTTGGTGTGAACATTGACACCTACCTTTATTTTTATTTCTTTGGGTCCTTCTTTTCCCTGAACTGATCTGTTTGCTCTGAATTCACCTGTTCTTTGCAAAAGGAGAACATACATTCCCTATGTGTCCAACGCAATAGAAGTAGTCAGATCCAGTGCAGAAGCATGCTGCTAGTTCCCAGTACCCAATCAGTGCTAAAATTTCTGCAGCTGAACTGTCATCTTAATTTTTAGAAAGGGGAGGAGAGCAAGATTTTATCATTTCCAGCATCCACTTAAATACACAGCACGCAAACTTCTCAATAAATAATAACTTTAAAGTTCTTTCCTGTCTAACACTTGCTCATCAAGAGTGAAAAAAAAAAAAAAGAAAGAAATCTCTCTCACACATATCTCTATGTCTGTTATGCTTTTGCATTTCACAAGATTAAAAAGCTCTGTCCAGTTCCTTGTACCCGTTGTTAGACAGGTGTTTGCAGTGAAATCCAAAACAACCTCAATATGCGCCAGTCCTTCCAGTGGGCACTTTCGCCGTGTCAGCTTCAGGTGGTCTTGAGTTATATATACTGCCAAGCCACAGACGGGCAGAGCACACCTACAGTCTTTAAGGGGTTTGCTGCTTGAATATCTCAGGACAGCTTTGGTTCATCAGTGTCTGGTGCTTATGTATAGAGTAATCTCAGCATCTTAAGCAAATACCTATCAAACCATCTCTTACTGTAGCAGTAAGATGACTGCCAATGTGCAGTGGCTTATGAGATACAACATCTCAAAAATTTACATATTCTCTCTGGATTTGTGTTATATTTTATTGCAATAGTCATTAGAATCATGCACAATCTTCCTGCATGACCTTCCTGCAAGGTCAAGGTAAAATTTGATATTCAGAATCCTAATGGGTTAACTTTCCCCATTTTACATTAACAGCAACTTTGAAAAGGTCAAGGCAAGGTAGGATTTTAGGAAAAAATTGTTTAAAATAGTCTCTGGGTTACTGTGTTTCATTTGTGTGAGATGGCTAGGCAAGAAGCCAGATTTTTACCTTCTCTTCGTATCAATATTTTAATCTGATTATGTTCCAATCAGCTGCTGAATGCATTATGTACACACATAAATGCTTGCTTCCAACAAAAACTATTCCATCATTGTGAGGCCATTTTGAAGTCATTCTTATTGACGTTCTAATCTGAAGCCAGTAAATCAATGTCCCAGGAAAAGATCCAATTCACATTCTCTGTGTTGATGCTGCTCCCATTTCTGCTCCTGATAGGATGTGCATTATTTTAAGTCTTCCAATACTCAGTATGTGCAGTAGGATTTTGAATGGATACTGTGATATATGGTTCACTGCACATTACGTCGCTTTGACTTTGTCAGCAGTTATTTCTAAAGCCAGGCAAAAATCTGACTGCAGTATCTAAGCTCTATTTAACAGAAACTTGAGGCCCCTTTTTACTCTTAGGTTTGAATGGATGAATTCTACCTCTGGCATGTCCTTGTGTGTCTCCAGGTTCTTTCAGTTCTGTACTACAAATGAGGCAGCCTTCTTTTCTCCTCAGGACTCATCATCACAGTGTGGGACAGAATTATTTTGATGCTTTTCTGTTAGGAAATTTCCAGCCAGTGGAATAAAACAGAAGCAAGCCAATGAAAGTTTAACTACATTCATCTTTATCCAAATAACCTGTAGACCCAAAATATTAAGGAATTTCCAGTTAAAAATCCCCTGGTACTGCAAAAAGGAAGTCAATAAATGACGGCTATTAAGAGGATCAATAGCAACATATAGGGAAGAGAATGGTGTTCGTCATCACTTTGTTGAATTGTTGGTAGGCTTCTAAGAGACATCTGGTTTTCTGATACTGATGACCACGCAGAACACATCTGCATTATGAAAGATTTTACAATAAGAAACCTGAAAAACCTCATCACTCGTCACAGGCAGGAAACATCTTAACTCCAGTAAAATCCATAGGAGAGAAGCATTTGTGCATTTCATCACATCTATCAGCTGTATATTGTTCTAGTCAGGGGAGCCTGCCCTTGCCTCTAGTCTGTCACTATGTTCGATTTATCCAGCACAGGGTCACTTTATCTCATTGCCTTGGTTTTCATCACCTTTCCCTACATGATGAAACTAAAGCAAAGTGACAAGTACATAGACACTAAACAGCACGACTGAGCTGGACCTCCAAAGGACTCAGACCTTCTGACAGAGCTATTTTCATTCAGTGGGCTTGTTTGAAGATGCAGCCACCTGAGAAGAAGACCCTGCCTTTCATCATATGTGTCGTTGGATGTGTCCCGGCCTCTGATTTTATGCGGTGTGAAGTGGGAATCCATTAAAAGCCATGGTAAAGGAAACGATATTTACAGTTCACAGCTTTCCCAAGGTACTCACAAAACTTTGCCAGCCTGATGACCCCAACTGTCTGTGGCACCCAGCCTGCCTGGTGTGGACCTCTCCGGGTGACCCAGAGACCAGGCACAATACCATGTGGCTAATGGGGAGCCAGTGTCTCATTCTGAATTACGGGGTCCTCCTGTTTCAGTACCTACAAGATTCAGGGGTTAGTATTAAAAGCCTCACTGCTCTTTATCCTTGCTACAGTGAAATTTTTCAAAACAGTGTTTTGGGCAAGTTCCAGAAAATGAATCCTATAGCGGCATTTGCTACTTTAGGTAGAAAAGGAACATCCCTATGGTCACACACAGCTTCCTAAATTCCCCCAGGCTGTGGCTGGCAGGGACTGCATGGGCGTCCATTTGTCTCTAACACAGTTATCATCTCACCTGCAATTATAAGCCATTTTTAGAAGTTTTCTATACAAAGGCAACTGAAAAACTCAAAAAAAAATAATTAAAAAGTCACCCCACTTAGATGTGTTGTTTAGAGCTTCTCTAAATCTCTTGACCCCTATGGAGGGAGGTAAGCCATGAGTGAGTTTGGCACATATCCTTGGCGATTTCCTAAGGTGAAAAAAACATGGAGAAGAAGTGTCGTTTCTTGACTAGATCCAAGCAAGACCAGACACTTGAGGTAGAGCCATTGATTTCAGTCAGCAGCTCTTGGCCAACAGATACAGGGTAAACGCGTCGCCACTGGTGTCCAGTCCATGAGTCATCTGGAGGCCCTTTAGGCCTCCACTGAGCTGAAAACAGATATAAGAAGCTGGAGAAAGCAATACAGGAAAAGAGGCAGAAAAATATGACATACAATCATTTGCATTGTATTACACATGCTCGTGCTGACTTCAGGGCCTCTTAATGAAGCATTGCATGAGTAGTTCTCTGAACAGAAACAGTCCTCCTTCAGTATTTAGCACAATGCAGAACCCATTTACACTGCAGACTCTTGTATATGCACACAGTTGTCCTAATTTGAATAGGTCTCCAACAGACATTAAAAAGCATTTGATAATTAAAGTGCATATGCGGGTCCACAGCCCACCACCTCCCAGTCATGCATTGCCCATCCTGCCAGCCATAAGTTTAGTCCCAGACTTCATATATGTGTCCCATGCCTCTACATTTTTCAGCATACTGCTCACATTAATTTTACAAGAGCTCCGCATAGGTCTGAAAATTGGTCTATGTTGAATCACTTACATTAATAGGGCCAACAGCACATGCAGTTCAATTTCTTTGTAAGCTCGAAAGTGTGTTTCTGTGTCTGTTTGCCCTCTTACCCTCTTCATTTCTTAATTTGCTGCAATTAAATTAATGAGTGAGACCTCCTGAGTCCCATCTCTGCAATTTTCACTGCAGAACAGGGCTACACTGTCTTTACCAGCTTGCTCTATTGTCTAGCTGTGAAGTTCTGCTTGTCTGCTCAGGGATCCAGTCTGCAACCCTGATACTTGCTCCTTACCAGTTTCACCTATACGATCTATAAAATCACAAATAGGAGCATAAAAACAAAAAAAAAGAAAGAAAAGAAAAAAATCTGTTTTGAGAACTTTCAAGTAGCTGAAATATCTTACAAGGGGCACAGTTTTGCAGGAAGAAAAACCAAGAAATTTGAACAGACCTTTGGTAGTCTTCTGTCAACTGACCAGGCACCAGTGTAGCATGTAGAAGAATACCCATCTGAGCTGAATTTCATTTATTGGTGAGCTTTGTTTGCACTAAAGAGGAAAAAGGGAATCTGAGAGAGTTAAGAATTTCCATGTCTGATAACTGTTAACCTTCCATTAGTCACCAAAAATGAAACTGCTTGTAATGGAATCTTGTGGTTTCTATGACTCTAGAAAATCCATTTTTATGAGGTCGCAGCTTGATGACTCTGATGAGTCACACCTCATGAAAAAAAGCAATATGCAGATTTGAGAGCAACCAGCTCCAGCAGCTGAGGGGATGTGAAGGGTCCCCTGTGGCCTCCTGCCCAGAGAAATGCTGCCAAGGTCCAGGGAGCAGGTCCAACCCAGTTTCAGAAGTCCAGCCCAGAGCTGCTGAAGATGCCATCAGCTCACACACTCGCTCAGTGTCGGGGAGCACACATGGAACCACATTCACAAAAAGAGCAAGGAGGAACGGAGAAGATACTTCTTATTGTGTACTTGGATCTATTTTTAAGCAACCATATCAGACAGCACAGCAGCTATCATAAAATTGTGCTTTTTTCTCTCTTACTATCATTTACTGTAGTATCTGCAGTAAATTATATTAACAATCAAAAGAAAACAAAAAAGGTAAAAAACAACAACCCCCCTGTTAATGCCTTCACCATCACCATTCAAAACCATTTCAGAACCTCACGCTACATAAAGATTTTGGATAAGCAGTACAATCTATATTGAACGTATTGCACACATCAAATAATGTGGTAATGTGACAACATGCTCTAAGTGTGTTATCCATACCCAACATGAATATAATTTCTTTCCTAAAAGAAATTTATTACACAAAAATAGTGGAGAAAGATCTATTTAAAAGGGGTTTTTTTAGGAGGAGTTTAATACAACAACACTCCAAGGATAAGCATGAAAGAGGCCTTGAACTATTTAACTATTATAGAAAACTTTAAATATTTTTATAGGAGTCAGTCACTTGAACTCAACCAATATCTGTGAGTGACTATGGATTAAACCAAAGGCCACAGATGTGAGTAAACAGTCAGTAGCAGAGTAACAGCAAGTAAATCAGCAGTAGCAGAGTTGGTTGAATCATTAATCATAGTTATTACACATTCGATCTAAGTTTTGTTAATGGATCATTCACAGCATGAGTTTGTTCTTTAGAAATATTGATGAAAGACCTTTCGCAAAAAACCCCTTTAAACTAGTCTTGTTCTGAACTCCCTATTTACCATTAAAAATTTAATAACCATGACGTGCGGTGACTCACCTATTGTATCTTTTCTGTTTTGTGAACTGATGATTATTTAAATAGGAGACTAGCAAATCACAGAATCACAGAACTGGAGGTTGGAAGGAGCTTCTGGAAGTCATGCTGTCCAGCTTCTCTGCTCCAGCACAGTCAGCTGATGCAGGTTTCCCAGGACTACATTCAGTTAGGTTTTAAATATCTCTATTGATGGAGACTCCGCAACTTTTCTGGGCAGCCAGTGCTGATGTTTCACTAACTTCACGTTCTTCAAGCTGAACATACTCAGCTCTCTCAGCCTTTCCTCCAGTCCCATAATGATCCTTCTTGTTCTTCACTGGAGTCTCAAGTATGTCTATGTCTCTCTCAAACTGGAGAAACCAGAACTGACACAGTACTCCAGGTGTGGCCTCACCAGTGCTGAGTAGAGGGGAAGGATCACCTTGCCCAACCCGCTGGCTATACTCCCCTTAATGCAACCCAGGATGCTATCAGCCTTTCTCTTTTGCCCTCAGAGTCCTCACAGTCAGCTTGTTGTTTATGAAGATTCCCACATACCTCTTTGCAAAGCTGCTTTCCAGCCAGCTGGTCCCCAGCACGTACTGGTGCCTGGGGTTGTTGCTCCCCTGGTACAGAACTTTGCATTTCTCTTTGTCAATTTTCATTAAACTCCTCTCTGCCAATTTCTCCATCCTGTTTGAGGTCCCTCTGAACGGTGGCACAATCCTCTGATGTATCACCACTCCTCCCAAATTAGTAGTATCTGTGAACTTGGTGAGGGTGCCCTCTGTCTCATCAACCAGGTCACAAATAAAGATGTTAAACAGTATTGTTTAACTGCTCCCTCCTCTTGGGCCTTTCAACTCTGCAATTTCACAGTCACTGCAGCCAAGAATGCCTCCAACTTGACATGTTGTGTCCAACCAGCTCTTCCTTGTTCACAGTATCAGGTCCAGCAAAGCACCTTTTCTTGTTCAGTCCTTGATCACCTGTTTGTACAGGACAACACCTTTGCTCAATACTGCTCTGTGTTGATGGATATCTCCCTGTGAATATTGTTTTGAGTTTGCATCACTGACGGTGAAAGCTCTTCTCACTAGGTATGAATGCCAGGAAGCTGCATAATTCTTAAAATGAGACTTTTGGCATAAATAACCATAACTGCACTGACAGGATATTCTATCATCACTACTTAAAATGTGATGTTCAGGAAAAACTCTGCCTGATATATCTCTACAATGCTTAACACCAAATAATCAAATAAAAAATAGGTGCTAAGGCCCTGATTCAGAAAAGCGCCAAATATTCCCTTTACGACTCTTTTTTATACCCATCTGTTTGGCAAAATATTAAAGTTAGCATGCTCAAGCTCTTCACCTAACGTAAAGTTAATTCTCATAGAAGTGATGAATGTTTGCAAATACAGTTTTACAACTCTCATTCGTATCTACAGTGACAAACTAAATACACTGGAAAGTATCAGCACTATCAACAGAAAGCAATAATTTTGACTGCCCAATGTGAAATAGCTAACAGAGCCTTCATTTCCAAGGGTGGGTGCTCCAAGCTCTTTGAACGTGAGATTTTTTTTTAAAGGTGTCTGAACTCAAGATCCAAAAAAACAAAGACAAGAAAAATCACTAAATACCTTTGAAAAGCATTCTGTAACTTCAGTGTTGCCTGGTTTTTAACTGTTGAAAATTTGAACCTTAATGTTATACTAACACATGTTTTTACATTTTCCCTAGAAACAGATGGAATAATGTTGCTCATGCTATGCCAACACCATTTTGTTACACAGTCTTTTATTAAAATTGCTTCAAGGCAAAAAGCTGCATGCACAAAGGCAAGGGGTGGGGAGAGTTGGCAGCCCCTATAGACTTTGAGTCCTTTAACTCCCAGCCAGCTCTGACCATCATCAAGAAATACCCAGAGCTTCACAAAGAATAGGGAAGGTGGGTGCAGCACCAGTTAAAGGGTGAACTTTGAACACAGGGCCCTTCTGTTGCCAGAGGTAGCTGAGGCACCCAAAGAAAAAGGGAGGAGAGGAGAAGGGAGAACATGTACAAAATTAAAAAAAAATCAAGCTTCACAAATTAAAGAAACAGAGAGAAGTACAAGAGGAATGAGATTTAAAGGAAATAACAGAATTGGGGAATTAACATTGCCTTTTCCTTAAATCCAGAAAAAAACACAAGCAAATTTTCCTTTCCTATCTTGCTCAGAGATTAATCCCAGCTATGACAAATGGCATGAGGAGCAGATAGTCATCTGTGTGTGTGTATACATATATAAATATGTCTTGAATATGTGCTTCTAAAGCACGATCCAAAGCCACTGAATTAGATGGAACAATTCCCATTTGGCTTCAGTGGGTTTTGGACCAGGTCCCCAAACTTCGTAGATTCAGCTTTGAAAAATGAAAAGGACAATAAAATGCCAGATTAAATCTCATTTTGAAAAATCTGAGCTGATTTACGAGAGGAAAAAAAAACAGAGGAACAAACCCAACAACAAAACCCCCACAACTTTTAGTCTTCCAGCCATGTAAATGCCTTCAATTAACTAACATTGATTTCCCTTTGCCTATATTGAGAATTTTTACATCCCAAAAGGTAGCAGTAAAACATTTCCATGATAACCATAAAAATCACTGGAGAGAAAATAAAGTTTTCTGTTTCATTACCTTTTCTGCGTGGTAATCAATTACAAAGGGAGAACAGCACAGGTTCAATTAAGTAACTAAATAAAAAGGAATTAAAAGCCACAGGGGATCTTTATTTTACTCATGTTAAGGTAGGGTCCGACTCCAGGCCTCATTGACTTGTTTGTACAATATAATGGGGTTTAATTTCTGTGAACCAGCCTGTCAGAATTAGCTGATCATAATTAGGAAAATGGGGTTAGAGAAAACAGAGCTACTGAAAATAGCTTTTCCCAAGCGTAGTCTTCCCTCTCCTCTGCTTCTTCTCTCCAAATGGGATTTATCCTGAGGTCCCAGCGCATAGCAAAATATAAACGAACCATTTAGCAAAACAAAGGTCCTTCCTTTAAAACAGAAGATACAACTCAGGAAAACAGTGAATGCTCTGTCCCAAATCAGCAAGCGCCTGAGCACATGCTCTCCTTTACCCACTTGCTTAGATCTTCCACTGACTTCAGGTTTAGCATCTGCTGAAAAAAGTCTCTTTGTATCCTGCAGAACTGCAAGTTCATACTAAGTAGTGAGAGATTCATTTAAAAAGGAAATACAATATTTTTTTTTAGAACTTGAAAAAAAAAAATAGCTGCGGGTTTGGTTTTGGGTTTCTTATTTTGAAGTCTGAGTTCTTATTTTAGTCAAATAACTCATGACTTCATTATAGACAGTTAGCTTCACATGAGCAAAAACAAGACTCCTGGAGACATACGCAGTATTAAATTTGTGTGCATAGCTGAATGGAAAATTTCAGAGGAACTGGGACCTACGAGATGCTTTGCCAATGGAAAGCAGTTTTGTGTGGCTCTTGGATTCACATATATATGTATCCAGTGCAGGCATGCATGCAAAAAATTGTCACAGGAAAATGAGGGATTCCACTGAAAGCAATAGCAGAAGCCTTTGAGATTCCGACAAAGCCATGGTCTCATCCAGAGCTGTTACATTGGCTGGGACTTGTCACCTTGATCAGTCTTAACCATCACTTGTCCTAGGCTATGCCAGCCATGTGTCACATGAGCCACCCCACCAGTCACAGCAGGCGGACCATCCCTCTGGCAGTATATGCCATAGCAAAGGAATCAAAATGTCTTTTGATCTCCTGTCTGGTCTTGAACTTGCAAGATGCCTGTTCAGCCTGGACAGGGACCTCTGGATTCTATGTCCCCGTGCAGCGATTCACTGTCTTTCTCCACAGCAGGGACCCCAGTGCTCTTCATCCCTGTAGCTAAACCACCTTTCCATCCTCCATGGCTAAGGAAAGCCCAAGGGTAAAAAAGCACCAGCACCCCTGTTATGGCAGATGACTATCCAGCACACATTCTGCTTAGTCACATAGAGAAAAAGAGAGCCTGTCCCACCATGTTTTATAGGCGATCGGTACAACCATGCATCTCACCAAGAGCTGCCCCTCCAAAGGGCATGAGTTGAAAAACCACACTCAGAAATCTGTTTGCAGAAAGATAATTCAGTATTGCTCGTAAATCAGGCAACTCAATTTCACTGCCAAGATATTCAACAAATTTCTTTTTTGGGCTGCTCATTTTTCATTCCTTCAGGCTACGTTTAACCAAGTAATCTGCCCATAAATCCCAGCTCCCGCTGCCATTCGCAATGCAGTGGGTCTTGTTTAGAAATTCTTAGAATCGGTGCATTCCTGCTGCATGACAACCCTCCAACCTCTTCCCTTTCGAAAGGAACAAAATGGAAATCAGTCCTTCTCCAAGTTTATCATAAGGGCAGCCAAACACTGATGTTATACAGTAAGATCTTGAACTGGGAACTAGGCAGCTATTTTAATCAGTGGGCTTATTTCAAGTCTGTCAATGACAGTATATTTAGAACTGGACAAGCTGTTTCTTCACTGCACCCCTGATCTAAAAAAAATGACCCAAGCACAGCATTTCTCAGATGGACTCATGCACTTTGGCAAACCCCCATGAAAGAGAGTTTAGATAACACGCCAGCTATCAACAGGGCCAGGATTTAAAAAGTGCAAAGAAACATCTATGCGATGTATTGCTGGAGCCATCATTGCTGTTTAATCAATCATAGCTATTTAATCATGCCTTTTAGGCACCATCAGATTATTTGAGTGAATCACTCGGGTCAAGGCACCAAAATAAGCTCTTTTATATCACTTCTTATCTGCCCAGAATAAAGTGTATGTGAAAGTGAAGTAAGTGATGATCTCAGAGCCACTGACAGTAAACAGAGGAGGAAAGCTCTCCTACTGCACCAAGACAAAGCATGAGCTGGAAAGAAGGAAGAGCTTTGTTAAGGAACCACTTTCCAGCTACACCACCATGCAGTAGTGCAGTGGGCATCAGCATTTTCAGAAGAGCAATGCCTGCCTATTTGGGCATTGAAAACAAGCTGAAGGATTTTGGAAAGAGCTTGTCTCCATACTAGCTGTCCTTACCACAATGAAAAGGTGAGAATATCTGGGTGGGGACCATGCTCTGCTTAAAATCAGACTTTTGTTTAGCTATTGAAATAGGAATGGAGCAGATGTGAAAACAGGATCCCTAGTGAGTGCTGGCAGCATGAAGGGTCTGCAGAGATGACTGGGGTTTCTCCAGTTCCAGCTAGGACAGTAAGAAAACTTATTCCATGCCTCACTGCTTGGCTAGAAACACTAAAAAAGTGGATTTAGCCACCATAAACCTGCTGCTGCTACAACACATACTGTGAGTGAGTCTCTTTCTTTCTAATCAGCCATTTGCATAACAGAGATTCAAAGATAAAAGCATTACTGTCCAGCATATTCCAGCCATCTGAGCCAAAGATACCAGCCATGTCACCCCATCAATCTCACCCAGCCTGCTATGTGTATCACCAGTTGGATGCTGTGGGCTACAGCAGGAAGAAAAGACACTTGTGCTATGAACACCAAAGATGTCAGCAGCTCCTGCAATGCCTGCAGAGACTACAGCTTATCTGCTGCAGCTTGGGTCACAGAGCTGGCTCCAAACATCAAGGTAAAATGCACATATGTACAAACAACAAAAAAAAAAATCCCATTCTTGATCTCATTACTAATGTCATTGGGAGCCCGACTACATGACAGGCTGGAAAAATACCTCCCCTCTGCAGATCCCAGCCTTCCCCAGAAGGGAAGGAGCAGCACTGCCCCTTGCCATCCCTTTACCTCACCTGCTGTAGCACAAATTGCCACCTTGGATGGTCCCAGAAACATGTTCAACAGTTCCTGGCACAGCAGGGCCTTGGCTTGCCTCTTGGAGGGCTGCATGCAAACCTCTATCTTCTCACTGCTCACTCTCCTTTTCCTGCACATCAGCTCCATTCCTCCCACCGTCCATTTCATACGTCCCAGCTCTGTCTTTCCTGTATCTCTCTTCCTGTACCCCACCTGGCTTTTTGCCTTCTTTGCCTACATGGATCACAGTTCTATAGTCACAGGAGTCACCCTTCGCTGCCAGGTCCTCTCCATATGAAAGTGCGACAGGGAACGACAGCTACATTTCAGTGACATGTTTTTACTGCAGCCGCAAACTGCAGCCTGAAGATTAAGAACTGGGGTCTTAACCGCTTCCTCCAACAGCCACCAAACCTGAAGTTGTTTTTAAAATAGTGTTTTACTGGAAAGAAGTATAATACAAGATTGCAAAATACCACTTCCTCCATTAAAGCCCATGGAATTATAACAGTCTTGCCATAGTCTGCCTGCAGATGTACCATAGGTATTGAGAAAGAGCTCAGAGACTCAAAAGAATCAGGAAATGACGATTTTCTGGGGTACAGAGTCAGCTTGTTTTGTACAAACTGCCTGTTTTACTAAGACAGACTTGTCTTAGACTTGCCAGCCAAGCGATACGAGCTACTGATCTGTCTGGAAAATATTTATGATCAAAATTATGGTTGCAAAAAGAATAGCAAGTAAGTAGCTGATCCAGCTGGCATGCAAATTGGGCATGATGCTTATCAGCACAAATCTGTTCATCAGCACTACCACCTAGCCCTTCTGGAGAGCAGTGGGTACTCTGGGATCTTCATGACCATTAAGCAGTTGAGTTTCTTCAGCCCCAATAACAAACATTACTCCTTTTTTAACAGAAAATGGGAGAAGGTGTTTAGCCATCTACCATATCACTTGACACAGCGACATCAGGGCTTTTTGCCTGACTAAACCAGGTTAGCAACAGCTGAGTAAAGATCCATAGTCTTCCCTGGCTATTGAATAAAATAGTTAATGTAGAAATCACTGTATTGGAACATATCTTAATGTTGCTGAGGGACAAGAAACCAGCTCCCAGCCATCTTCTGCATTACTGTGGAAAGGTTGAAGGCAACATCTGACGATACCTAAAACAGTCAGGATCTGCTTCAGTATCTGCCTTTTCCAGAAATGTCCTGAGAACTGCTTTGCCAGCAAAGCTCAGCAGAGCATCTGTGTTCCCTCACTAGCCTGGTAGACCCCAGTCACATTAGTTTTTCACTGAAGTTTTTCCAGCTCTGTGCCAATCCTACCTTAGACTGTTGTAAAATGGCCAGATAACTACACATCATATCACCAAAAAGCACAGTTTGGCTCTAAATCCATAAATGCTGCATTCAGTTCCTCAATGGGCAAGGTCTGTTAGTGAGACCTGGTTCCTTATACTCCCCCATTATTCCCGTTATATAACAGAAAGAAATTCTCCCTGGCTGTCTGATTTCATAGAAACATTACTTGTTTGTCTCAACACAGCTTGGTCAGCTTTGGGATCCAAAACCAGCTTTGCATCCACCCTGCTCAGGCTTTCTAGAAATGACTTTATTCCAGTGCGGGTCATTCAGACTGTGGGATAACTGGAAACTTCAGTGTTTATTAGTTTTCATTTTTGGTGCTGAGTGCATTTTCAATGTTGACTCACAGAGTGATTTTTAAAGGAATAATTGCTTCCAGATGTCATGCATATTTTGCTCTGAAGGAATACTGCAATCTTTGTTAAGGTTACAGAGCTAAAAAGACTGTTTTCCCCTATCTGAGTGGCTCTAATGAGAGGATTTGTGAACACTACACGTCCCATGTGGATCCTACAAGTGTTGGACCCAAGGTCTCTGAAAACTATAATTGGTTGGTATGACATGCTTCGTAAAGCTGAAAAGTTGAGTGTGCATCTGTGATACAATTAGCAGTTTGCTCTGTAGTGAAAGCATGGTGTTGGGGTGTAGCAGCAAGCCCCAGTCAAAACCAGACGTTCTTAGAAGACCTAGATCTCAAATTTTACAGGAACATCATCAGACTAGATGCAAACACACTTCTCATGAAGTTAAGTCCTCTTTGACTTCAATGTGTGAAGGCTGGAAAAGAAAGACGTGCTTGAAAAAGGCATGGGGAAAACACTAAAACTTTGCCACTAGGGACATGCTCAGTCTTGACTGGTTTTAATTGCACTTTTCTTTCGTCAG
This sequence comes from Pedionomus torquatus, assembly GCA_013398155.1. NCBI lineage: Eukaryota > Metazoa > Chordata > Aves > Charadriiformes > Pedionomidae > Pedionomus > Pedionomus torquatus. The sequence goes on from VZRU01007463.1 coordinate 76,096, forward strand.
CTAATTTCTGGGCTTTCACTCTTAAAATATGTGCACACATATCAGGGTATGGTAAAGAATTAATATAAAATGGTTCAAAGATAAGGTCAGAGCACAGACAAAATAAAATTTAATCCCTTCTGGGAACCAGTAGTTATATTATCCAAACTTTGAAGGCATGCTCTAAATTATTCCTGACCAGTTTCAAAGTTGCATCTGTTTGGGTGCTGTGCTTAGGAGAGCTGTGCCTTATTGTACTATGTACTACTTAGTGAAGACTCCTGAACCTGTTATCCTACATTTCCATTTCCAGAAGGCATTATTTCCATAAACATAACTGCTTGTTGAAAGGCAGATGTGTTCTAGACATCTGGCACAACATAAGTGCGAGTAAGATTTTGTGGGAGGCCTGTTAAGTGGGAAGGATAGGAAGAGATCACCTGCTCCAAGACATGTTGAGCAAGCGCCTTTTGTACTCAGACAGATCAGCTAAAACACTCCAACAAAAATGACTGATGAAGACAGGATAGTTGCAGTTTGTTGACTTTTTTGTTTGTGTGTTGGTTTTTGGTTGGTTTTGTGGGTTTTTTTTATGTCCTGCAGGACTGCTTATTTGCAAGGAAATTTTATATGGTACCCAACTAAGGTATCTGCAAGTTGCTAGAAAATGCTGAGAAGCTAAAAGTGAAATGTGAGAGCTTTGGGGAAAAATATCAGTTTATAAATTGATAACAGGGAGCTTTAGTAAGGCTTAAATGCACTGCTTCAACCCTCCTGCAATGGAACGATCCATTTTATATTTTGATAATATTTTTTTAATTCTATGAAATAAAGCGTCAATTTATCAGTAAGATTTATGGATTTTTGTGAGTTTTTTTCCATCCTGTATCAAGAAAAAATATGCAAAGTTACAAACCTCCCCACAAAAGGAAAAATAAAATTATCTCGTTGCTTTACAACTAAGAGTGGGCGGTGTTGAAAACTACTGTCCTAATAACACAGGACAAGACTGACAGCACTAAAAAAAGGGCTAGAAAAAATTACAGCTAGAAATAAACTGTCCTCTGCCCCTAAGCACTCCATAATAGGTAGAAAAATATGTTCCTTTTCCTACAGAAATAGATTATACAGGACACCATCATTTTGTGTAAAACACCTACTTCAAAATGGCCCAAGTAGCTGTAATATCTAAAATAAGAAAACAACCAAACCTGTGTCCATCCATGTTCAGCAAAAATACAAATTTCATTCTAATATTATAGTATGCAAATGGTTAGTAAGTACATGCTAAAATATATTGAAGAATGCAAGGAAGCACAGGTTTAACTTAAGGGTTTAACTGGGTAAGCTCCTAAGACATGCAGGAGACTTTAAGCTGTGTTCAAGAGATTTCTTGAATAGGGCAAATCAATTTTAGTCAAAGGTGTGCAAATCTGAAGCTCTGCAAATCTTGTAACACTGATGGGAGCAGGTTGTAGCCACCAAATCTGCACCCTTCAATGCACTTAGTATTTAGCCCTCTGAGCGCTAAACAACTAAAATGTTAATCAAGTTTGGGAGATGGTATACAAAGCACTCAACCAGTGGATTATATCAAAGAATTATTGCAGATGGTGGTAGGGTCACCTGTTATGATAAACTGCCTGGTATGTCCTGTCACATTCTCCTAGTTTCAGCTGTTTATAACTTTGTCAAGATATAGCCAAATTCTTTGATACCATGTCTGATGCAAGTAGATAATTTTTTGCAATCAATAAAGGCCTTGCAGTCATCACTAAGGAGAGATTCTAAAATATAGTGTTCTGCCAAGATTGAAGTTGTCCACAATTTTACCCGTTTTGTTGAAATGCTGCTTCCAAAATACTAAAGCCCAGGACTGGGGTTTGGCACAGACTACCACAGTGAGGACTGCCCTTTTTGGCATCCCCACAAACATTACAGAATCACACAGAATCACAGATTGATACGGGGCTTGAAGGGACCTCTGGAGGTCATCTTGTCCAACTCCCCTGCCAGAGCAGGTCCACCTAGAGCCCCCAAACCCGATCAGGCCATGAGCCTAGTGAAAAGCAACCAGCAGTTCACACAGGTCCAAGAGGCCCTTGTGTCAAGGTACAGGGTTAAATCTTCTGGCATCCAGCTGCATGAGCACATTGCACAGCTCTTCTCTGCATACAGCAGAGTCACTGGTTTTGTTGTAATGCAGAATACATGGGACTGAATTTACACAGGTCATAATTTAAAATTATTCCTGTCATTCTGATATGCCTTAGCACTTGAGTACTTAACTTCATGATCTTCAAGTTTTTTAAATTAGATCATGACATGGTATAAAGGACTTCAAGCCACCCGCAAAGCCCTCACACAAAAGTATTAAAACAAAACAAATCACGTCATCAAAATGCTCCTCTAAATATTTTAACTAAAAGCAATATAAAAATGATAATAAAGTAATGAATAATCTGCAAAGAGAAAAATGAGTTTCCTTTTCCTTAACAGCAAAGGACCTATGTGTTTTGATAACCTGTGCTGACCACAGTTCACACTTGAGTAACACTTGCTCTGCTACAGAGATGTTTCCACAGGTCCCATAAGCACAAGTAGTGCCAGGAAAGACTATGCTGTGGCTCAGTGCTGGGATATTCACTGCCTTTGCGCATTTTAAATAATACTCGGTACTATTTATAAATAGGTGCACTAACAGGCATTATTGCAGCAGTTGGAAGAGGTGCTGTGTGAAGACCTAATTCAAATTAATGGTTAGCTTAATTTTAAAAGTAAGTCTTTGCTTTAAGCCTTGATAGTGCCCAAATCTTGCAACATGACTAATTTCAAGCAGCAGAAATCCTATGAGATGTGGACTAATCTCCATTTTAATCCCCCTTTATCAAAGAACCATAGAATGGCTAGAGTTAGAAGGGACCGCAAGGATCATCTAATTCCAGCCCCCCTGCTGTGGGCAGGGACACCTCCCACTACAGCAGGTTGCTCAAAGCCCCATCCAACCCGGCCTAAAACACTTCCAGGGATGGAAGTGTTCCACTTGTCTTCTGCTGGGTAATATGAAACACAAGTTTTTGGCTTTGATACTTCTTGGTTCAGCTGAGAATGAAACACTTAATGACCTTACCCTGCAATTAGCTTTCCCTGCTGTTCTGACTTGCGTGAAGAACAAGGCATCGCCCTGCCCAGCCTGCATGGATCAGCAGCGCTAGCAGATGTGGAGAGCAGAGGTTGCTGTCCCACAGGGTTGGTATCACACAAGGATCGATCTCTCTCTCTCCCTCCAGCTGTGACCTCAGAACTCTCTTCTCACAACACCAGAACATCTCAGACCTGTGTTTACTAAGGTGGAAGCACTGCAAGGCCACCAGGTTGAGCCACATTGGCATCATCAACATCCAGAGACCTGTTAAAATGAACAATACTGAGTTCTGTATAGTGACACTCCATATTTCAGCTCGAGACAGATGAACACCTTAAAGTATCCTTCAATACAGTACAATAGCAGCTTGTTTAGAATAGGTTAATTTGTGGTGGGGATTAGATCTTTTATATATGATGCAGGACACAACAGGACTTTGACAGCCTGTTGAAGCCTCTAAGATTTTCTGCAACACACTAGATTAAGTTGTGGAGGCGTATAACAGTCCTAAGGATGTGTTAGTGACTCTGCACCATGCTCTGAGCAAACCTGCCTGAGGGATGATGCATATCAGTGGTCTGACAACACCCCCATGTGCGCAGCATGCTGCCACAAGGCTCCTTTCCCTGAGGATGTGGCAAATGACATTTCATGCAAGCCTCTTTGGATTCTCCTCTGGGCAGAGACCGCTTCTTCTAGCACCAGAAGTTTCTACCACAACAGAAGTTTCTGAGCCCATGAAGGAGCCCTGGTTTGGTTTCGCTGATTTATTCAGAAGCCCCTTGAAAACCTGTGGCAGGGAAAGAAACCTGCTTTTCTGCCAAAACCAGTATCTACTCCACAGTGCTCCTTGCAGCCCTGCCTGGCCCCAAGGTCACTGAGCAGGGACCCCTTGGGCAGCAGCCTGCCTCTAATTCTTTCCCCAAGCAACATCTGCTACAGGAAAAGGTGGTGTTAGAAACCAGAGCAGGGGTAGGAAGCAAATCTATTGATCCAGTAGGAGAAGGCTGTACCGCTAGGAACAGAGGAAAAGAATACAATAGAATACAATAATTTCAATTGGAAGGAACCTATCATGATCATGTAGTCCAACTGCCTGACCAACCAAACTACCTGAAATACGAAATATCAAGCAGCAGCCTTATATCTGCTACTTCTTCACTTCAAGTCTTGAAACTTGCAACCAAACCTACTCAAAGTGTAAATTTGCATGTGGAATTTATTTGATTATTTGCGGTCTTTCTTGCCACTGGAGGATGAACACGATGTCCTGCTGCTTATAAGTAATTAAGGACACAGCAGAACTCTTCAGAAACAACTACTGCAGCCCTTTCCAGAACTGATTTCTAGCCCTTTCCAGGACAAGTCAATACAAAAAATTTTTGAAAAGTCATCCAGTCTAAACCTCCCCTACTGCAACTTCAGACCATTTCCCCTGGTCCTGTCATTATTCACTTGGGAGAAGAGGCCAACACTCATCTCTCTACAACCTCCTTTCAGGTAGTTGTAGAGGGCAATGAGGTCTGCCCTCAGCCTCCTCTTCTCCAAACCGAACAGGCCCGGTTCCCTCAGTCTCTCCTCACAGGACTTGTTCTCCAGACCCCTCACCAGGTTGGTGGCTCTCCTCTGCACTTCAATGTCCTTCTTGTAGTAACAGGCCCAGAACTGAACACAGTGCTCGAGGTGAGGCATCACCAGTGCACCTCACCTGAGGGGCACATCTGGCTGTGCTCCAAGGAGCAAGCTGGTGGCTGTAGTTTTGGTAAGGTGGTTTACCACAAAAACTCTGGAAAGGGCCAGTAGCGAGATCCCAGTGCCAAAAAAAGCCTACCCTCCCCACCCCCCCATTGGTGCTACCACTCACATGCTTTTTCTCCTCTTGCTTTGTCGTTTGTCCGATAGATCAATCCATCATCTCCAGCTGCTTCAAACCAAACACAAAAAATATTAGAAAACTTCCTGCCACCCCTAGAGCAAATTAGACAGCTGGAGGTTACACTGATAAACCATTACCAGGCATAACGTAAAGCAGTTGGTCACACACACAGCCACACAAGGTTTTGCCGGGCTGAGACAGCAAAATCAAGGAACATGACTGTCGCCTTGCACCCAGCTGCAAATGCTGGAGAAGCTTCTGAATGCCACCAATTTTATGGCAACTGTCACATCAGGAGAGCTGATCCTCCCAGACAGTGGAAGTGCACAATTAGGTCACATTAAACATTGAGAAAATACCACCGCAGTTCCACATGCTAACTAAAAGTGAGAGACACTGGAAAGCAGCTCGTAGCTGGCAAAAGCCATCCCAGTATCAGGTCATTTTTTTCTGCTAAGAGTTTACAGACAAAGTCTGTGGGTGCAAAAGTGTGAGCAGTCGTCCAAGCAGAGGGAGTCATAACATTTTCCCATGAGGCAGTGAAGCAAGAGAGCCGAGCACAGCATGTAGGTGGGTTTATTCCCCCTGGAATTCATAGGAACAGGGGCTGGGTAGGCCTTCTCCTTCACCACTCATTTTGATGCATTTTGATTCAGGAGGGTTTCCTTTAGGGGTCAGAATGAACAGGCTGATGCTGGTGGCTGTGGCTTCAGACTTGGGTAGAGTTTTTTTGATATGTAGAGCACCAAGCGTAGCACCTGGAGCTCCGAGCCCCACCAGAGTGGGAAAAGCGTTTCCAATGTCTTTATTGTCGTACCCACGTACCACAAAGCCTGTCCTTGGCCAAAGGTGGACTAGCAAGAAAAACACAGCCCGCTATGCTTACAGAGAGCGTTTTGTGTCCTGTCAGCATCACCTGATTATGCTCAGTTGATTTCAGTCTTTCAAATAATTGTTTTGATTATCAGTTCCATTCACAGGTAACAGACACTGGTGCATGACCTTTGGTGCTCACCACAAAATAATTGCACTGAAGGACTATTATATCATTGCCATGCCAGTGGTAATTACTTTAAATGTTAATAGAAAAGCTCTGTGCACAACCTCAAAAGGAGCACACCTCCTCACTATGTGGGGAGAGGTCACACCAAAACCTACAAACTTCAACACTGGGGAAAGTGTTGGTCTGTGCAATTTACTCCCATGTACTACAAAGTTGTTTTGGAGTCTGTTGACTACAAAAACATTTTTAATTTTGCTTGTGAACAAACATATGTCCTTGATGCGGCAGCAAGCAGCACACCTCAGGGAAATGTCACACAGTTTTGGGGATGGTGAGTGGGCAGCACAGCTCTCTCAGCACATGAATTAACACCACAATTCTTTAGAAGTTTCCATTTTTCCATGTCTCCTCTATGCTTTTTCAATAGAAACACTAGCTGACATGATCAGCATTTCTGTTGCAACATCTCTGTATGCATCCTCACAGAGCATCCCCATGGTTCCCTCCCAATCATAAGATCAGGACTATTCTTAATGCTTTTAAGTCAGCAGCTGAAGAGTGCCCTTTAGCCCAGGCCAAAAGCAGCATCTTATCCCAAAAACCAGCCACTAGAAAGGTGCAGCCAGAAGCACGTGCAGGAAACACCTTCCTGAGGTTTCACTGTTGCTGTGGTACCCATGACCAGGGTCTGAAAGCAAAGCCACACACCAGCACACGCTAAAAACCAAGCAGATGATCTTAGCGGTCTTTTCCAACCACAACAACTCTATGATTCTAAGCTGACCACTTAGAGGAAAACAACCAACCTCCAAAATATTTTGAGTTGGGAACTTCATTTAAGCTCCAGCCCAGAGCAAATTAAAGTTGGCCAAGTTGCGACACCCTCACAAATCAGATTTGACACAGCCTGTCGTGGTACAAGACCACAATGCTGCATATCACCTGCAAGGAAATTAGATGCAGGTAGATGAAGTCCCACCATAAACTTCCTACTGCCTGATGCGATAGCACGGTCAAGCCAAGCCCCTTCACTGGCAAG
>VZRU01007463.1:83526-100500 GCA_013398155.1 Pedionomus torquatus
ATGGGATGCGGGAGCCGCTCCAGGGAGCTGTGCAAGCTCCCTCTCGCGGCTGTTCTGCGCTCTGCTGGGAAGGCACAGAGGACTCACAAGGCGGACATCTGTACCCTCAAAACTGGGCAAACCCAAGACCCCCGGCCCTGGGGTTTACAGGGACCCCCTGCAGCCCAGGGTGCTGCATCGCTGCTGCTGGGACACCCGCTGACTGGTTTTGCCTCCTGGGAAAACCGCCACACCATAACTACATCCCCCTGCCCCCCAGTTACAGCAAATTAAGTGATAACTAATGGCTGGGTTTTGACACAGGTTCAGTGAGGAGAGCATGCTGGAAAATCACAGAATGAATCAGAATGACAGGGGGTTGGAAGGGACCTCTGGAGATCATCTAGTCCAACCCCCCTGCCGAAGCAGGTCCACCCAGAGCAGGTTGCACAGGANGCAAAAGCCATCCCAGTATCAGGTCATTTTTTTCTGCTAAGAGTTTACAGACAAAGTCTGTGGGTGCAAAAGTGTGAGCAGTCGTCCAAGCAGAGGGAGTCATAACATTTTCCCATGAGGCAGTGAAGCAAGAGAGCCGAGCACAGCATGTAGGTGGGTTTATTCCCCCTGGAATTCATAGGAACAGGGGCTGGGTAGGCCTTCTCCTTCACCGCTCATTTTGATGCATTTTGATTCAGGAGGGTTTCCTTTAGGGGTCAGAATGAACAGGCTGATGCTGGTGGCTGTGGCTTCAGACTTGGGTAGAGTTTTTTTGATATGTAGAGCACCAAGCGTAGCACCTGGAGCTCCGAGCCCCACCAGAGTGGGAAAAGCGTTTCCAATGTCTTTATTGTCGTACCCACGTACCACAAAGCCTGTCCTTGGCCAAAGGTGGACTAGCAAGAAAAACACAGCCCGCTATGCTTACAGAGAGCGTTTTGTGTCCTGTCAGCATCACCTGATTATGCTCAGTTGATTTCAGTCTTTCAAATAATTGTTTTGATTATCAGTTCCATTCACAGGTAACAGACACTGGTGCATGACCTTTGGTGCTCACCACAAAATAATTGCACTGAAGGACTATTATATCATTGCCATGCCAGTGGTAATTACTTTAAATGTTAATAGAAAAGCTCTGTGCACAACCTCAAAAGGAGCACACCTCCTCACTATGTGGGGAGAGGTCACACCAAAACCTACAAACTTCAACACTGGGGAAAGTGTTGGTCTGTGCAATTTACTCCCATGTACTACAAAGTTGTTTTGGAGTCTGTTGACTACAAAAACATTTTTAATTTTGCTTGTGAACAAACATATGTCCTTGATGCGGCAGCAAGCAGCACACCTCAGGGAAATGTCACACAGTTTTGGGGATGGTGAGTGGGCAGCACAGCTCTCTCAGCACATGAATTAACACCACAATTCTTTAGAAGTTTCCATTTTTCCATGTCTCCTCTATGCTTTTTCAATAGAAACACTAGCTGACATGATCAGCATTTCTGTTGCAACATCTCTGTATGCATCCTCACAGAGCATCCCCATGGTTCCCTCCCAATCATAAGATCAGGACTATTCTTAATGCTTTTAAGTCAGCAGCTGAAGAGTGCCCTTTAGCCCAGGCCAAAAGCAGCATCTTATCCCAAAAACCAGCCACTAGAAAGGTGCAGCCAGAAGCACGTGCAGGAAACACCTTCCTGAGGTTTCACTGTTGCTGTGGTACCCATGACCAGGGTCTGAAAGCAAAGCCACACACCAGCACACGCTAAAAACCAAGCAGATGATCTTAGCGGTCTTTTCCAACCACAACAACTCTATGATTCTAAGCTGACCACTTAGAGGAAAACAACCAACCTCCAAAATATTTTGAGTTGGGAACTTCATTTAAGCTCCAGCCCAGAGCAAATTAAAGTTGGCCAAGTTGCGACACCCTCACAAATCAGATTTGACACAGCCTGTCGTGGTACAAGACCACAATGCTGCATATCACCTGCAAGGAAATTAGATGCAGGTAGATGAAGTCCCACCATAAACTTCCTACTGCCTGCTGCAATAGCACGGTCAAGCCAAGCCCCTTCACTGGCAAGGCTGGGACAATCCCCAAGCAGGGAGAGTGCCCAGGAGGGAGCAGGGGAGGCTTCCGCGGCTGGGGGGATGCGGGAGCCGCTCCAGGGCCGGGGGGATGCAGGAGCCGCTCCAGGGCCGGGGGGATGCGGGAGCCGCTCCAGGGCCGGGGGGGTGCGGGAGCCGCTCCAGGGCCGGGGGGATGCAGGAGCCGCTCCAGGGCCGGGGGGATGCAGGAGCCGCTCCAGGGCCGGGGGGATGCAGGAGCCGCTCCAGGGCCGGNGCTGTGCAAGCTCCCTCTCGCGGCTGTTCTGCGCTCTGCTGGGAAGGCACAGAGGACTCACAAGGCGGACATCTGTACCCTCAAAACTGGGCAAACCCAAGACCCCCGGCCCTGGGGTTTACAGGGACCCCCTGCAGCCCAGGGTGCTGCATCGCTGCTGCTGGGACACCCGCTGACTGGTTTTGCCTCCTGGGAAAACCGCCACACCATAACTACATCCCCCTGCCCCCCAGTTACAGCAAATTAAGTGATAACTAATGGCTGGGTTTTGACACAGGTTCAGTGAGGAGAGCATGCTGGAAAATCACAGAATGAATCAGAATGACAGGGGGTTGGAAGGGACCTCTGGAGATCATCTAGTCCAACCCCCCTGCCGAAGCAGGTCCACCCAGAGCAGGTTGCACAGGATCTTGTCCGGGTAGGTTTTGAATGTCTCCAGAGACAGAGACTCCACCACCTCTCTGGGCAGCCTGTTCCAGTGCTCTGCCACCCTTAAAATCAAGCAGAAATCTCTCCTGCAAGTTGTAGGTTAGTCTACTGAGAGCAACATCTCCTCAAAACGTTTCAGAAAATAACTTGGGGCAATTTAAAAGGCTGATCCTAATCTTGGGGGAGACTTGGGATAGAGGAGCCTGAATATCTAATACCTGGCAAAAGCAGACAAAAAGCAGGTTAAATGGTTAAATTCACTTCTCTTTAGAGTAACTTTTAATTTCTGACTCACCATGCCATCCTCATAGTCTCAGCCTGCTCTAGGTTTTGTCCAGTAATTTAATTTGTGTGTCCTCTGTTTCTGACCAGATCTCATCTACTGTAAACACTGTGATGTGCTCGCATAGCACAGCAACTTAAGTCTGGAATGCCTCCAGCCCACAGACACCCAAGAAAATCTAAGATTTATTTGCTGGTCATGCATTTTCTCAGACTGTTTGACAAAAATTATTGGTGGCTATTTTTTAAACGAAAGGAGTAGTGAGAAAATAACTTTGCAGCATATTGGGCTAGCAGATTGTTCAGACATTGTACAGTGACAATAAAGCCTTTAGGATCCTTTGATTGACATTTATAATGAATGTAGCTGTCAAACTTTTGTGCAGCAATTTTATTTTGCATTGACAAGCTATTTCTCTGGCCAGGGTTTTGAAAAAAGGAGTAATTCATATTGTTGCGGTGCTGCTATTTACAGAGCCTGGAGGACAGTGGCATCGCTACAATATAAATATTAATATCCAAATTTCTTTTGAAATACATAATTCTGCATGCAACATACACTACATGCGCATCATGATAGAAGGAGAGAGGCATTGTTCTGCAGAGAGAAGGGGGCCTGGAGCTTCTGGGGGTTGTTGTTCATTCACTGATTCATTATGTGGCCTTTGAAAAGGCACTTAGTCATTCTGCAGTTTAGTGTTTCTCTCTGTAGAGTGGAGAACAAAGCCCCAACACAAACTGCCCTGGCTGTTATCAGTCAGAGTCACAGCAGGGTCAAAGGGCTCCTCTGAGCAGCCCCTGTGCTCATGAAGCCCAGGGGTGCCCAGGATGGTTGTGCTCTTCTGAAACTGCTTCTTCCTCCTGCCAAAGCAGGGCCGGGTCGGTCCGGGCTGCCCAGCACAGCAGCTACCTTACTTCGGTTATGATCAATAACTTGCCACAGATAGACACACCATTACACTGAATTCAGGCAGAAAACCAGCAGAAAATGACCCAACAGGCAAAGCAGAACACAAAGGAGGGGGGGTGGCGGGAAAAGAGTATAAGCCAGGATGAGTCTCACACTGCATTCGCTACACAGTCAATCACCCAAGCAGCTTGTGCATCTAAACGTAGGAAATCACAAAGACGTCCTTTTCCCTGGGGAAAGGTAAGCAACGTCTGGAATGGTCTTAGAGGCTGTTATCAGCCCCGCACTAGCGCTGAAGTACCCTGTGCCCAAAGTCACGGCAGGCAAGCGCTGTATACAGATATTCACAGCTCTGCACCTAATAAAAAGGCTGGGCCCGTGCTATGGTACCAGTATTGTTTGAGAAAACTGCTGAGTAGCAAAAGAAGTCATGGAGAGGACTTGCACAGCACAGGCTTGGAAAAGGCACGATAATGCAGATTGGGGTGCTGAGGTCAGCAGGTACACCGTTTTTTCAAGAGTGCAACTGGCTTTGTTTGTTCAGCCATTTATTTATTAATTTTCATTTAAAAGTGAAATTTTAAAGAAATTTTATAATTTAATATGAAATGTCAAGAAATCTCTGCTTTCTGTGATGAAGCAAATTTGGTAACGGATGCCAGAACATTTCATAATCCACTTATGGACCAAAGCCAGGAATGCTATATATATATTTGTATATAGCCAGGAAGGAGAGCAGGAGCTGTATGTCACTGTGCCTCAAGTCCTAAAAACAGAGGAAGGAGCCAGGGCAGAGGGGGAGGGAAGAGGAAAGAGGCTTGTCCTCATTCACATCACAGCCCTGTAGAGGCTTTAACCCAAAAGATATAACTATATGGTGAAACATCCACGGGGGACATTCTTGTTTGGCACAGAAGGGTTCTGCAGATGTACTTCCCAGGTGGGATATAGGCATCAAGGTGGCAATGCAGATTACTTCAGACCAAACTCCAATACACATCTATAGATTTCACATCCTCCTGGTGAAAAGGAGGAGCCACAATGGTTTAAAGTGCAGATTTTAACAATTCAAGGAAGCTAGAAGCAGCACTAAGCTTGTGAGTTGCCATGTTCACTATTTAAGGAGGTAACAACCACATAGAGCATCAGGTGCACAAGCACAAGGAAGCTCCTTGCTGGCTTCAAACTGACAATTTCTTAAGAGCAACATTTGATTGCAGTTGGTTTTCCAACCAGCAGTACCACCTCCTCTTCCTCCTTCCCCAGTGTGAACAACAGAAAATGGCTCGCTACTCGATTTTGCCAAATCTTTGCATTTGATTCTAAGTAGACCGGCATCTGCTTTAGCCAAAGAAGTTCAGCTATTTCCAGGAATGTTATTATGAAATAAATATATTGCTTAGCACATGTTAAATAAATCCAGACAAGCTTTTATATGAGGATCTCTAGCTTCAGAAGGAGAATTTTAAAATTTGGCAGAGAGGCAGCCTTTGTGGTAGAAATGTGTCTATCCCCACTAAAATCTACCAAACTTTGGCCAGATTCTACAAGAAGTTAAAAAACTGCAGTTAAGGACTCAGTAAAGGCTTTTGAGATCAGCAATAACCTGCTATTTCTGCTGCAGACAAAAAGTCCCTTATCTCCTGCAGAGCCTGTAGGGGGACAGGCTGTGAACAAGGAGGTTGGACACAGACCCATCACAGCAAGAGGGGCAACTGAAAACCAAGGAGCTCAGGAGTAAGGAAGAGATGGGGCTTGGAGCTGTGGTGAGGGGAAGGACTGGCAGAGAGCAAAAGAGAGATTTCTTTTAAAATGGTCCTGCCTTTGGGAGCTAGCAGGGGGAGAGGAAAGGGGAGAGAAGATGGAAAGGGATAGAGAACAGGACTGGCAAGGGTTGGAGACCTGGACTTGCAGAGGTGGAAGAGGAGGTGAGGTGGGCGAGAAAGGGCTTTGCTTTCTGCCAGCCAATGGCAGCTTGTGCTCACTTATTACACCTCAGCCCCTCTGTGGCAGGATGGTGGAGGTAAGGGGCCAAGGATGGCTGGCTGGATGGAAAGACTAGCATTTCCATCTGATTTCTCCATATTTTTCCAAATTTGATTAGACTTTCAATGTGAAATAAGCCCAGACTTCTATGACAATATTTTAGCTGATAAGAATTGAGGAAATACTGACTCATGCTCCTTGTGAAACAACTATGGTCACCCACCCTCAGAGCCCCAAGAGCAACAGTTTCCAGTGGTAGCTAGGGGACAGCCAGCACCTCTGCCCTACTGGCCAGGCACTGCCACCCCAAGGCCGGCTGGCCCCTGTGATAGCCTGAGCTGATACGTCACAGTCCCCTCTGCCACATGGCCAGGGTTCAACCTCAGCACCATGAGCGCTGAGCAGGCAAGAGGACACTACGGAAAACCAACTGTGACCAAATAGATCAGTTAACCTATAATAAGCAATTATAATACATAGAGGCACAGCTGGAAGAATTAACATTGAACAGACAATCTCATTGCTGAAGTCTCCTAATAATGAAGGCTTGAATGTTCTATCTCAGTAAAACTCTCTAAATGGGGTTTGTGTGCAGTACAGCAAGACTTTCTAGAAGAAATAAGTATAGGTCCTCATTCTGCAAACAGTTTCACGTGCACAAACCCTTGCAATCAGATGGTATCTTATTGACTGTGCTGCAAAATCAAGACCGTTTGCTTTAAAAGTACAGACAAGAACATCTCAAACTGATGCAATAGTAACTGTATTAGTTGATTATCCAGATAACTCTTCATAGATCACAGAAATACAGTTTGAAGACTAGCAGATAAATGCTCTTGTATTTTAAATGGAGAAATCAGTACCCACACTGTATCTGTGGCATAAATGGTACTGATGGTCTGTGAGAAGGTGGGCTCCCAGATTCCTCTCTTACAAATAGGGGTTAAGAGGATTTACAGATTCACAATGAAAGCACTTACCCCCTTGATAACGTTGTAGCATTTCAGTAATTCTTCAGTCTGGGCTCATGGAGAAAGAACAAACCCAATCAACCACCAGCTGAATAAATGTGTTAAGTAGAGTTTATCTAGATCATGCTGTTGCTTCATCACCATCTCCAAGGATTTACAGGCCAACACACCAAGGTGATGATTTCAAGGCAAGCAGAAAACACATGTGAAACAGCCATTGGACAGAACCACTCCACCTTTCACAGAAGGGTATCTTGTCTGTGATCTTAGCAGACTATGCAGTCCTTTCCTGTGGGAGTGATTTTCCACAAACAGAGAGCTGGCACATCAACATCAACCTAGAAAACAGTTTCAGTTCATTAACTGCTGCTAGGACAAGGATTGTTGTTCCTTTTACCAAAAATCTCACGAGTAGGCGACAAAGGATGAATTGAAGGAAAAGTTAACTAACTTAAGTCCTTTCCACAGAATACATCCACCTTTCTTCTCCCCCAAAGCAGGAGAATCAGCAGAACTTGAATGTATATATATACGTGTATGTACACATACACTATACTTCAGTATATAAACGTACTGGACGTACAAGGTCTGGTTAAAGCATGGTGGAGAGCAGGGGGACTTGGGAGATGCTTTTGCTGCTGTGGGAGAGGGAAGACATTCCTCCTGCAGAAGGCCAAGGCTCCATACAGTCTGCAAAAGGCACTCAACAAACATTTTTGCTTTGCCAGATTCAAGTTAATGATTCACTCTAAACAACCAGGCAGGGAATTAAGGCAAGGAATAAGAGAGCTTGTTCTCCTTTCCATGTATTGGCTGCATGGAGAGAGGTCTCAACGCAGAGCCAGTGCAAAAGAGAAGCCTCTTACCCTGAAGTGCTGCAGTGAACTCTTCCCACAAGTGTGAACTGGGTTTGTTTCACAACAGTGGGTATGGCCAGACCTAAAGCATCAACCCAACAACACATGGACCTTGTGTTATATTTTTCATTAGCAGACCCCAGATGCTTTACATAGTCATTGTCTCCCAGATTGGGAAATCAAAACTTAGAAAGCTTGGGTGACTTCCTGATGGTCAACTGAAGTGTCACAGGCACAGCTTGGATCTTGACCAGCCCCAGGCTTGGAGTGTCTGCAAAATCCTCCTTTCCTCTAACACATCTGAAAACCATCTTCACAGTTAAGGCGACACGGGTAGCCATTTTAATGGGGATTTCAAGAAAATGACGTGTTGCTCGTTTACATGTTTTTGCCCATGAGACAACTTTGATATGCTTTGTGAAACACATGCTTTCACAGAAATACGAGGAGGAAAACCACATAACCAAGAATTCAGTAAAACATCTTTCTGTTTGGAGCAGGCAACTTTAACAAGAGTGTTTTAAGGAGAAGAGGATTTGGTAGATATTTAAAAATGTTATGTATTGGCAGCAGTTTTTGCTAGGCAGGATTTTGTGATATCATTCACCATGTAGATTGTTAATCTGAAAAAGAAAAATAAATAAAATTGAGGCACAGTGAAGACCATACTAATGGTACAAAGTTCTATCATTTCCATGTGCAGTTTGGGAGATGGTGGTGGTAGCATAAAGTCAGACCAGTTCCAAGTGTAAGGTCTACTTAATCCTTCCAGGTCTCACACATGACTTGGCTGTGTGAAGGACAACTTGAGCTATTAGAATGCTTCCACAACAGTCTTCCACAGTCTGCACAGAATCACCCTGCTCTTCTCTCCTTTTAAGAGTTCCATAAGCAGATAATGGATCCCACATTCAATAACTAAAATTAAAATTCCCTCTGGTCATAGCCTCTTGCAAGAATGCGGCTATTCTGCTTGAGAAAACACATCCTGCTCTTCATGATAGTTGGATGTCTCTCTGCCAAAAGACGGAGCCCAAGTCCAGCACAACCTTACAGGATCTGGGTCAGATCTGATGAGCTATAAAATTTCACATCACCCAGGAAGATGTATGGGACTGACTTTTTAATCAAAGCAGATGAAGAGGTTGCACTTACTGGCCAAATATACTCAGCATCCCCTAGGGAAAAAAAAAAAAAAAATCTCTTTCCCACTCAGTGTCTGCCCAGATGGACAACAATTGTCCATGTTTTCCCAGCACTTCTGTGTGTCCAGCAGTAGTTGGAACCACCATGCAGTAAATCCACTCAGGCTTACCAGAAAACTGGGAGTCCAAGGCACTCATGTGCTATAGAGCATGTACTCTGCCTTCACTGAGGATATTATCACACTTTTGGAAAGTCTTACCCACATCTTCTTCAAGGCTGCATGGTGGATTCACATAAATCTGATTCTGGGAAAAATGAGTCCTACCAAGTAGGTCCCAATTCATGCACATACAGTCATGGACATCCCAAAGCATCAGTTAACCCACAAAGCACTTGGGCCACATTCCCATCTTAGGCAAGAGAGATTTCATATTTTGGGGATAAAATCCTGCATTTGCAAATTCAAATGGATATTAGTACAGACAGTAGTGCTATAGAGTCCATTTTCAGACCTGACTGTTCAAACAGCTCTTCCTCTATCTCCAATAAGAAAGGACATAAGAAAATCAGACTGAAGTGCTGAACTTCTGCCTTTAGCCAGTTGCTTTTCACAGGTCTAGTGCTTCGCAGTCTCCCAGAGCCCTAGCAGGTGGCCTCCAGCATACCTGACGTGGACAGATAGGCAGGGTGGGTAGACAGTCCTGTCAGCACCACAACAACTGATGCCCTGGGTGTCACCATGTTTCACTTAGAGGATGTCTCTTGGGTCTTTTGACTTGAAGGTGACCTTCATCCCATCTGATGGGGCCAGCGACAGACTAACTGTTAAGCTCAGGTCTCAAGCCTGTGCAAAGACCTGCTGGCAATCTGGCAAATGGGATTTTGTTGTAGAAAAGAAGTCTGATTTTGAGGTCTGGTCTAGCTATCAGTAGGAGACAGAGTCTTCGATGCACAGGCTGAGGTATCGCATCACAGAAGAGCTTCAGTCAAACATGCCCATTTATGGTGGCAAGTTAAAGGTGCTATGACTCAGGTGCCTGAACAGGGATCTCTAATAATACCTTCCAACTACTTGAAATATGTAAATACACTATGTAGGCAGGAAATGTATGAAATAAGGTGGCATTTGTTATAATTATTTTAAAATAACTTAAAGAAATATTTAGGTATTTAAGCTTCATTTACAGCACAGCAATAGTTGCTGGGAAGAGAGCAGGACATGGATAACCTCTTTTTCCCAGCCTTCTTACTGGCCACTTGGCAACACATGGGGAACTCCACTTTTCTGCCTCAGTTTCTTTAACTTTTACACCCACACCAGATAATAGTTGGCTGTTTAATAAATGGATTTGAGTTCTGCTGGTGGAAAGGAATTCATAACACCTGGTGAGATTTACAAAAATCTCTGCAAAAAAGGGGTGAGCAGCAGAGGTGGGAAGGCTCACCAGGCCCACACCCACCCTCAGGGGAGGGTCCCAGGTGATGCTGGTGACTCACACAACGGTCTCGATGTGACATGTGTTTGTCTACCATGCTGTGGGATGAGATCACCGCAGGTGGCCATCACTGGCCAAGCCACGGCTCCCTAGGGTCAGCCCTCTCCTCTATCCTCAGCTCCGGCTTGGAAGCACACAACACGGAATATGCTTATGCAAACTCCAGGAGATCCATTTAACATGGCAACAACATAGCTGCCTGGCCAGAGGGGGATTTCCTGGTAACAGAGGAGAGGATATTCGGGAGAATTTTAGAACTGTCTCTTGAAAGAGAGGTTTGAACCAAAAAGATGTTTTTGGACCATGACTCATGGTGCCCAGCACACAGCTGGAGCAGGACTGCACATACAATTACAGTTATTAAAGTCAGTCAGCTATAAACAACCACCGCTTCAAAGTGGGATCTGAGAAACCACAATTATTTCCCGTTCAAACTGTAGAAGAAAGATGTGGTATTTTTTGGTACCAGCATGCAGCCATATTTGCAACAGCTGTACATGTTTAACTGAAAGGGAAATTATGTTTTCTGACAAATTGTTTCTGATACAAAAAGTCTGGTCAGTACAAGAACATCCATCAACCGTGAAGCATGCATTACAGTTGCAACTTGCAGTCCCTCACTGTCAGGTCAAGGCTTGGACCAGCAGTGTGGTCGTACCTATGGCAGAGTACCATTTAGTATACACTGGTGTCATCTGTCTCCTCCTTTCTTCCTTTATCGAGAGAACAGAACTCACTGATAGAATTCCAACTTTCTAAACAAAAAAAATAAATCCATGAAAGTTAGGGATAGCAAAGAATTTGAGGAAAATAACTGTTGATGTAAACTCTCAGGCAAAGCAGAAAACCTTTGGCAGCAACTGTGGTTTCAGGCTCACCAGACAGAGAGAAGCAAAGTGAAGCAGTCTTATACCCAGCTTGTTGCCAAACATACATTTGAGGAACTCCTTGCATGGTGTGGAATCTTCATGGCAAGATAACACTCAGAGGCTTTACAGCAAATGCACCACAGAGAAGAAAGCTGTCCTGTACTTACCCTAGGGATTGGATGGAACCATCAATCCAGAGGAGACATCAAGGGCAAAGATTTAAGTGGGAGGAGTAACTGCATCAAATGTCCTTGGGCCAGCTAAGCTGCAGTGCTCCTTGTCCAGATTGTAAGTGTCCCAACATCTTGGGTTTTAGCAGTTTTAAATGATCAAACTGAGTGGGCAGGAAGAAGGAGGCTGAAGTAACAGTTGTGTGTGTAACATGCCCTCCAGCTTCTTATAGCAAAATGATCTCTTGAAATGCTTATTACTGCTTCTACCAGCTGAAGAACCTAGCTAGGTTCAACAGCTGCTGACCTGGGCCTTTTACCTATCATCAAATTTGTCCAGAATATGATTCTGCATTTCTGGAATCACACATCTGACAGGCAAACAAAACCTGAACCTGTTCCAAGGTGTCCACAGGGGAATTTCCTCCAAGTCTCTAATGAACATCATGGTAACAGACTAGCTTTGCAGGAGCAATGGACTCTGCACCAATTTGGCAGTCCCCAGCTTCAGTTAAGGTTTCTCAGAGAAGCCCAGCTGTGCAGGGATTTGAATCATCTCTAAATTTAGGGAAAAAAAAAAAAAAAAAAAAAAAGCTGTTGTCACCATTCAGCTCTACATCTCTCCTTACAACAGCTCTACATCTCCACACTTATGCTTAGCAGGATATTTTCTCTTTTACCTCAAATCATTCAGCAAATCTCTAAGAGCATCTTCAAGTCTAAGCAGCCAGATTCTGCTCTTTAAGGTATCATGCCTGGAGACAGATAAGCTTTATGTGACGAATTCAGTATTTTCAGGCCTCCCTGGATTCAGGAAAGGCTTTTTTTTTTTAAAAAAAAAAAAAAACACAACACTGTAAATAGCACAGATTGCTTTAAAAATATTTTTCTTAACCCTCAAATGTGAAACATACACTACTGGGGCTTTGTGTACTCAGAAGTACAGATCAGGGCCAGATCAGTTTGACTTCCTTCTTTTTCACAAACAGAATTCAATGTAAAGATGACACGTATTTAGACTATTATCTAGCTCTGTCAAGAGAACACTCGTTGGGTCACTGATTATTTTCTTTGCCTTTTACAATACAAGACACTATTGTATTCTCACTAGTTTTAATGTGTCTCTCTACAAATTAAACTTTTCGGGTGTTGCCACTAAGGGACATTACTGTTTAATGTGATAAATAGGATTTACAAATAGGGGATTCCATCCCAAAATCAGTAGTCCCATTATGAACAGAACCGTGGGCATGTCTCGGTTTGCAGTGTAAAGCTGTAGTGTCACAGCTACTAATCTATGACTTTAAAACCCCACAATATCTGAATGTTTTCTCCTATATACTCATTTAACTTTTTTAGGATAAGTAAATTTTACATAAATCTTAACAAAATAAATGTTAAAAAAAATCCCAGCCAGTATCATCAGCAGAATAGCAGGTCTAGTAGAAGTTTCAACAGTCACTATAAGAAAGAAAAGGCAATTAATTACATGTGCTGTTTGTCTCCATGTCAGATTAAAAAAAAAAACCCAACCACTGAGTTCACTTCTCAGTATGTCCATGTTTTTAGTCATAATTAAACACCCAAAGCATAGAGACACATAGGATATCATTCAATTGATAACATGTGCAGGGTTTGCATGACCTGTTTTAATTGCCTTCAAGAGGTTGAAGAACCTTTCCGTTGCAAGAATGACTGTGGGGATCATAATCAAGACGCTTTGGAGTGTGTGTCCTGAGGGAGAAACTTATGCAGCTAACAATTGCCTACAATGTCTCCCAAAGCCTATTCCATTTGACCTCAGACTGAACCTTCAGCCACCTCAACTCTGCAACAGTATGAGTTGAGTGTGGGTTCTTTGCTGCGGCCACGTATGGCTATTTTTGACACGCACGTGCAGGGATGATCATGTGTGTCATCCCCATAAAAGCTGGTTTGACTCTAAATACCCACAGAAGACCCGGGAGCAACAGGGAATGCTGAAGCACAGTCCCAGCCAATTTACCAAGGACAAAGAGCGAGCTGGGTCAGCCCATAACGTGATAATACAACACAAAGGATGAGTACTCAGGCAGTGTAACAGGCTACCAAACAGCACTGGATCCCAAGCCAGATGTGGTAAGCAAGGAATAATGGAGGCCTGGGCTTTCCTCCAGCAAACACGCAACAAGAAATCTCTTATTTGGACAAGTGACTTAATGCTAACAGGGAACAAAGCCCAACTGTGTTCCTGAAGGACTGTGGTCTCCCAGAGAGGGTCTGGGACAGCACGTCCCTGCTGTGAGACAGTTTGAGGAAAGAGGTGAGCGTGCCTCTTCTCCGCATCATGGCTTCCACGCAAAAATCATACCAACGTGCAGCTGAAAAGGTGCAGTAACTTGACAGGCTGGCTATCTGGGGAGCAAGGGCTATGGGGTGTCCCCCAGAAGTAACCCATGAACACTTCCCAGCCCCACAGAGATAGGCAGTGCTGCATAGCCCTGTTTCTGAACCTAGTCGCTCAAGTTCCCAAAAATAAATCAAACCACCCTCTCAAAGCTTTCCCTTAAGTTCATATTGTAAACTCATAGCAATTTCTCATCTCAAACAACAGTATTTCATCACTGTAGAATAATCTAATTAAATCAAGACAATACATGTAAATAAAATCTAGAGCTTCAAAGTCCACGTTTCTAGATCTAAAATCTACCCTGCAGAAAATTGCAGGCAACGTGCTGATCCAGGCCTGGTTGGCACTTCCAGAATCTCACACAACTCAGAAGGAATCCCAGTCCCATCATTTTTCCAACACCTGTTGACTCATCACACACAGGCTGAGCGCATCCTCTGACCTGTGCCTACAGCATGTGCTGACCAACAACAACCACACAGTAAGTTGTGGGAGGGGGGAAGCTGGAGATTAGATATAGACAGATAGAGAGATAGAAATAGAGAGAGAGAGAGAGAGAGAGAGAGA
This sequence comes from Pedionomus torquatus, assembly GCA_013398155.1. Lineage (NCBI taxonomy): Eukaryota > Metazoa > Chordata > Aves > Charadriiformes > Pedionomidae > Pedionomus > Pedionomus torquatus. Next base: position 97,919 of record VZRU01007463.1, read on the forward strand.
TGCAGAAGTATATTAGATTAAGGAAGCCATATAATGAAGGTGCAGCTTTGGAAGGTCATTCTGTATATGAAAACATTGTAAGTAAGTTTTAAGCTTGACGTATTTACTGATCAGCTCAAAAAGCTTTCAGTGAAGCTGTTTGCTTAAAGCTTTCCAGCCTTTTTGACATCCATGCAAAGAAGTTGGGTTGGCACAGAAAACCATCCTCTCAGGTATGACTTCAGTAAGCTTGGCATTTTTCAGGAAATTAATTAATAAAAAAAACCCAATCATAAATCTGATAAAAAGCACATATTTGCTAAATTCCAGTTGAAATGTATCAAGAATTCTCCTGCAACCATCTACATAACACCCAGTGGCATGCACTTTGCTTGCCTTGTGTCTGCAGCAAATGTAGTGTACCTATTTCCCCCCTCATTAAAGTCACTCCTGATTAAACATATTTACAGAAGAGGTCATAGAAGTGTCATTTTCCCAGGAGCAATATCCATTTCCACAGATTATTCACTTGGCAGACAACCCCGCTAACCCCTGAACCCTTCATAGAACAATGAGCAGGGTATCCTTCTGCTGAAACCACACCATAGCTGGAAGCCCCCATATCAGCATGCTCCTTGGTAAAGACGCAACCACAGTTCCAAGTAGCTCCTTTTCTCACCCCATCCATCCAAGCTCTCAGACATTGGTGAGTATTTTAACCACATTTAATATTTCTGTCCTCTCACTTTCATTATAGGTGCTATCACAACCAGCTCTTTGGTACCAAAACCTTAAGATAAAATAGTTGAGCCCCAGGGACTTCTGTTGTGAAAGGTCCTCCCAACCAGTTACACGGTGTTCAAATAGAAAACCAAAAGGTTCCTCAATGTCCATGATACAGTGTGATGCTTATATATACGAACATCTGCAGCTTTGGAAAGAATAGAGTAATAAGCACAAACAAAGTCACTTCAGATAGAAAAGAAAAGCAAACGCAAAAGGTGGTTTTGTCAAAACAGAGATGGATTGGAAAGGGGAGGGCCAGCTGTAAGGGCATGTATTGCTCACCCTTTTCACCAATTTGACAGCCATCAGAACGGTTGCCATGGGCTCAGCAGTCTGATCCTCACAGATGTCTAAACCAGTCTAAATATCTCCTAAGGAAAGTGATTTTAAAATAACACAAGGAGAGGAAAATTAAAAGAGAATGAAAGAAAGTGTTTCTAAATCCTTAAGATTTCTGAGGACGAAGGAGGAAAAATAGCATTTGAGTGGCAAAAATGGCTGTAGACAAGCTTTTAAGAAGCTCAGACCCAAACAACATGCCAGAACCATAGGGGAGGAACACCTCCCTGAGGAAAAGAGATGACTAAACTTCAAGCAGAGAATCTAATTACTTGGCTTTGGCGTTCATTCTATTGTTAATTAGGGTATCTCCCAACAGAAAAGCAAAGTCACGATTTAACATTGAGGACCACGCAATTCACTGACAAGGGGTAAAGAATGGAGCTTTGAGTGGAGATGCCCATTTAAAGAAATCTGTGAGCAGGTCTGAAACATAATGTTGATCAGTGCCTATTTGATCGATGTAACTAGGCAATTTACTAATCAGTAATTTTTGACAAAACTTGCTGTAGCAAAACAAAGAAATTACAAGCTATTACTGACTCTAGTTACCACGGACATGATGAGACTAGACATTGTCTTGAGAAAACCAAGGAGGCCTTTGGAATGACCCAAAAGGCACAATAATACTGCATAAATTCTCCTTATGCAAAACTGAAGGCAGCTCGCTGCTTTGAATGCAAATTGCTCATCATACACATGCAGAGCCATTATCTCTGTACTCTAGAAAAGGCAGCCTGAGGAGAGCCCTGTTCAATTACCCTTAAGCAAGGCAGCTGGGCATAATCCTTTACCTTGCACGTGACAATGGGTACGCCAGAGCTGACCCTGTTAGGACAGAGGGATTTGGTCACCAGGCTCACTCAGGCAGGAGCCAAGCCAGCTTTGTCTCCTGTGAACCTGAGACTTCTGGCTACAGGAGAGTAGTAGAAGCTCTCTAACTGCAGGGAACAGAAAGCAGGGTTGGCACTAGATGCATTCTCTGTTCAGTCAGACATAGGGATCATCTCTTGTGCCAGGCCCTCTCTATCCACCTTCACCCCAAGCAGCGAAGGAAGGTTGAGCCACATTCAAAGCTTCAGACCATCTTAGGCTGTTTCACTAAACGGCACTGGTTCTGAGAGGAGCGCAAGGATTAAACCACCAGAAACCAAGACCTAGAGTAAGCTCTGGAGGGCACCGATGTCTAGGAAGTATGTAGTGCAGTGAGCGATGACCTGCTCGAAAATGACTTCCAAGACATCTACCACAAGCTGCAGCCAAGTAGTGTTTCAGGGCACTAAACTTTTCTGGGCAACTACATCTCTGGAGCTGGTGCCAGTACGGAATTCCTATGCGAGATACCAGACACCCAAGAAATTCAGGAGGTCTTCAAGCGATACCGATACCTTCTTGGAAATGGTTCTTTCGAAGTTTGTGCTGGTATTATTTACAAGTACATTATTTTTGCTTCTTTTCCTTTCCCCTCCAATGTAAAA
>VZRU01007463.1:100563-139720 GCA_013398155.1 Pedionomus torquatus
AAAAAAAAAAAAAAAAAAAAATCTACTTGAGGTGACCCAGCATAAGGATTAAAATTCCTTAAAGTATGGAATCAAGATGAATCTAAAATCTTCCAGAAAAAAATAGCTGCAGCAGTTGATGCTTCTTGCAAGCTTTTGGCTTGGAATCCTTACTTACAGCATGCTTCCCACTGGCTTTTTCCTGAACAGCATAAACACCGGCAGTACTCATCTGATGGTCAGCAGTGGTTCCAACACTCTTAAGAGCTTAAACCCACAGCCTTTATGCAAAGCCATGCCCACAAAGACAGCAAATTTTCAATTAAAAGGAAAGTTTGGTAGCTTCAGCTAAAGCAGGCAGTTAGGAGAACAGAGTGCTGACCCCAAAGTGGGGTTGTTCACCTGTGCAAGGCGCGGGGTGAAAGCATCCTCCAACGAAGAGTACACATGTGTGCCAGGCTGGGGAGGAGGGAAGGAAGGCACCCTTATCATCATCACTAGGCCACAAAAGGATTTGGCTTAAGCATCAGGCATCCGCACACCCATAGATGAATGGATACAGAAGAGATTGCTTGAAGGAAAAGTCTGGCTTTTTTCTTCTTAGCACATAATGAAACTGAAGACAAACGGTGTATCAATAAACCAGGGTGCTTCTGTACTACAGAAAGATAACAATCTCAGCAATTCATCAGCTCGTGCCAGGAAATTCTCCTCACACACCGCTTGCAGGTTAGCAGCCTTATCAGATTGGATGCAAAAAATTAAATGACAGAAGTGAGGAGGCAAAACCCACATCTCCACAACAGAGCTTGCAAGGAGAAAACACCCCCTTACGCGAGGAAAACCCAACCTATGGCTTGACAAAGGGCTGGGTTAGGAAACAAAGCAGGTATGGCACTCAGTACCCTACGTACTCGTACATCGTATAGATTGTGTCCACAGCAGTCAGTTCCCAGTTGAGCAAAACCACTGGATTACCAATCCTGAGAATGGACTTACATCAGGTCTAGCACTCAGTGAAGGGTGTCAGACGTTCCCGAATAACAGACTAATTCTTCTCTTTTGCTGCTCATCGGTAGAGTGCAAAGTATTTCACAAACGATCAAGCATCACCATTCTTGTTTCTCTGAAGGGAAACACAAGCAGCAATGTATGCAATTTACCCCACATCTAGCAAGTCTGATTCCAAGCAGCTTTTTGAGACCTTCTTACAGGTCTGTCCCCCCAGTGTTAAAACTGAGACAAATTTACATATTCCTCATAACAGAACAGACAAGAGCTACAACTGACACTACTCTGAAGATCAGAGAACCTACAAATAGCAATTTTTAATCATTTAATTATGTTTTAAGAGGAGACCACGAAAGCCCTGCTGAAGGTTTACAACCTTGACTTCCCAGATGCCACCGGAGACCTGACAGAAGAGCAAACTGAGAATGCTTTCAGAAGCAAATCATACCCAAGCTATCCCACAGGCTTTTGGGAAGCTGAGGTGTAGAGCCAGTCTAATGCTCTTCATACCACCACCATCTGCTTCAGAGGCGAAGTGACACCAAAATCTGTTCTTACAAACGCGTTTCCCCAGGTGCTCTGTGTTGGGCAGTAATGTTGCTTCAGGAATCTCTGCTGCATGGAAAGCTGTTGGGTTGCTTCTCAGCATTTGATCTGGACAACCAAATAAATGGAACATCACTATAAATACATATTCTCTTCTGCACAACTTGCACTAGCGTAGCCAGCCATGCTCATTCTAGGGCCTCTCCTATATTTATAGGAGACTATATTCTATTCTAGATACCAATGTGCTTTTGAGATCCTGCGAAATCACAAAGGAAGCAGTTTTCTGAGATAGACTCCTAAGATTCCCACCTCCAGGAAAAGTAACACAGAAGAACCAGATTCTACAAATCTTGGCTTCAGATCACCAGGTGTTTTGCAATCCTTTTGAAGTATTATTGCGCCTGCATCATCTTTATCTAAACACTCAAAATACTTAATCATATAATATTATGAATTATGATCTCTGCCATAAGTTCCACAGAATTATAGCTTCATATTTCAAATGCACCACCGTAATAGGTAAATTAATTCCCACAACTTCCATTCATTACTCAATTAGGAAATTAGTTTAGCTGAGTTTAAGACAATTAACCTTCTCTGTGTTTCAATAGAGAAGGCAATCTCTATATAAAACAGCCAAAACCCCACAGTCTTGTTTTCAGGGTTTTAGTTTCCTAGTAGTTCACTAGCAACGAGAGATAAAGACTCCAAAGGAGGCTAGACTAAATGTATTTTTAGGAGTAATTCTCTAGAAAAATATATAGTTAACAAATTAAGAAGCCTGAAATAGTTCCACAGAGCAGCCCACGACACTTTTTCAGCTTGTTACATGGCTGTTGTCGTGCCCAGCTATAACTCCTCACCAGCAGCATTTTGCCCAGTTTTCGGAGTTTGCACTGATCTGCTTTAGGAGAAACTCCCATCAGGCAGAGAGGTAAAACTCGCAGTTTAGAGGACAACACCTCCATCCGCTCCGTAGCTTGTCCTCAGGGGGCTGTGCTCTAGAAGACACACATTCATGTTACAGAAATGTATACTCAGCACACGACTGGGGAGAAAACCCCTTGGGATTTAAGTGAAAGCTTGGTAAATTAGGAGTTTGCTGGAATTCCGGCTTGTGGTAAAACTTCTAAAGATGCTAATTATCGGTCTCTGGATCTCTTCACTCAAGTATTTCAGATGCAACAGAAATGGACTGGAATAAACACAAGCGCCTGATTATTTTCACCTGACTACTTATCCCTTTGATATCTACGACAACTAAGTATTGTAAAAATATGTATTTACAGTATAGACTTTAACTCATTATAAACACAACTTTTTGCTCCCAAATATAAAAGGAAAACAATATAGTAGTTTATACCCCATTTATTTAGACAGAGCCATCTATTACTTAATACACTGGCTGGGTAGCCATAAATCACATCATTTTCTTAGTATATTAAGATGCAAGACAGTTTGGCAACCAGATAACAAAGACAAATTAGGCAGGGCGGAGAAACATTTCAGCTGCAGCAGGTTAAAGAAACCATTTAAGTGAGGGAGACCTAAGCCAGCGCGGTTACCCAAGGTGCTGGCACAGGGCAACGCCATGCCCGCCACGCTTGCCAGCTGACTCCTCGAGTGCCTGGGGGGCCTGCCAGGGCCCCTTCAGCTGGAATGTCAGGAAAAGGTCCAGGGACTGTCTGGGTGCTGCTTTTTAGGACACCTACCAAAGCGCGTATGACCAAAGCTACAGTTCTTCCATGCAGAGATGGCATAGGCTTTTTGTAAGAACGAAGGCTTCTGGTAAGAAAGTTTATAGTGCAATCTTAATTTGTGCCCACAGTGTCATTATTCATTCTCCCAAAACAGTTTAAATATAATCGTGTAGGAATGTGCTATCTCCATAAAGATATTACAAAGTAGTGCTTATACAGTTGGTGACTAGATAGATTCAATTTTAACAAATATATCTCTGCATGCTTTTGCAAAACTACAAGTACTAAAGCAAGAAACGACAGAACAGCCAAGCACTTTTGTATCTTCCAAATGCTACTTAAATTCTCAGGGTTCTAAAAAGTTAATATACCTTATCGCACAGGAAACACACCCCATGTTCAATTTAACAGCTGCTCAGAGGAGAACAAAACCCAAGTCTGCTTCCTCTTTGCCAACGTGCCACCAAGTTATAGCTCCTGCTGAGAAATCAGAGATGCTTTGCTCCAGAGAAGCAAGTTCAGATCTGTTTCTGCTTGCCAGCGTAGTGAGAGGGGAAACTTGTTAAAAGAATCTTCAAGAGATCCTTACCTCATTGAAAAACATTTGCTTTACGTATCTTGCTGTGAAAACATCAAGACTTTTCCTCTGCAAAGCCCTCAGGAGTAGCATTTTAATTAAAAACAACATCAACAAAAAAGCATTAAATTCAGATGTTTAAATCAACTACATGTGGTAGATGCAATCCATGGTCAAGCTAGGTAACTCTTTGTACACCAGTACTGTGAAAAGGGAGAGCAATTAGAATGTGGTACCGTGCTTTGTAAACAGAGTTAACACTTTAAAAGCCAGTTGATTTTATTTCTGTCGGCTGTACGATTTTTTCAAAAAGCGATTATGAACAAAAATTCTCCTTTGGCCACAGTAAAGAGAACTGGTTAGGCAAGTGTGGCAACAGCAGGAAAACACACACTGATCGACTGGCTATACTACAGAAATACAGCTGAAGATACAAATAAAATAGTCCTTTTTTTTTTGCAATGTATGCCCTGCACAGAGACAAAGCAAGAGTAGTTTTTAAAATGCCAACATATCAGTGCTCAGCATATTGGTGTACTTCAGGTAGCTTCAAAAAAGACCACAAATGCACACATGCTTGGAGGCATCTTACTGACATATATACATACAGGCTACGCAGACACTTGCAGACTAAGGTTTGGCACATACATGAGCACTTCACAATGACCCTTTAGGAAAAAGGGACTCAAAAAGCATTTTCATCATTTTAAACGTGAATTGTTTTAAAATGAGACAAATCTTGTTAATTGAGAAAGATGCATAGAAGATTCAGATTTTCTTTTCATAGAAGATTTTCTATTAAGTACCGTATTTCAAGGTCTCTTTGAAAAAAACTATGTATGGAAGACCCCCACTGCCTGCAGAGTCATCTCTCTGGTACCTGGCAGCTTCGGACTTGACAGCTTGGGTCCTACATGCAGCTCCACAGCAGAGACAAGCTTTGAAGCATTCTGCAAATATTTTGCCTTGCACAGGGAGACAAAAGCAAACTGGGTTTGTATCGAAGAAATTCAGAGTCTTTGCTTGTTTCTAAACAGTGCAGAACCTTGAAGTTAAACATGGGCTTAAGGGTGTGGGTGACTGCCAGGATGACATCTAGCAAAGGCATGAATTCATCTTATAAAACACTATGGATGCACATATCTTTCCAAGACCATATGCTTTGATTTAAAGACTACCGATTTTTAAGAAGAATTTAAATACACACAAAATTTGAAGTACATAAATGCAAAACATGGCTTTATAACTTTTTTTTTTTTTTTTTTTAAGAGAAGCTTCATTTTGACAAGCATATTATCTGGACCAAAAGTGTCTACATGTCCTTAACAGTATTTTCAGAAGTGTTATGCCTTTAAAACCAACTTTAAAAAACAACCAAAACAATAACGACAAAAACCCAAGCCACAGACCTCTATGTGTAGTCAAAACATACTATAGTTACATTTCTCCAATTCCATGGGGACATGAATTTCTAAAAAGATTTGGATTTAATGATTAAGTTTTTTAAGTGTAATTCTGCTCCACAAACTGTGATCCACTTGTAGAGCAAAAAACCCCACGGGCTTTATGCCAATGCATTAATGACATCATTCGATTTACACAATAGTTTTTCAATGTTAGGTAACAAATTGGAAATTATTTGAATTTCTGTATCTTCATAAAGCAGAACTGTTGCTGACTTTCTGAAGTATAAGGTTGTGTGTATTTATACGTAGCACAACTTGGTGCTTTTGTTAAGTACTCAGAGACCTTAAGTCCCACATAACACCACTACCCAGTTCTTTTCAAACTTGGTCAAAAATCTCAGGGTTTTTTTTTTCAAATTAATCCCACAAGTAAGCCCTTTCTATAGCCTCTTCTGCAGAAACTAGAATCTCCTTGAAAGAACGCAAGACTAAGGCTCAAATACTTATCTGTCACGTAACCAAATTAGATTAGCAGGGTTCCAATGTACCTTATTACATTGAATCTCACTGTTAAAAAAAAAAATGAAAACAGTGGTTTGTGCACATTTTCAAAGACAACAAAATCAGAACATTAAAGCACACTCAAACAGAAACAAGGAATCAACTAGCATTCTCAATGTACCAATGTTTTAGTGTCCGCAGAACTGAAAATAAATGTATTCATTAAGAAATACACTGCAACTCGAATAGTCAATGCTCAAGTTTACTATACTTTAAAAAGTGATTATTTTTAGCATAACCACACTAGCAATTTATTCTGTATATTTCAGTGAAGCAAAGCTTAAAAAAAAATTGTAGAGAAATAGATCATTCCTTTTTTTTGTGTGTATTAAGGGAGCAATAAATCCTGTCCATAAAGACTATTTACAAAAATGCAAGAACAAACTTTCTGAGATCAGGGTTTGGGGTTTTTATTATTTATTTTCCCCCTCTCCATAGATTCTACCACATGATAAAAAAAATTAAATGAATGTGTATTCCTGACCACCTTGATAATGTCACAGCTAGAATCTCACCAGCTGGTTTGTGACAAGCAACTGCAATGGGTGTAAACAAAAAACAGGTCCCTGCACCGGGACAAAGCTCGGTTGTAGGTTGACTGTATGACACTAACATTGAAAGGGAGAATTGAAGTAAACTCTGGAATTCAGATCCAACTGAGGGAACAGTAAGAATGACACAGTGAAAGTACACTTGGGTGCAATTTCATGCTGGTGACTTTTTTTCCTATGTTATGCTTGGAGCGGATTTTAAACTAGGAGTTGCATATCCAATGACACACACACACAATTCAAAACTGAAGTGACCTTTAGCACATTTGTACACATACTTACAGAAACTTAATATTTACAAATTCTAAACAAAGTTCCATTTTAACAGCTGAAGCCTTTTAACACATGAAAGAAGATAAGCTACTACAAAGAATGCATAACGGGATCACAAATTTTCCACAAGCATATAAACACACGTTTTAAAGTGCTTTCTGGGTGCTTCAGATTAACCCCTTGCTTTATGAGCTTCTAAGTAGTGCTGTTCCAGTCATTACAAAATTATTTCAATCATTCCACTTCAGGTGCATGGTAAGTTCAAGAAAAACGACACCACCATTGATGTAAAAGTTTTAAGCTCTATTAACATAAATGTATACATTACTTAAGTTCAGATGAAGTTGTCAAATACTTTGGTTTATCGCAGCTTGGGATAAATACTTGATAAAACAGAAATTGCACCTCTCCACTTCTACTTTTTTCCCTAAAAAAATACCCCAACATAAATTGACAGTATTCTTTGGTAAAAACAGGACATGTGGCCAGTTTGCGTGTTCATCTATTTATTAAAATAGTCTAAAAGTGAGCAAATGCCACTGCTGTACTGTCAATTTACAGGAATAATCATTCCTTACTCAGCAAGGAGTATGAAAACATTAAGCTGAGCAGTTAGCTATTTAACAAGCTGAAACGCCTTCAGTAACCTTTACAGGGGATCAATAAAGTTTTAGAATACATTTTGCTTAACATTTATCCTTTACGTTACAAAAAACTTTGAAATGCTCTATGCCTGCAGACAAGTCCATTACTTTGCAGTGACTATAGAAACATTATTCAATGGTGTACACTGTTACGTTTTCTGAAAAACATGGAACAAAAACCAGGTCTATGGTGTGCTGACCAACCAATATTCCGCTGCACAGTACTTGTGCATTACCTATACTAAGTACTAAGAAAAGCCTATTAAAAAGTTGGTTAACTGCTACAAGTTATGTGAATATATAAAAACAGAGCAGATATACAAGTATAACACTGAACATACTGTACTTTATTAGCACAAAAAGCCAGAACAAGGCACAGCAAGCAGAAAAATACATCAATAGAAGGGTTAGTGTAGCATACAAGAATAACGTTTATTGTACTTGCAGCCAAAATGTTCCCTACCTGGCACAGGTCACTGCCATAGAGAAGTAAGTAATAACATACTGTAGCAGCTGGTAAAGAAACTAGGGAGCACTCATCGTCGGTACAAAACATTAAACAGGGGTCAGGGCATTCCAACAAAATTTTAGTGCAAAAATGTCTAAGACAGAGCTATTTTAAGTTCCGTCTCCGATTAAATAAGCAAACAGAACTCAGAATCTAGTTTCCAAGTAATCTCTTGAAACTATAATCAGTGCATATTACTTTAAAACATTTCAAAAAGCGCAAATGGAAATATATTTACAAGTAAAGTATAACAGTACCTGTGAAACCTGACATTTGTTTCAGATATGTCAGATTTTGTAATCCGATTATAATAAATCAACCACTTGTAATTTTCTCCATAAAAATATCAGACCACTTAAAATAATTAAACACTTTCTCTCTTCACTATTACCTTCCAATGTAAGTTATCAACAGCCAGGCCACCAAACTCTGTTTTACAAAAAGACAACTTTTGTTTCATGGCAATAATCTAATCCTGTGTCCTGCCACTGCATCAGTAATTCACACTGGAAGGTATTTAACTGTCCAAGACAGTATTACTTTTTCTAACAATGCCACTTAAATCTCCAAGTGTTTAAAATAGAATTACAGTACTGAGCAGGCATATTCAAGTCTTAATGATTAGGAAACCTTATACACTGAGAAAAGCACGATTCACCTGTTAGCATCAAAACACCATTAATTCTTAATGGATTGCTTCTAATGAACCGCTCTTCATTAAAAGAAAATACTCTTATTCACTAGTATTTGGAAACTTGTTGGTGAGCTAAATTAGCACTTTAAGTGGTGGAAAGTTTTCAAGAAGATAATTTTAAAAAAATACTTCAATATTAGCAAAAATGCTCCTCTTAATAAAGTATTTCTTTATTAGCATTACATGAATGCCCCACGGAAAATGCCTCATAGTTTCTTCATCCAATTACTACAGCTATAAAAGGGAAACAAAATATTCAGAAATTAGCAAAAATATTTTCATTAGGCTTTAATGAAAAACGTGCAGAATTGTGTCTGCTTATTGTTTCCAAGAGGCATCACAACTTAGTTTGATTAACAGCAGGCAGCATCTGACAGGATACTAACACTCAGCTTAAATAGGATATTGCAGAAAAGCTTGACACTGTTGGTGCGCTTGCCGCAGTTAAACTGTAACACACACACACAAAAGAAGCATATTCTAGAAGCTTATTCCGATTTCCATTTACTTTGCTTTTATAGGTTCCCGCTCCAGCCATCGCACCCTGACTTTTTGTTTATAGTGATATTCCTTTAGAAAGTCTTGCAACATTGAGGGTAGAGGAAGGTCATCGATTCCATCGTACGTAGTGCACCTGCAGATGACTGCCCGGCAGATATACTGCAGACTAAAGGGGAAAGTCCTGTTCAGAGATACAGTAAGTAACGGTTCAAAGAACATGCAAGAGCTGGGGTCTTTGTAGTGTTCCAGAAGCCCTGTGACAGTGGAGGAGTGAAACACACAGGGATCGTGGGCATCGAAACTGAAGTTGTGATTCCACTGCTCAATGCGTGCATGCAGCGATCTGTTGTAACGGCGGAAGCTCACAGAGAAGAGGTAGTCCTCTTGCGCAGAATCCCTGAGCAAAAAAGTGCCTTCGGGTTTACCCTCCAGAAGTGCTTCTGCTTCGTAGCGGTCCATCACACCCCAGTAACATGGGTTACCTGTGATCTGAAGTAAATCTGGCACAAGGCAATGGATGTAATCGATTTGAGTGTGCACTTTCCAAGCCCCCTGCCTGCTGATATGGCCATGGCTCTCTCCAGACATCTGACGCTGCTTCTGCCTGCGTGACTGCAGACAAAGCGTTGTTGTGTCCTCTTCAGAGTCACAGTTCCCTGGAGGTGTTATGTTTTTGTCCCCGGTCAGCTCAGTCATGCCAGGGGCTAACTTTGGTCCCAGTTTATACAACGGATTAACCTGTGCTGTAGCTTCAAAAGTATGTATTTGGGCATTGGGAGGGGGATCAACCCCTTCTTCAATACTAAGTCTACGTCTCTCTCTAAGCCTGTCTTCTTCATCTTCTGTGGAAACCAAGGAAGGATCAAACGTGTCAAAAAAAGTTGAATGAGGACTCACAGGAGCTGTGTGCTGTTTAATCAGGTGCCACTTCTGAGCCAGGTCTGAGCCTGCAGGAAAAGGGCATTTCTCAAGCATTAGTTCAGAGAGGTGGATCTTTCTTTTGTTAGAAAACAGAGGTTTGGACTGTTTGCTGTAAGTTCTCATGGGAAAACACAGCCCAACAGTATCTTGTAGGCGCTGTCGCAGAGACCGGCTACCTACTGTCCTGTTTGATACTGCATCCATATCATGGACAGAACTCACCCCATACCTTCTCTCCCTCCTCTGCAAACCACTTCGTGTCCTACCAAATCTTTTTTCAGTATCCAAGGAGCTCTGGGTTTTGGTAGAGCAGGAATGCTTCTTCTTCCCACCCCAAGGAGCATGCCGAGAGTAAGAGTCCCTTCGAGCAAGTCTAGCTCCTGTGGTGACACACGAGTCATTCTCCTTCTCAATGCTTATTTCAACAATCTGAGGAATTTCTGTGACACAGTTTTGGTTCCGCCTTGCCGAATTCTTTGAAGGACTTAAACCTAATTGCAAAGCAATATTTTCTCTCAAAGGGCTGCTTGGTTGTTGTTGAGCCAAATCAGTTATCTGGATAGCCTTTTCTTTAGCAGATGAACAACTACTGGAGGTCACAACTACATTTTCATTTTGGCTTCCACCCTCATGACCGAAGAGATTCTGGCACCTGTATTTGAAATTGTTCCACATCTTTCCCACTTTATCCATGGAGTACGTAATCTAAATTCAAGAGAAGAAATATTAAAGTAAAAATATAGTTTAAAAAAAGATGAAGATATATCTTCAGTTATCAATTAAGTTCTAGACATAAGACAAGTGTTAACTGAACACACTACATCTGAAAAAATGCCCTAGTGTTTGCATGGTTATGTGGAAGCGATACGCATCACACCATTTTGGTATTCAGAAAAATCACCATGAAGAAAGTGTTTGGGAAATTATGTTATATTTACTAGCATGCCCTCATGTTTTTCTGGAGGCACAAAGGCAGGACTGCATAGTTGAAACTGATGGCTAGGAAATACGCAGTCTAAAATTCTTCATTTTAGAAAGAGTTTGTAAGTCGGATGTAAGGTATCACTCCCTGATAAGCTTCCAATAAGCAGCAGTAAAAACAAATCCTGAAAAAGAGCTATTGAAATCACTCCAAACTATGAGAGCAGTTAGCAAAATCCAACAAGGGCACTCCAAATGTCCAGCTACTCCCCTCTAAAAGCAAAAGCTCTAGCATAGGTCTGATAGATTCTAAGATATAAATGACAAGATTAAAAAAATTAGCAGAAAAATAGAAATGGGGGGCGGGGAACATTAAGCATTCTTAAATGAGGCAATCACCAAAAGACAAGGAAAGGCAGTAAGGCATTAGCAGAATTTTAGAATATTATGAAGTCTCTGATTTATTAATAAAACTTATAAATATGAACACCTAAAAAAACCTGTCTGGTTTTATTACTTTAGATACAAAAGAATGAAAGAGCCCAAGGAGCTTTTCTATCTTTAGTAAAAACACTTAAAAAGAAAGCAGCTCAGAAGCAGAAACACGATGACAGTGAATCATGATGATACAGTAAAAAAGATAAAAACATCATCGGTGTGTATTCTGCAACTACTTCTTTAGAAACCGAGTTTGATAATTGGAACAAGACTGTCAAAAACTCTCTCTGTCCTAGGGCAGTCCTGTAACAGACTAATTCTGTACTAAAAAAAGTCAGGCAATGCCAAGCTAAATTAGATCTAATTAAGTTCTGAGAGAAGTGCTAAACTTAAAGGACTAAAACATGTCATCTTATCTAATTTAACTCTTCATGGAAACTACTCTGTTCTTTGGAAAGATTATTTTTAAGCAACATTCCTCTGCTGCTGCGGTTCTTTTCTGTTCACAGCTAGCAAGGAATACAAAGCAATGACTGAATGCACTGGATCTCAAAATAATATGGATGATGACAAGTAAGCAGTACTCCAGTGATCCAGTCTAGAAGTCCCTTAAGACAGAAGCACATGACTTTACAGCAGAACCCACTGAGACTGAGGAAGAGTCAGAGGTACAGCTTTGATCAAAATCACAAAAGGATAACGAATGTGAAACACGTGAAATGTTATAGCAACAGAGAGGAAAAAGAGCAAAAACTTTTTTCCCGACCTCCTCCTCAGATACTTTAACAAACCCAGTAAGCTAGCCATCTACATCCAATTGCATAAAATAAAGCTTTAGGAATTTAGTATGGATGCAGGGAAGTCAGGGGAAAGTGGGGAAATCAGGCATTAACAGTCTCTGGAAACCTACTTGGTACAAGTTACCTAGAACGCAGCGCTAACGACAATCCAAACAACACCCAAGTAGTTATTAAGGAGGGAGATGCTTGGAGAGATTTGTTATGCATAGAAGGGACAACAGAGTCCTGTGAAAGCATATAAGCAAACGTGCAAAGAATGTCTTCCTGATTAACAAAAAAAAAAAAATTCCTAAATTTGTGTTTTTCTGGAGTTGGCTAGACCAAGCCGGGGAACTGAGGGAATTCTAAGAGTGGCAGAACTAATAAAGTCAGACCATATACAGGTTTGTAGGATTATTGCCATCACAATAATTATAGCTTTTTGTGCCATCTCAGAATATCCACACTGACCAGGAGGCAACACGTTTGCTGGCTGCCAGTCTGTCAACAGAGTGTATACATGATTGGCTTCAACCCACTTTTCTCTCAAGTTTTACACTTTTTTCTTTCCCTAGTCACAGGAACGTTTACAATTTTTGGGAAGGAAAAAGACAGAATATAACCTCCAATCCCTTGGGAAATCAGGCTAGAAACAGTACACATCATTGTGACAATGAACTGGAAAATACTTTTCTAACCAAACAGTCATACGCTATTTGGTGATGTCTTACCCTAAAATGGCTCATTATTGTTTTTCCCTTGCACTATTAAGTCTGAAATGTCTTTAGACTGTTAGATGGGTGCAAAGTTCTCTATAGTTCCCCAGAAAGCTTCAAGAACAAAGAACAAACAAATAACACCCTTGACCCCCCCACAAAAGCCCAACCATACTGGCTTGACAGACTGTACTTTTCAAAAGCTGAATTTAAAAGGTTAACTACTTGTCACACTGAAGAGAATATAGACACTCTTCTTACCCAGAAAAGCATATGAGTCACTGTATCTTGTCTTGAGCATATACCTCAACATGAACTTCCCAGATTGCTTCTCTGAGCTGTGGACATGGTTACTACAAAGAAAAAAATGGTGTTTTTGTTAGTTGTTGGAGTACCTCTTAATTTGGATATTTATAATCAGTCACTGGTATCAAAGGGATATTTTACTAATTAGGTCTTAAATATGCACATGGATCTGCCTGCTTATTATGTATTTTTAACGCATATTAACACAGACAAAAAGCTTCAGAGAACTTCCTTTTTCCACTAACAGCATTTGTCAAATGGAGTCCAGGGGAAAACCCTCAAATAAAGCTGTTGAGAACCAAGACAGAAGCCACAGCATCTGAATCACTGTAGTGCCAGGCACAATGGGGATACTCAGACTTGTAAAAATGGTTTCCCCACATTTTGGTCACAAGTCCAAATCAGTGGTTCCCAAGTTGAGGTTGGCAGTGCTGTCAGATCACCTCATACTGCCTTTCCTCCTTGTTTCCAGCTGCTACATCACATCAAAAGGCAGCTAAAAATACACACTTTTCTAATATTACTTTTCCAGGTAAGCAACTGCTGTACTCGCCCCAAGGATGTTATATGATTGTGAAGCCAGAGGAATATGAACCACGATTCTAAAAACGGGAAAGTAAATGGAATACAAAACAAGTTCTTCGTTAAAAGAGCAGATCAGCACTTCCCTAAAATAATCATCACTGTTTTTCAGAAATCCAAGAGGAGTTGAGGGATTCAGTATACTCACGTCCCTGTCAGAAATCTAACAGTAATAGGACAACGGAGAATAATTTACTGCTCCACACTAAAACCAACCCAGGACAAAAGTAAGAGTTAACAGAAAGTACTGGGGGCTTACTTAAATTTTTATATGCAAAACAGGGAGGAAAATATTCAAATATTATGCATATTTACCAGAACAAAAAACTATGGTTTGAATAGTCACTAGTAGAATATTAGAAGTTAACATTCCTAGGCAGAAACTCCAGAGTAACATCAGAAAAGTACTAAACACACTTAGTTTCCATTCACCTCTGTAAGCACTAAAATTGCTGAGATGCTTTAAAAGTCAGGCCATACTACTACTATAGATATATTCCATAAAAGAAAGTTTTCCAGGCAGCAGAGTTACAAGTACAAAACGAAAACTAAAGCAGAAGTACTTTTGCAACTTCAACTTTTACCCCCATTAAGTTCCTAGCAAGTTTACAAACACAAGAGAGTAAAACATACTATATTTGGTTCAGAGCAAAACCTTAATGGAGCAAATGAAAGGTAAAGTTGCTACAATAAGGCTATGCAATTTAAAATAAAGCTTAAGTTAAAGCATTAGGTCATTCTGAAGACATACTTGTATTCCAAATAAAACCAGTAATGCTCTTTTACTGGGCACAGGCAGCAAAGAGGCTGCATGCTAACCATTTTAACTCAATACAAATACAAAAAGGATATGGACAGTTATCTTGAAATTTCATGCTTAAAGTTATTTAACTTTATACATCAATATTATTCCTCAATTCTGCTCAGCGAGATGAGCAGTCAGTGTACTATGAGGTCTATAACCTCACCATTGCCAGCCTGCTGACACAGCCTGTTGGAAGAACTGCTTGGTGGCCCCTGGAAGGAGTGGTTCCTTTGGGAACCATCCTTCACTAACAGACAGCAGTTTTTAGAATTTGGGTGACTGTCTCAGCTATATCTATCAACCTTGTGTTAGAATAAAACTTGAGTCATTGCTAAATTATTTAATATTCAATCTAGTAATTTTAAATTAGTTTAAATCACTGTGCAACAAATAGATGGTTTCACAGATTTCCTGTAGCAGCGCTAAAGTTGACAAAATATGAATTACTTCTGAACTGGCCCTAAAGCCATCCTAATTTTACAAAGGAGCACTGCTAGCGTTTACTTTAGCCAAAACAGAAAATAAATTAAATTCCATCAAAATCCACAAAGTAATTTCATCAATTTGTAGATTTTCTCAGGAAAATTATATTGATGTTCTTAAAACAATCTCTTTTTCATAGAATCACAGAACTGCTGGTTGGAAGGGACCTCTAGAGATCATCTGGTCCAATTCCCCTGCTAAAGCACAACTGCCTAGAGCACATTACTCAGGACTGTATCCAGGCATCTTTTTTAACTAAAAAAACCCCTCTGTCTACTATAATTTGGCATAAGTTATCATAATAACAATAGTAGGCACCCTACAGGGATTACAAAAGCAATGAGCCATAGTATTTTAACACTATATTCCTATTTTCAATAAGTTTAGAGACATTCAAAGACACAAAGTTTGTAGTCTTCAGTATTCTGAGTGCACAATGGATGTAACTACAAAGAGAGCTAGGAGAAACATTAGTGTAATACGATTTAAATAAAGGCAACAGTTACAACCTGTTTGCAATCCTGAAATACCACATATTAATAGATTACTGTGAAAACTCAGACCACTCTTTCCAGAAGCGTCACAAGATCTAACTAGAGCTTTCCACCTGCGACTTCCCAGGAGGAACATTCAAAGCCAAGGTTGTGCTGTCCTAAAGATAATACACTGTTTCACTCTCACAATGCTACTGAGCTTAAAAATTAGTTGATAATATTGACTCCTAAGAACATACCATCTTCACAAATGTATGACACCTTACAAAACAGGTACAGCGTGCTTCTTTCAAAAACAAGAATCTACAAGATTCTTTGTTTTGGCATTTTTACATGATGATAGCTTCAAAACACTGAAAGATAACAAGGACAAAACATTGAGGGAAAACAAAACCCAGACAATTCTTACAAGTCAAAAACCCCAATAACCTGAAAGAGGAGGGAAGAGAGAGAGGGAGAGAAATTACAGTCTCTGTGCTCCTTGCACACCATTTAGTGCAATCCTAGCATGAGGATACACATGCAAGCAGGCTAACACGTTCAGTGACACTGGGGCACATCACCTTGCTCTGTGGAGGCAGAAGTAAAAGGAAGGGCGAGAGACTACACTTCAATTTGGATTGTTCCTTACTTTTAAATGATTTACTTAGCAGTGACAAGAGACTCCATTATTAAAGACATTTGCTTCCATTAAGGTATGCTTGCTGAAGAGGTTAATGTCCTATTTGCAAACTGCCAAATGCCTACTATAGGCTACAGCTCATAGCATGCACTAACAAAGCTGCTCACATAAGCACTCCTCAACCTTATTCAGTCAAAATGAATAAGGCTGGCAAACACCTACCATTTAAAGTAACCCACTCGTGGAAGGAAGAAAAGGCAATACTAAGGATTACAAAGCAATTTCCTCCCTTCCGCTACACATTCCAGAAATAATAAACCACTACTGCAATACTAGAGACGTTTCTTAAAAAAAAAACAGGGAATATCTTGGCTTAAGTGGAGCCGTGCATCTTTCTACACATGCACAAAAACATGCTTACTGTGGAGGGCCTGAAGGAAGAGGTGGCTGTTATTTTAACTAGAGAAGGTTAAGAGGCCAAGTATCTCAAGTGTCCATCAAAGCCTTAGCAGGGCAACATACTACTCTTTTTTTTTCCTATCAAGCTCTGTTGCAAAGGGAGAAGAATCTGAACGTCTGAACCCTCAAATCAAAACTCAAACCTGCCAAGAAGAGGTAAAAGGACACCGAACTGTAATTCTAACACCACACAAAATTGGTGCAAGTCAGCATTGCAACCAGAAGAAATGGAATCAACCTCCACCTGGTCTCCTCTGCTGGTGAAGAGGTGGTCTGCACACTGTGTAGCTGCTCAGTCAACCCGCTCAAGGAACCGAGCCAGACTAAAATGAATTCTCAGAAAAAGCCTCAATCATTCACTCCACTTGTTTTATGACTTCTTTATAAACATTCATGTTAACACAAGGGAGGGGCAGATGAGGAGGGAGGAAGCAGAAGCCAGGGCAAGCTGGCTTCCTTCCACAGCAACGCTGGTCTGTTCTGCTCACAGTATTGAGATCTTAGACTGCCACTTTGAAGAGAAATCTCAATTAATCAGCTGTGGGGATGTGAATAGAGAGATCAGGACTCTATTTAAGCCACTGCTTTGAACATTCATGGTGAAAGTTCAGCCACTGAAAACATTGACTTCAAAAATAAAATGCTGAGTTGGCTTGATGCGTCCTGCTAAAACACAGGGAAAACTGCGAGTTTCAAGAACTTCAGCTGGCAAACTGTCAGGTCAAAGAAACATAATGGTACTTTGCCATTGTTCCAACCTGAAAGTAAGAAGTAATCTCCTCCCCCTCCTTGGTGCAGATTCACAATGAGCAAAAAGCAGTTTTAGCCTGGATAGCTGATGTCCTGCCAGTTTCTTTCCAAGCCAGCTACAGATTGGTAACTTCAGTCTAAAAATACCGTTCCAAGATATTTTCAACAGCTGGATACATCCTTGTAGCCCCTTACTAGGCTTTGGGTTTCAAAAAGGACAATGTCAGGACTACATGCATTCACATGTTAGATTAGAAAAATCACAGTTACCATCCATTTCTTTTCAGTTCAGAAAATCTGAAATCCCTGAAACAGAAAAAACATCAGTGGAATACCAGAACGCGAACAACACTGAACCAAAAATAGACAGCTGTTTGTGAAGTACTCCTTTCCTTGTACTTACATGAGTCTAGTGGATAATAATACAACCATCAGGAACAAAGCTAGCATTTCTAATAATACAAGGATCATGGAACTACACATAGCAAGCATAAGTTGCAGATACTATGTGATCTACTGAGAACTCTGTGTACTGGTAGCTGTCTGTGGCAGAAGCTCTGCAAATTCAAGACAATGATGCATATTAGTTGCAAGTAATGATATTCTCAAATTATTTAGGCAGTATCCTGATGGCCACTCACAGCAATGCATAAATCTGTGCAAGCAACATTGAACAGAAGCAGTATCGCCTTATCATTTGAAAAAGTAAAAGAAAAAGCAGTAAGCTACCAAAGTAAAGTACATGCTACAGAAGAGAACTCCAGGTGACTTGCTGAAATAATGTTTTCTGTACTATGTTTAACTCTCCTCAAAACTGCCAATATACTTATTTTAAATTCACGCAGGCAGAATAAATGGTTCCAGTCAGTGTTCCTGTTAAGTATGGCATCAGCCCTCTTGATGACCTCTGCAAAAGCCACAAGTACTGAGAAAAAGTTATGGAGCTCTTCCCTAGTAGGGCAGAATTTCTTTCCACTTCCACACTAAACAAAGCTTATCTTTCTCTATCAAGTTCTAAAACATAAATAGGTCTCAAATGGATATAAAAAGTGATCTAATGGTTATTTGTATGTAATTCTTGGGAGTTCTCAGTTAAGGAAATGCATACCTTAATAGCGATGCCTCACTAGAAGTAAAGGAAATTAGAAACAAAGTTGAATAGATGGGTCAGCCATATGCCACATCCTTGACCAGCTCAGTAGAAACACCATAGTAGAAACACAAGATGTATTGTGAATGGATCATTGAATTCAACTGCAAAATGGTGATCCTGCAAGCAGCTAGTCCCTCTGTTCTGGGATCAATTTACACTGTTTTAACAGTCTTTTTTCTTCTCACTTGATACTCTACATTTTTCAAAATATCAACAGCCTGCCTAATGTCTCTCCCCCACCAGCTTACAACATCTCCTTGACACACAGAACTCTTCTCATGCACCCAGCTACTTCCCATGTTTCTTTTCTAACTCTCACTTCTTAAAATTGATTAAAAAAAGTTCTACTTGCCTTTCTCTAGTGAGGTATCTACAGCAGTGACTACAGAGGGAAAAAGCAGTATTGTTACTCAATTTGCAAGACACTGAAAAAACCCACAGCTTTCTTTCAAATTTGAGTGAAATGGACCTAAAAGTTCAAAAGTTTCTAGAATGACAACTAAGAGGAGTGACAGCTTAAGCTGCAATTTCTTTGGAACCGCAATTAGAGAAATCAGTGTTAACCTGAAGACTAAGTATTGTTACATGCACTTAATAAATAATAATAATCTTTTGTGCTATGAGTTGCTCAGTTCATAAATTTGTTGTTTCTATGAAAATAAAAAACCCACTGAGGTTTTATGGATAGCATCTATATTTTTTGTTCACTGCTAACATTACTGGAGTAAAGCACTCATTGTGTGCACATGTAAAAGACAAGAAAACTCAAGAAAATTCCACAACTGAAAAATGAGCTTCTCTTCACAGCAACATAAATGACTTGAAAGGTTTAAAAATATCAAACGTTGAATTGGTCAAACTTTTTTGCACCATTGAAATACTGAAGAGAGATTAAACTTCAAGCTACTGGAGAGAAAACTGCTGGACCAGCCTGGTGTCATTCACAGCTACAGCTATGGTCTACACCAAATAGAAGACAGCCTGGAATGAACACCCTGCTGATAGCATCCACAAATCTATGAAGTAACCTTCATAATGACTCAACTCTCAACTTATGCTCTTTCATGCAAGAAGTTTGAAAAGTAAACCCTACCACTGCAGCACCACTGGCAATCTTAGACCAGTTTCTATACAAAACATTTTCATAAACTAGAAGCATATTTGAATAGCTCCAGAATGAGACCAGGGGATTTAACCTGCAAAGTATTTGGCAAGCAAGGAGTTAAAATCCTGCCTAAGACTACCCCACAGCTGCTGTCAGCAGTCAGGCTTGTCAAGAGAATCTCTGGGCTGTCTTGACAAGACTAATTGGCAGCAAGCACCTGGTTCCCCAGGCTGGACCGGGGTAGGTAAAAGAATATAAACCCTGCAAAGAAGGAGGAGAAGAAACTGGAAGGCTGCCAATAAGTCTAGCCTGTTTCATGTTTTCACTTTGATCCACGGGCAATTTTGTCCTAGACTATATCCTGTTAGAGCTATCAGAAACATTTTTCTGCAAATTTCCAGCTGAAAGGAACCCTCACTTTATGGTTCTGTACCTCTGAGCTCTGCCGCTGAGGGCCCACCAAGCCTTGCTGTGCACGGTCTTTTGCTGCGGCACAACCAACTGCAACAGCAACACTATTATTAAATTGCAGTGGAACTGAAATTTTGGTTTTCAAGTGCCACCAAAAATCAGCTTAAGGGCGTTATTATAACTTTAAAATTATGGGCTAATATGCCAGATAATCAAAACTAAGGCTGTCCTGGATATTCTGTATATTGGATGTATAAAGCATGTGCAATGACAGCTTATGATACGTAGCAAATTACAGTGAATCTTTAAAGAAGGCGGGGAATATAAAACAAACCAGAAAACCAACAAACCCTACATTCTGGAAGCTTAGCTAAAAGTGGGGCACATGAGGTAAAGTGGGACTTCCCAAAGTGTGAAAAGACACTTAAAACATATTTTGACCTCTACTAGGAATCATGATTTCACTGAATTTGAAGCTTTCTGAAATCCTCCCCTTTTTGTTTTGGTTNATACTATAACACATGTAAAAAAAAAAAGTTAAAACATTAGCCTTGCAAGTTCAGCCCCTGAGGTAAGGATATTTTTCTTAGGAGCACAGGAAAAAAAAAAGGCTCTGTTTGCTAGCTTAGGAGATTTATATTATGGAATCAACTATTGTCTAATTATATATATACACAAAAATAAATAATATATAAATATATAAATGACATCAATATACTGCAGATCTTTATTTTTGCGTAACAGTTTAAGTATAAATACTGTAGAGTAAGAACAAAATTTCTTGAAAGCGAAGTGCTCTGCAGAGACATTACCTATGCCTTTGCCAAGCTTCACGTTTTAGGCATTTTCAGCTTGCTAGTTAAGAATTCCAAAAATGTATAGCAGCACAAATGTTTCAATAAGTGGAGATATAGAAATGTAAAAAGGCAAAGTCAGTACTTGTACACAGTCTCTATATGAATGATGTTTCAATCAATAAGCGTTAATGCAGAATTATGGTGTTTGTAAAAACAGGAGATTGTAAGGGAACCACTTGACAGTCAAAGCCCTGGTATGACTGGAACAAACTCAGCCCAAGAGCCACGGAGTGTGCTGCTCTGCTTTTAATTGAACACATTACATAAACAATTGCATCATTCCTTTAACAGGTAGTGATATTAAACAGTACTAATAAAAAAATCCATCAGCAATCTTTAAAAAGAAAAAGCTCGATGTAATGAGATTGTAAATTACTAAATTTAGAGTTACTGTTCTAACAGTAACAAAAGTGTTTCTTACAAGTGGCAGCACAGCAAAGGTTCCAGTTCTTTGCAAAACCTGCTCTCCTTCTGTATTCTGCACCTTTACACTAAGGAGACTCATGAGTAAATTTAGAAGCTCTCTTGGTCTTACTTACTTACATGGTTTTAAATTAAAAAGTAAGCTTTCTTGTGCCATGCAAAACAGGAACACCCATGATTCAAAACATAGTATCAGGACGTACCATATAAGCTTCAAGCAAAAAAACCTAGCTCTTCACATTGTCAAGAAGTTAACACTATGACAATATGTACAAGATACGCATTAGTGAGACTGAACAATCATTGATAAGAAAATTAGGTCTGTCTTTCCTCTTATTATTGCCTCAGTCTATTACAACTGAGATGTTAACTAGATTACTATGTTATCATCTTAGCTTTAGGGAGCTCAATCCTATTGCACGGTAAGCAGCAAAGGAACTGATGACTTTTGCCAAGATGTGGCTACATCTTTCTTCTTGGCCTTACATAATGCAGTCAGCAACATCAAAATTATTTGAATGAAATGCTTATCCTAGCAAAGAAGCACCTGTGTATGTTAAGTAAGTGATCCCCCACAGCATTTTCTAAGAAACTGTAAGTGTTTGGCTAGCTCCTACATTCTTCTGAAAATATATAAATGCTTTCCCTATTGATTTTATCTACCTAATCCTAAAGCTGACTCCAGTTTTCACTAAAGATTGGTGCACCAAAACCTAGTCATAGGCCAATAACCCAGTGGTAGCTAATGTGTATTCCTATTAATGAATAGGAAAATGGCTGATCTGAAAAAAGGCAACTCATTAACCTGTGATGACAGTAATACCCAAGACTTTGCAGCATCACATAAAACTGAGCAAACCTAAATCACACAACAATTAGTAGGTGATGAACTTGTCCAAGAGCATGTATTTAAAAAATAACCACAAAAAAAACCAAAAAAAAACCTCAAGAACCCCCACAAATCCACCACACAAAACTGAATCCCAAAACAGACAGACTAAGTGATCAATACTATTTTGCCACATCAGCTTGAGATGATAGTTTACCATCTGCATGAACGGAACTATAGATCTTCCTAGGTTGTTTCTCATTAGCAGAATATATCCACAGCCAGGGCACCCTAAGCGTGATAGTCCATGGTAACTAACCTACCATTGTTTTGCTGCTATTAAAAGGGATATTCCTTGTTACTTCCCACCCCTTTGCATCAGGTCCAACATCCATCTGACCTCTATTTCCACTATAAGCTAATTAATGGAAGCATCAGTCAAGCAGCATTTCAGCTAGAAAAAAGAAGCCAGAGGAGACAAGTGACATCACAGGAGTCAGAAAAGCTCCAGGGTTTTATGCAAACAGAGAAAGGAAGAACCATACCATCTCTCCCAACAGTAATAAGTCGTTAACGCTGGTTTAGCCATTTCTGTGAAACCCCACACCTTAATGTTAAACCAGATTCTTCTTATACCAGGAAACATGTTTCATTAAATGAAAGTCATGATTGTGCAGCACAAAGATAAAATGCAGCCTTGAGACTGTATTTCAGAAGATCCAGGAGCTGTAACACTGCTATCAGGAAAAACTATTAGCATAAAAATACAAGAACTGTTCCTCTTCATTTTTTCAAAGATGGTTTCAAGCATCACTAAAATACCAGACAATCTACATAAACATTTCAAGAAGACAGGGACAACTTCTTCAATCAATGAAATCAGGAAGCTATGATCCTGAGGTATCCTCCATGATGAAAAGGATTTGATTCTTGATGTAGAAATATTGTTTCTCAATTTATCATTAGCAGTTTCCACATCTAACTACTGTCACATAGCAGCCAGGATTTCCTGACGGAAAACATGCACAGTGATCAAAAGAACGATAATTCCAAATTCTCATTCACAGAGAAAAACTAAGAAATTTTCTTGAGATACCCACAATTAGCCACAGCTTGAGCATGCCCCATGCCCTCAGTTATTCAGACCCTTCAGCTTTATCTAAGGCCACTGTGCAACTTCACACAGATCTCAACCTCTTCTGCTATAGATTGTATACTCTAACAGTCAGGTAGTGGGAAGGGGAAGGGAACACCAGAGAACACAGTCTAGTGTTCTCTATGGTGTACATAAGACTGCAATTTCTGATAGCACTGCCATCAGTGGCACATAGACATATAGGACTAATCTGTAGATAACCTAAAATCCATCACAATCTGAAGAAAAATTAGTATTTACCTTCACAAGAGTTCTGATAACCAACCAGACTGGAACATCTTTCACAAAAATCATTATCTTCTCTCATATACTTAACAGACATGGAAAAAAACAGGTACTAACTTACTGTGAAGTTTATGCTGCCGCAGAGGGTTGGTTCAGAGGAAGAACAGCAATAAATCTCATTGAAGGTTATCTCACACAATTTCAAGTGACTGCATAATTGATGTGGATTTTGCTACAAGGGAAACACATTTTTAAAAGGGTACTTAAAGCTGTACAGTGTCAACAGGCAAGGCCATCTTTCTTATGGCTTGAACTAGCCATCTCAAAGCAGCACAGAAATTCAGTCTACTCGGTGGGCTTAAAGTCTTTCCAACAAGAGGGACATGTCTTTGAAAACATTTTTTTTTCTTTTCATTTTTCCTATTTTTTTAAAGTATTTATTATCATCAGCTAATGCTTCCCATTATCAGTCCATGTCTGGTGGCTTGCTGTAGCTTTCTGATTTGGTCTGAATTTTATAGGCTGGGTAGCTACCTAACATAGTTCTTTGAAGCTGTAGCAAAAGCATCCAAGTAAGTTGCATTTCAGCTGTCTTTAAAAACAAAACAAAACAAAAACAAAAACCAAGCACCATCTCTTCTTAGGAACTCAGGAAGTGTGAGAAACATCTGCTATCCTTATAGCAATACAGTCAAACTTGGGTCTAGTTTGCAACTCCTGAAGGGAAAAAATTAAAAAACAAAACTCTTTAGGTTCATTGTCTCAGTACTCTTCCCAGATTTTACCATTTAAGGTAAAATCTCTAAAGAATCAGATTAAGCTTTTTTGATCACAGTCACTGACCAAATGCATATACTTTACTTGTATGAGGCGACTGTGTAGGCTCCCTACAACACACAGTTATACGTTGCTATGACGAGTGACATCCTTGTTACAGTTATTTGTTCACATACAGAAGGCTTTAGACCAGGACGGATACCCCATCTTCTCTAAAGTAAGTTTTAACAGAGTCAAGAGTACAGGCATTGGTAGGATTCTGGAGGTACTAGGGAGCTGACAGGAGAGGAAAGGAGGAGAAATGAGTCCATGAAGTTGGATGTGACTTGTGTGTGGGATGTCTCACCTGGCTTTGTGCCCCAAGACCACTCCTCAACCCCTTAACTAACATGGAACAATTCTGGTCCTCAGGCTCTGCACAGATCATTGCAGTCCAGAGATGCACTTGAAGAAAAATCCTGCTCAGCACACAGAGTGCAGACAGTCTCCAGGGAATTCCACAAAGAAATATTACCACGTTCAGATTACAAATTTTTCAAAACAGATTTGGCTCAATTTTGGCAGATTTTCATATAAAATTAAAGCTCAGCCAGAAGTCACCCACTGACTAATTTCAAGTATACAGTCCAGTTCAGAGATGTGCAACAATATTTCAAAGAAGAGACTGCCATAAAAAACTGTCACTGACAATTATTCCAGTTTTCTTTCTGAAAACAGATGAAGAATTTTGGCTGAAAGCTTTAAACAAAATAAGGCATAACATATTTCAGCCCAAGATTAGAGTTGAAGAAGTAACAAACAACTGAATACAGCATCTCTTAAAAATTTTCTAATACTTCCTATTATCTATGGGAGTAAGAGATGAAGGAAAAAACGGAGTGGGAATAATGACTCATGTGTGAACTCCCATTCTCACTTATGCAGCAACACACTCTTCTACAGAGGTTTATAGCTGGGCAACAAAATAGGAGAGCTCGTCAATGACACATTATCACAACTACTCAAATTGTTCGTTAAGACTTTGCCAAATGACGGGTGAACAACTAGACACTCTCTGAGTTATTTGCGGACAATGTCAGTCAGGTTCAGTGAAACGACAGAGCAGGATGATCCAGCAAACACAACATAGAACTATCTTCCTCTCTAAATTCCAACTATTTGTTTACTCATTGATATCAGGTAAAATTAACATTCTATGCCACCTTGTTTTCTCCAGAAAACATTGTATGAAAGGTAAATCAAAGTGAACCTTGCAAGCCTCACAGATACTATGCTGAATTAGAAGAATTAGCAGCCTTGATCTTGTATAATGGTATACTCCATCCTAAGAGTACTGAGTGGAGGCAGCAAACAAGAAAGTGAAGCAACATGGCTATACACAGAAGACAGTATTGTCTGAAGTTATTACAGAAAATGACAAACTTAGACCCACAGTAAGCAGGAGCTAAAGCCCACAAGGACCAAGTAAGACCCATCATAGTCTGAAGAGGAGAAAAAACCCACCTCAACAGCAAGAAGAAAAACAATAACCACGAGAGACTTGACTCTTCTAACTCTCTTCCAAGCAGTCTTGGACATCCTATTTAACCTCAAATAATACATAAATAAAACCAGAAACAGTCATGGTCACTAATTTGTTACTTCTAGTACCATTCCTGAACTTCCACTATGGGCAACTTTAAGCTATTTGAAGTACCATGAGAATACCACTACACACAGCCAGACTAAAATTGGAATGCTTTGAATTTGGTGCACCTGGTCCTAAGCTGCACCTTTGTCCAAATACTGGTTCTTTGTTGCTGGGGTTTTTGTTTGATTTGTAGATGTTCCCCTACAACAGATTTCCATGGTCACATGTCACAGAATCATCAGGGTTGGAAAGGACCTCTGAGATCATCCAGTCCAACCACACACACACATCCTACAATCTCAGCCACCTGAAGTGCCACATCTACACATTTCTTAAATACTTCCAGGGGTAGTGACTCAACCAACTCCCTGGGCAGGCCATTCCAGTGACTGACCGCTCTTTCAGTAAAGCCATTCTTCCTAATATCCAGTCTAAACCTCCTCTGCTGCAACTTCAGACCATTTCCTCTGGTCCTGTCACTATTCACTATAGAAAAGAGGCCAACACACATCTCTCTACAACCTCCTTTCAGGTAGTTGTAGAGGGAAATGAGGTCTGCCCTCAGCCTCCTCTTCTCCAAACTGAACAGGCCCAGTTCCCTCAGTCTCTCCTCACAGGACTTGTTCTCCAGACCCCTCACCAGGTTGGTGGCTCTCCTGTGGACACGCTCTGGCACTTCAATGTCCTTCTAGTGACAGGCTGAGAACTGAATACAGTGCTCGAGGTGAGGCCTCACTAGTGCTGAGGACTGACACAGAGGCACAATCACTTCCCTGCTCCTGGTGAACATGCTATTCCTGATACAGGCCAGGGTGCTGTTGGCCTTCTTGGCCACCTGGGCACACTAATGGCTCATGTTAAGCACCCCCAGGTCCTTTTCTGCTGGGTAGCTTTCCAGCCACTCTTCCCCAAACCTGTAGCATTGTCTCGGGTTGTTGTGACTGAAATGTAGGACCTGGCATTTGGCCTTATTGAACCTCACACAATTGGCCTTGGCCCATTGATCCAACTTATCCAGGTCCTTCTGTAGAGCTTTCCTATCCTCAAGCAGATCAACACTCCCATCTACTTGGGTGTTATCTGCAACCTACCTCATCAGAGGGGAGAAGGACACAAAAGCAGCAATAACAGCATCACTTGTTGGTACTACAGTACAGCCCATGGATCCTACATGTTTGGTCTCATCACCGCTAGTAGTTGAGCTACTGACACACTGCAAGTTTCAGCTCTGCACACTCCTGATTTCACCTTGTTTTCCTCCCTCTCTATACGAAACATTCCTTTGCTGCTGCTTCTCACCGAGGAAGCTGAAGTCTATCCGCTTTCTGTGCACTCCCATACAATAACTAAGAAGGACAGTTTACTACTATCTACTTAGTTCCTGCATGTATAGGATATGTGTGCTTGCAAAGCCTTTTGAGTAGCAGTTTTCTTCATGCATTTATTTGAGGCCCAGGCTCAGCTCCTGTGAAGAGGCTTTTAACTATCTATGCTGCCTTGGATGTTGAAGTACAATCACTTCCACTTGGAGTTAACATGGTTCAATTCCAAAACTAGTGAAGAGATTACAAAATACGCATGCAAAGCTAAATGAGTAAGAAACAAGGATCAGAAGCGCTGGATTCATCTACGCTTAAAGGATTTGCAAATGGTGCTGTGTTGGCAGGCCTACCTAGGAAGATTTTGTAACAGAGAGGTAACTTTGTGCATTGCCACTCTTTTACTGATTTGCCTTCCATCACTGTCCCAAATTAAAGACCAGAATTTTTGCCAACATGACTGTGTCTCTAACACCACCACCAGAACTCCTGCTAGATGCAAACCATGAGGGTTTCTGACAGCACAGTAGCAACAGTTAAGATCAAGACTACTTTTCCATGTTAATAGTATCCAGTATGTTTGCAAAGTATTTCCCTATAGATCATTCCTCATAACAGTACAAAAAAGAAAACTGCATGCTGAACATTAGGAAAACTTGAAGTGATTAATGAAGCTGCAGAACTAAAATTCCTTTCAGAAGAAAGGCATCAGCTGAATGCTGTCACACACTATTCAACAACTGAAGTACGTCAGCCAGCTGCCACAGAGCACCACTGTTGCCTCCTCAGCCCCTCCAGGACACTAAAGCAACGTGCATACACTAGCAAGGCAAAACAGAAGAAATTCTGTTAGGTAAGGCGTGCATGGTGTCAACAGCTGTTGATTTAAGAATATGCTAACTTACTGTCCTCTCTGAATTCAGAGTAACTTGAAAAAAGGCAGGGTACCATGCTTTAGAGATGACAACCTCATCTTGGAGGCAGCAGGCTTTAAAAATGTCTTGTTTCTACAAGTAAAAATTAGAAAACTTCCACAAAATTGCTGTTTTACAAGAAGTCTGTACCCCTATAACTTTCTCACTAAATTAAATCAGTTTTATACTTCCTTGAGCAACAGCTCACAGATGATCTACAAATTACCTAGGTAACAGAGTTTTGAAAACCCTACTAGTACCGACTACTATATTTGCCTTTGGCACAAAAAAGTTTTTGACTCGTTTTTTACGTTCAATTAATCCACAGTCACATTCTTCATAGAAAGACTGCTGGAAAAACTCAACTTGCTGGAAACAGTAACTATAATCACTGACCCTCTTCAAGTCAGCCAAAATTAAATTGCAAAGTAAATCTTTTGGCACTAGAGCTATAACTTAATGGCACAAAGAAAAGCAAGTCTGTGAATAACAGAAGAAACCAAGACCATCATTTGTAAGAACTCAGAAAATGAGATATAAGCAGTGAGGACAAGACCAGCCTATTTCAAGATTTATGCTGCATAACGAAAAGGGTAAAACTGTTTCTTCTCATATCTTTGCTGTATCAAACTTTTGACAAACAAAGCATTAAGAAAGATGAAAACAATTTTATCAAATTTCATAACAATGACCAAATTGTATACCACAGCTGCATGGCATTTTATCTCCTTACACAACAGTATTCTCTTTTCTCCACAATTTTCAGATTTGCTTTACTCACTGATCTCTGGCATTATGAGGGGGGAAAAAAAAAATCTTAGTGTCTCTGTATCCCTCAGGAAAACAGAAAATGCTATTGCAGGTATCCTACTGTGAAACTTGTGTGAAATTATACATGTCTCTGTCAATGAAACTGGCACATCAAGATTCTTTTCACTTATTATAGGCTTTAAAACAAGTACAAGGGTGACATTTTTCTCAACCATGCATAGATATACTATTAGTATGCCACGTTAAATTTACTAGCGTTGAGATGATTGGCTTATCATGGCACAAAATTGATTCCTCTCTCATATTCGACTAAACCTTAAAAAATATTAAAGAATTCACAGGCTATGTAGATCTTTTGCATTCTTTGTTTCTACTGCTCCACAGTCAAAATAAGGGAATTATTTGTATAACTGCAACAAAAGGTGATTTCACAATATGGTAATTTTTGAGCCTATACTAGGAACTTACAGGACTTAGACGAAAGTCACACATGCTTCATGAACCATTTACAAAATTGGTAAAACTGAAAATCCTCAGCTTATCTATTGTCATCTATGTTGCTCAGGGAGAATATTTTTTACCCAAATAAACCGACTGCATTGCTAAAAACAGGGCTGTAAAGTTCCTCTGGAGCTCACTGCCTACAAGGATATACAAATATCAGTTAAATATAGATAGCTTCAAAAGGAATGTTGATTAATATGCTAATTTTTTTCCATTCTTGAAATCCTGACCAAAACTAGTTGCTAAAAAAGACAAACAGCATTCATTAAAAAAAATACAACAGTGATCAACAGATGTGGGGAATGGACAAACCAGACAATGTACAAAAGCAGCAAGATTTCAAACTTTCAGACCACTTAAGAGTTAGTCCTTA
This sequence comes from Pedionomus torquatus, assembly GCA_013398155.1. Taxonomy (NCBI): domain Eukaryota; kingdom Metazoa; phylum Chordata; class Aves; order Charadriiformes; family Pedionomidae; genus Pedionomus; species Pedionomus torquatus. Next base: position 130,241 of record VZRU01007463.1, read on the forward strand.
GAAGCTGGCTTCTAGGCCTAGCCCTGGAATGTTGATTTTGTTTAATCAACAAAGTCGGTTTTGTCTGAATTATATACATTTCTATGGCCTACAGAATACAATGTTTTTTCTAAAATCACATGCCATACTAAATCCGAGTCCAAACCTTAATCTAAAATACAGGAAGATTACTACTACTTCTTAAGACACAAATTGCTCTACTGGTCTGGACCTTAAGGTCCTTAACCTCATTTATTCTGTTCATAACTGTTAGACAAATATCAAACTAAAAAAAAAAAAACAAAAAACTTTTTCAATGCAGTGATCGTCAGTCATCCACATAAGCAACTCTTGAGTTAGAGATGAGTGTAATTACTTGATAGTTTTGAATTTTAGTCACATTCATTCTGACAAAAACACTGAAAATCCTTTAACAGATGCTTCATTCCCAAAGGAGTTTGAGAGAACAAAACCATGTCACATGCATATAAGGGCTAACAGTTCTATCAACAAAAATGCTAAGTCCTCTAACAGATGCTTCAGACCCCAAGGAATTTGAGAGAACAAAACCATATCATCTGCACATGAGAATTGACACTGGTCAGCCCAGACTCTTGAGGCAAAGAAGTTTTCTCACTTCTTATAGCAAATTTGAAAATTCTGACAGATTCACAGATTTTCTCTTTTGAGTTCCAGTAAAAGGAAACAGTAGATCAACAGGTCAAAGAGTTCTTGTATTTATTCAAATACATTTTGCTAGAATACAATTCAGTAGGCAATAAAAATACTTCTAGAATACAGACAACCATGTGGATTTATGAAACCTGTAACCACTTCATTAAGACATGAAAGCATCATAGAAGACCATAAAAGAAGTTAATTTAGAATTGTTATACTGGACAGCTAACTGCTAAGTCATCTTTAAGAACAAAAAAAAGAATTTTCAGCTTCAAAGCAAATTGGAATCAGAAACTCAGTATTTTTATAATTTTACCAGTGCACAATACATTAACTTTCCAGAATAAATGTAGATTTTATCCAAAAATCCATTTCAAACATTCTCTCCTAAAGATATCTAAGCCATCAAAAGAAACCAACAATCACAATATCATAATCCAAGATGGGATAGAATTTTGTGAATTGCCAAACCAGGCCATAAACTAGTAACGTCAGCAAATACTAACAGGCAGACAAAGCACTCCTGAAATACAATAACGGGATATAACGTAAGAGTAGCCCAGACCATCAAAGAATGCACCTAGTAAAAAAAGTTGCCCGGCCAACACACGCAGCCCAGGAAAGAATACAAGAACAGGTAGACTATTTATTAATACAACCTTGATATCCTCTCCCAGAGTCAGTACTTTGCAGTTCAGGGCCTGAAACCCAGAGGTAGTACCTTCATACTCTCCAAGATTCTATTAACAGAAATTTTAATCTCTCTTCTTATCATCTTAATTAAAATTGTTAGACGGAGTTTTTCTTGTATCTGTGACAACCTGTTGTCAAATTTCTGGCTTCTATAAATAAGGCATCCAGACCTTAAGGACAGTAATTATGAGGAACTTCTTCAGTAGATAAACCACATGACAGCACACCACCATCACCCCTCTGCACCCCCTCGCTCCATCACACATCCCAGCCTATGTTCCTAGGCCAACAGCAGCACCCAGCTGGTCTCCCTGGCAAGTCGCTATCCCTCAACAAGCCATAACCAACTAACCCAGAAAAGAAAGGAGAACACCATGGATTAAATGAACTGGTTGAATTAAAAAAAAAAAAAAAAATCCAGAAACTGTGTCAGCAAATCTGGAGACTTCAAGAGGATAATAATATACGTACAATACAGGTGAGACAGCAGCTTTATTAACAACGATCATAGTGAGAGAATGCTGACAGCATCTCTCCTGGTCTACTGACAAGAGATTGCAGAGACCCAACCTGCATATTATTTCAGAAAAAGGAAACAGGTGAGAAAAAACAATCGCTTCAATGTTAACAAAGTCAAGTACCCATCCCTGAGAGGGCTCCCTTGCCAAACAACCACAACTCCAAGGAAGACACAAGCAGTAAATAACATGACAATATGGAAAGATGTCCCTTGCTGGAGCCTGTAGAAGTGGCACACCCAGTATTACCCTTGCTCAGAAATGGGGAGGTGGAAACAATCACAGACTGCTAGCTTTTAGTTGAAAGGAATGTTTTCTTAGTGAAGATAACCTCTCAGTCTTAAGTATTAATAAATTTATCAGCACAACTGTTTGGCAGCTTAAAAATACATCGTTATTTTCCTCCTTCAAGCCATGAGTAAGACCAATGAATGAGAAATGAAATCTAACAGACCTAAAATACTGCAAGACATAATCAAATAAAAATTTTAACTTATTGAGCAACTTTTAAATAAAAAAAATGTTTTGATAAAATTGTTGGTTTAACTACTCATCCAGCATATCTGAAGTAATAAACTACAAACCAATATATATATAGTATTTAATTGAATTCCACTTTCTATCCAAGTGAGGTTTAACATATGTTTAAGAAAAAAAAATATACCATTCCCCAACAGAAATGTGAAAATTAAAGATCTAAGAAAACAAGAATCAACGAAGCAGTATAAGTGTTTAATCAAATCTATCACATAAAGATTCCAGTCAACTGAAGACTAAAGATAATTTGCAGTCTAAAATAAATTCGCTTTATCCATATGCTACTTCAGAAGAGTAAGAGACCTCTTGCTGCACTAGTGGAATGACTAAAATACTTCCTTCTTCACAGAGGCCAAATGTAAAAGCTCTCCAAAACCAAAGTTCAGTATCGGGTAACTTTTCCATATTCAATAAATCGCTCTGCTGCACAGGCCTTACTGCAAAACCAAAAACCTAAGGTACAGAGGCAGAATATATAATTAGATAAAAAAGCTAGTGTACCTAAGCAGACAGAATTCAAGGTATCAGAAGTCAGAGACATCTTGGAGAGGGAAGTATGGTGTTCAAGTAATTTTCAAGAAACACTTACAGGTCTATCCTACAAACATGTTAATCCTTATTTAGCCAAGTTCCATGAAGAAAATTAAGTCAAACTGGCATAAGCAACCACTACAACCTAAATTCTTGTTATTTAAAGCCAAATATTCTAAGATACTATCTCCATCAGTTTTTATCACAATCTTGATCAAGCCTAATTCATTCAACTGTAGTCCTTGCGTCTCTAATGAAAATACATAAAAGGTGTCAAGTGCCAGACTTTTTTATCCCGGAATTACAATTCTTAATCTTATGATTGACATTTGGGCCCTGCACAATATGAGGCCCAAACGATTTCACCCGGGAGCCAAGCTGACTGCTGAATTACAATCAGAATTCATTCTGCTGAGGAGGAACAAAAACATTATAAGACTTAGTATTGCAGAAAAACTATTTTTAACTGCTTTTACTGTATTTAAATTTTTAAGCAATCTTTCAAGTTTCAGGTCTGTATATATAGTCCAATCAGAAAATATTGAAGCACTTCCAAACACTGTAAAAGCTTCTTTATGCCTGTAGGAAACTGGTGCTCACCATAAGTATTGCAATACGTACTGCAACACAACAACATTCTAAGAATGCTCCATGCATTTTCAACGATAATGACAATATTTATTATTTAAAAAATTGAGTTTACAAAGAGACTTTATGCACTGCACTGAAATTTTTCTTATTCTGTTGCAGCAAAAAGAAAAGCAAGTTCCTGACCTCTTTGATTCTTTAACTACTGTAAAGACCCAAACTTTCACAAGAAAGGACTACTGGTTTAAATACTTCAGCTGATAACATAGCAGTACGCAGCTAGCCAAGAACACACCATACATGGCTGCATAAAGAAAATACTTCAGAGTCCTCAAGAAATATTACTTATCTGGGCAGCCTCCATCTCCCCCTCCTTCTTATCCCAATCTTTCAAAGATAGGCTTTAAACATTTTGCAGCTGTCCAGGCTGAAAAAACCAACAACCACGGTTGTGTAAAAGCACCGAGTGAAGAGCAACTACCACGACATCCAGGAATTCAGCATCAGTTACAGATCCAGGAGAGGCTCCTGATTGCAAACCTCTTTAACAAAATCTAGATATCATCCCAAGAGCAGATAAACCTGTAAAATTATTCTTTCCTCCTTCCAGATAATTCTTCAAATGAGTTTCTACCATATAAACTAGTGCAGACTATGCGTAACTACACTGAGTTTTAGCCAACCTCTCTCGCAGCCAAAAATATCAACCACCACCACTGCACGCATTTTCTTACCGAGGTTTTCAGAAGGTCTGCATAATCTTATAGCCATGAAGTTAGTGAGCCATTTCATATTTCCTGAAACTAAACTGCACATTAGATGATTCACCAATTAGTGTATTCATGAAGCTTTAAAAAGCAATCAAAATTTCATTTTTGTTGAAAAATTTAACAGAGATGTCCAGCTGTATGCATGGAGAGAGCATGTGGGCTTCTCTCCTTTATTTAACTTAACTAACAGCTACGTTAGCTGGTGAAAAATATTCAGTGTGTCAGAGTTAATTTATAGAGCTGACAAAGTATAAGGGCTCCAGAAGGTATAGCATACATTTACTAAACTTTAAATACAATATTTTAACTAGATATAGCTCAAAGATTAAAATTAGCTGTCCAAAAAGCAAACCGCATGAATAAATTTTATTTCAGGGCACTTCTTATTTAATGGAGCGACTGCATGTTTGCTTCAAACTAATGCATAGGTTAAGAGTATCAAAGAAGTTGATAATCCTTCTGACCCCAAACCACATAAATCAAAATGAATTTTTTTAAAAGTAGGTAGACATCTTTAGAAGACAGCAGGCATCTCAATACAGTGCAGGTCTGGATCAGATGGAGGGGAGGCACTGCCTATTGCTCAACACAACCAAACCCTCTGTCCTTAATGAAGCCTCTAGGCATAAATGCTACAATTAATACTAAGTGCTAATCTCCCCTTAAGGTTGAAGAAACTACCACACATAGCTCTTGGGGAAACAAAAGTCAAGGAAATCAGCCTAAAGTAGACAGCTTCTTATGAACTACTCTATTTGCTAGCCTATTCCAATATTTTGGAACAGGAATCAATATTTTAGGAAGTTATTGTAAAGTACTTACATCAAAGTTTCTTTCTTTTCTACTACAAAGTCAGGAAAATACATTTTAGGGAACAAAAAGGTATCCCGTTTAGATTCTACATTTGTTTTCACTATTTGTAGCAGTAAATGAAAAATCACCACTTTAACTAAATCTTAAGAACAGATAAAACCACAATATGAAAGTTACACGGAGTCATCTGAATTCCATGAAGTACTTACCAAAAATCAAGCTATTTAGCAATAGCCTGTTACAGGAGAGGTGATATTGACAACTATTAACAGCAATCATCACTGTCCTTTGATTAAACTAAAACACATCTCTTACTTCACTTTAAACACAATGAGACCAGAACAATACATGTTATACCATTTGGGTTATCAGCCCATCAGTGAAATGTGAATTGCCACATCAGATTCAGTGAACAGTCATCTCTCTAGAACCTTGCCACAATGTATATAAATATCTGAAGAGAGGATGTAAAAAGGATGGAGCCAGGCTCCTTGTAGTGGTGCACAGATACAGGACCAAAGGCAATGGGCACAAACTGAAACAATGACCCGTTACACACGTTTCAAAGAAGATTAAAAAAATCTTTTCTAATAGAACACAGTTGATTTCTAATCCTTTCCATCTGCTTTCTTTTTCTTAGATGTACCTGCCACCATTAAAAGACCAATAGAAGAGAAATTCTAGATATTCCTCCAAGGACTAACCCAGCCATTTTTCCAACACTCTCATATATATAAAGTCATGGCAAGCTATTGCAGGCTACACAGCTGTCTAAATTCACTAGTTGGTTTTATGGCTAAAGCAATTCTGAAACCAGAGTAGATGCTAGACATTTAGACCAACAGGAGAATCAGAACAGATTTCAGCAGCTCCATCCATCAGGTGTCAAAATTATTTTGTTTTCCCTTTTTTTGTAGTTTACTTTGGACCAACAAAGAATACAGCCTAGAAGTAGAGTTAATTCATTCTGCCCTAGTTATTAATGTACAAAGCCCACAAAAAGACACAGAATCATCCAGGCTGGAAGGGACCTCCAAAGGTCATCTAATCTGACCTCCCTGCAGTTGCAGGAACACCCCCAACTAGACCAGGCTTTCCAACACCTCATTGAGCCTCACCTTGAATATCTCCAGGAAAGGGGCCTCAACCACGTCCCTCAGCAGCCTGTTTCAGTGTTCCACCACCCTCAGAGTAAAGAGCTTGTTCTTAATATCCAATCTAAATCTGCTTTTCTCCAACTTAAAGCCATTGCCCCTCGTCCTATCACTGCAGGCCTTTGTAAACAGACTCTCCCCAGCCTTCCTGTAGGCTCCCTTCAGGTACTGGAAGGTTGCTATTAGGTCTCCCCAGAGCCTCCTCTTCTCCAGGCTGAACAACCACTGCTCCCTCAGCCTGTCCTTGTAGCAGAGGTGCTACATTTTTGTGGCCCTCCTCTGGACCTGCTCCATCAGGTCCATATCCTTCCTATATTGAGGGCTCCAGACCTGCACACAGTACTCCAGGTGGGGTCTCACCAGAGCAGAGTAAAGTGGTAGAATCACCTCTCTGGATCTGCTGGCAACAGACTTTTGATGCAGCCGAGGATGAGATTGGCCTTCTGGGCTGCAAGTGTACACTGCTTGCTCATGTCTAGCCTTTTGTCCAAGAGCACTCCCAAGTCCCTTTCTTCAGGGCTGCTTTCTAATACCTCATCCCCTAGTCTGTATTGATAGCCAGGAATGTTCTGGCCCAGGTGCAGAACCCTGCACTTGCTCTGGTTGAACCTCATGATGTTCATCTGGGCCCAGCTCTCCAGCCTGTCAGGTCTCTCTGGATGACATCCCATTCCCCTGGTGTATCGACAACACCACACAGCTTGGTGTCATCTGCAAACCTGCTAATGGCGCACTCGATTCCTCTGTCTATATTGTTGATAAAAATATTAAACAGTACCGGTCCCAGCACAGACTCTTGAGGGACACCACTTGTGACTGCTCTCCATCTGGAGCTCAGGCCATCGAGCATCACCCTCTGGATGCGACCATCCAGCCAGTTCTTTATCCACTGGGCAATCCATAATTGAATCTGTTCTGACACAGACCCTATTGCAACAGCTACTGCTTTGATATCAGGTCCACTTGAATATCTTGGTTTACATATTGACAACTGCATTAATTAGGAGGTTGTTAACATGGAAACTTCTTTCAGCATCTCACTGTAGCAACCTCATCACTGAGGACATTCAAGGTAAGAGGGGTTATGTGATGCAGCCCTCAGCCTGAACATCTTCAGCAGGAAACCTTTACTGGCACAAACCTGCATGACACAAGGTCTTGAGGTGTGTGAACCATGCCTCAAGATTTCTATAGATCTAACAAAATTTAACTACAAAATTGCCCTAATGCCATCTCTGTGCACTGGGGCCCATGAGAAATTTGAACTCAGAAGGCAAGTTATGAAATCTAAATGAGCAAAACAACTGGTGTTTGGGATCTATGATGTATACCACGGTCACTGCCTAGTGACACAAGCCCAACTTCCCTTCCTGAAAACGATTTATGAAAGGACATTTCATCCTCCTCAATAATTTATTGGATTCAAAACCTCTGGCACCCATAAATTACAATCTGAATGCTGCACAAATACACTTTGTGGGCAGAAATGAGATTGGAAAGACTTTTTTTTTAAGAATATTGTATCTTGAAATAACATTCCTAAACTGAAATAAACCAGGTTTAGATGAAAAGAAATTAGGAATTACACTCTCATTGTGTAAACCCATAACAAAAGTAAAAGCATGTCTAGAAAGGCACTAAGACACTGATCCTGTAAAGAACTTCACACTCATGGGTCCAGCAACTGAACAATCTTCTTCCAGTATTGTGTCCTAACTCATAAGATATTAACAAAGTTATTAAAGTGAAACAGCTACATTTTAAATGATAACGCACTTAAAACCTAGTAAAATATTTACTGTGGTACTTGCGACCACAGAAGGGTCTTTTTTGCCATTCATCTAGAACACACACACACAAAAAAAAAAAAAAACACAAAACAAAAAAAAAAAAAAAAAAAAAAAAAAAAAAAAAAAAAAAAAAAAAAAAAAAAAACAAAAAAAAAAAAAAAACACAAAAAAACCCAAAAAAAACGCCACAAACCAACCCATGCCCTGGAATACAATTGCTCATCTCTAATAGAACTTTAAATTTAAAAGATAATTACACAAATTCTGTTAACATACAGGGAAAAAAAATAGGAAAATTGAATACTCAAATCTATTTGAAGCATTTCAAGTATTTAGATATCCAGTAAAACACAATTTAGTCTTCTGCACAATGTTTTAAAGCCAAAACCTCTCAAGATTCACATTCTCATCTTGATATCCAATATACATACTTAGTCCACCTGTCTTCTAAAGGTGGAAGATAAAATTAAAATGATATCCAGTCGACTTCCATGCAAATTTATAGAGCATATTTATTTTTAAGTAAGGTTAGATAAATGCAAGCTTCAGTAGTATTTTCCATTCATATCTTCTCCCTGAAAATAGTTCACTTGGGCCACATCTATCCCCCCCAAAACTTCTTGTTACAAGAGTATACTGTACCAACAAAAGTACTTCTGAAGCCGTTGCAATTTATGTGCAAAAACCAGTATCTTTACCAAACTGACAAACTATACTGGAATTAGCTTCAGTGGGTAAGTGCTGTATTTGTCATAAGACAAAGTGGGTGGCATGGTCAGGTATCACACCTCACAGAACAGGGTACAGTACTCTGTATAACAATCAGCCTAAAACATATAGCTTACAGTCACAGAAACATTGCAGAAAACTTTAATAAGTTTTAGAGGAGAAAAGAGGAAGGAGGGGGAAGACAGAAACAGTGTAAGTATTCAGAGTAGGGAAAGGTAACGATCATAGTGCTGTGTTTGTAAAAATACATAAGGGGATACATAAACCTGATGAAACAAACATATCAGATACAAATGTATTCCATGGGATTAAACTATTGTGATTCCCCCCGAGTATTGAATTACAAAGTTAACAACAGCAGAAATAACATGATTTACTGCTTCTACAATCCCAAGAAACCATTCATAACTTTTAGCTAGATGCATACAAGGACGACTTCCAAACTTTTGTCAGTGTTGATGAGGGAAGCAGCCTGAGGTTTGAGGTACCACTCTCCGCAGAAGGGGTTAACAGCAGGTTGTGCGCCCCGAAGACTCACTTATGGCAGTTTTGCAAGGGTGATCTCCATGTGGGCAAACACGACAGCAAACCCAGCTACAGCAGGCCGCCGACCAAACACCCCCCGTGCCCCCCGCTCCTACATCAGCTCCAAAATCCACCTGGAAGCCCCCGAGCGGCCGCAGCCCGGGGCTGCCGTCCT
>VZRU01007463.1:140261-160901 GCA_013398155.1 Pedionomus torquatus
GGGGCGGTGGGTTCGGCCCGGTCCCTCCCCGCTGGCCCGGGGCTGGGCCGGGACGCGGGGCGAGTGACGCCCGTAAAAGGCGCAACCGGGCCGAAATCCAGTGACCACACTCGGCGTCAGGACAGGGAGGCAGCGCCTCGCCCGCCCTCCGAGACCCCAGCGGGCGCGGGCCGAGGGGCGCCCGACTGGCCGGGCCTGGCGGTGGTGCAGGCCCCGGCTCCCCTCCAAAGGCTGCGGGAAGTGTTGGGAGCGGATCCTCAGCGTGGGCCGAGTGCCTGGGCTTTTTTTTTTTTTTTCTCTTTTTAACGCGATTGGTGCCAGGCTGGCAGGCCTGCCGTGGCTGCTGCTGGTGTGGGTGACCCCTGCAGCCATCCCAGAATCCCGAGTGAGGGGGAGTCAAACGGTTCCTCTTAAGCAGAAGGGACTACAAGACGTTTATTGATTGAGACTCTTGAATATATGCGGGTCTTCACAGAATCATAGAATGCTTTGGATTGGAAGGGACCTTAAAGGTCATCTAGGCACACTCACCTGCCACGGGCAGGGACACCTCCCACTAGAGCAGGTTGCTCAAAGCCCCATCCAGCCTGGCCTTAAACACCTCCAGGGATGGGGCATCCACAGCTTCCCTGGGCAACCTGTTCCAGTGCCTCACCACCCTCACAGTGAAGAATTTCTTCCTAATATCCAATCTAAATCTCCCCTCTTCAAGTTTGAAGCTGTTTCCCATCATACTGTTGCTGTGTGCCCTTGCCATTTTACCTCAAACCAGGACAAGTACGTTTGATCACATCAGAGAAAGGAGTTGCTCTTGCTGCACCAGTACAAAAAAGCAACTTGGTATTCCAAGTAACGGAGCGTATCATCTTTCTGCATCTAGCAGACAAACTGGGACACTACAGGGTGGAGCATGGATGGTCAGATGAGGGAAAAAATGGCTAGATCATTAGGCTCAGAGGAGAGGGGTCAGATGGTTATATGCTAGTGGAAGCCAGTAGCAAGCAGAGCACTGCAGGAGCCTGTGCTGTTTGACATCTTTTTCACTGACTTTTGAGTGGGAGATGGAGTGCATGTTCATCAAGTTTGCAGGTGATGCCAAAGTGGGATGGTGGAGGACAGACCTGTCATTTAAAGGGATGTAGACTGTTTGGAGGAATGGCATGATGGGAAGCCTATGAAATTCAGCAGGGATAACTGCAAGGAAAATTATAAAGTCTGGCACCTGGGAAGGAAGAGACCTCTCAACAGTACAGGCTGGGTACAAGTGGGCTGGAGAGCAGCTGAGCGGGAAAGCAAATGAGATCTTGGTGGACAGCAAGTTGGCCGTGAGCCAAGAGTATCCCGTGCTGTACTACCAGGAGCATAGCCAGTAGGCCAGGAAAAGTGATGATCTGTTTCTACTCATCCATATGTAGAATAGTGTGCCCAGCTTTAGGTGTCCAAATGCAAGGAAAACCTCAGCAGACTGTGGGGCGTTCAGCAGAGGCCACCAAGCTGTCCGGGGGAAGGTGCAGCACTTGTCCTATGAGGAGAGGCTGAGGTAACAGGCCTCTTTCTGCTTGGAAAAGAGGCAGCTTCAGAATACTGCATACAGAGCACAGCCTAATATATATATTACCACCAAAACCAACAAAGATGAAATAATACACTGTATAAGCAAATCTGCACCTTGGAAGAGGATGAAAAAATATAATGAAACATACGTAATTGATGCTAGTTGCATTCAAAATGATACTGATGAGGCCAATGTGTGAATTTACATTTCTTGAACATGGTAGCACTCATGAAGGATTCATGTGCGCTCAGCACATATGCAGCTAAATTGCCACTTGGCAGTCCTACATAAACAGTGCAAGAATGAGCTAACAAGTAGAAACAACAGGCAAAATAGATATACAGGCAGCATAGCCAGGCTCTGGTTAGTCTTAACAGCTCAACAAGGGGAAATGCAGAGACCTACATGTGGGGAGCAACAGCCCCAGGCTCCCGTACATGCTGGGGGCTGACTGGCTGGAAAGCAGCTTGGCAAAGAAGGACCTGAGGGTCCTGGTGGACACCAAGTTGAACGTGAGCCAGCAGAGGATAAGAAATACTGTGTCCTGTTCTGGGCTCCCCAGTACAAGAGAGATATGGAGCTACTGAAGACAGTCCAACAGATTGCTGATAAGTTGATTAGGGGATTGTAGCATCCCTCCTGTGAGGAGAGGCTGAAGAGCTGGGACTGCTCAGCCTGGAGAAGAGAAGGCTCAGGGGATCTCATCAGTGTATATAAATATCTGAAGAGAGGATGTAAAAAGGATGGAGCCAGGCTCCTTGTAGTGGTGCACAGATACAGGACCAAAGGCAATGGGCACAAACTGAAACACAAAGTGTTCTGCCTGAACATCAGGAAACACTTTTTCGCAGTGAGGGTGACCAAGCGTTGGAACAGGTTGCCCAGGGAGACTGTGGAGTCTCCATCCTGGGAGATACTCAGAAGCCATCTGGACGGTCCTGGGCAGCCAGCTCTAGCTCATCCTGTACGACGAGGGGACACTGGACAAGATGACCTCCAGAAGTCCCTTCCAACTTCTACCATTCTGTGATTCTGTAGAATTTAATACCATACCACCTGAGAGATTTTGCTTGTAAAGCATCACTTATTTTTCTGCTGGTTTTGGCTGGGATAGCATCAATTTTTTCATAGTAGCCATCATGGGATTATATTTTGTGCAGGATTTGTGCTTGAAACAGTGTTGATAATACAGGAAAGTTGCAGTTGCTGCTGAGCAGTGCTTATACAGAGTCAAGGCCTTTTCTGCTTTTCATACGGCCCTGCCAGTGAGTAGGCTGGGCGTGCACAAAAAGTTGGGAGGAGACACAGCCGGGACAGCTGACCTCAACTGGCCAAAGGGATATTCCATACCATACTGTGTCATGCTCAGTATATAAAGCTGGGAGAAGAAGAAGGAAGGGGGAAATGTTCAGAGTGATGATGTGTTCCCAAGTAACCATTACCTGTGTTAGAGCCCTGCTTTCCTGGAGATGCCTGAATCCTGCCAATGGGAAGTTGTGAATTAAGTCTTTGTTTTCCTTTACTTGCATATGTGGCTTTTGCTTTACCTATAAAACTGTCTTTACCTCAACCCACAACTTTTCTTACTTTTACTTTTCCAGTTATCTCTGCCATCCTACCTGGGAGGAGTGAGTAAGTAGCTGTGTGGTGATCAGTTGGTGGCTAGACTTAAACCACAACAATCTTTTCTGCAGTTACTCAGTACTAATTCCAATTGTATAAGAGTTCCATAAGTCAGTTTTAACTTCAACTTGTAGGCTGTTTCCCTTTTTAATTACTTCTGTTCCAAACTAGCCTTCCTTTTTCTAGTACGTAGTGAATATTTTTATGCTAGATATTTACAAACTTCTCAGAAGTAAAAAGTTTTAGTAACAAAACACCAAGATTTGTTATACTCTTCGTATTCGTAGAGCAAATCCTCTTGATATTACCATTTTTGTCAGGATTAAGGTTCAGCAACAGTCGTCTTCATCTAATGAAAACACCTGCCACTCTGGTCTGCTACTCTGGCAAAGAACTAGTAACTGAATAGAGGGAAATAATCAACTACTTTGTTCTAACTACTGTATGTTTGATTCTGGGGATCTGATGATAGGAATTGAAAGAAAATAGGCTGCCACTTGCTATAAAAAAGAAGAAAATTCCCTAATACCAGAAGAGCCAGGCTGTAGCCAGAGCCCAGCAGGATGGAGACTGTGCGACTGGTGGTTATCATCCCCAGGCTTCACCACCCCGATCCACACAGTTGTGGGATCTGCTTAGATTTTGGGAGGAAGCATTGGTGCAAGGGATCAACACTGAGACCTTGAAGCATAACGCTACTTGATGTGGTATGTCCATGCTAATGTGCCGGTATAGCCATCCTGAAGAGCTGTATCAGCTGGACTCGGAAGGATATGAGACAGCCATGGGCAATTGTGGATGCTGCAGACTATGAGGCTGTAGTGAGTCTATTAAAAGACATCAGTTCACCTTCTTTCTCAGGATGTGCACACACCCTTGAATGCAAAGCAGCTCTCTGGGGAAACATCTGGGCAATCCCTTTTTTCATAAGGCAGTTCATTCTCCCGATGAAGGGCAATGATCCCTTCATTGTGGGAGAACAAGGAGACACTGTGAAGAACCAGAGCTTGGAAGAAGGTGGTCAGAGGCTGGAAACGGAGCAGGCTGCTACCTCCTACATTGGCCTGCTTTCATCTTTCAATGTTTATTTCCTGGGCTTGCGGCCAGCTGCTGTGTGTACTGCCAACAACGCAGCACAGCACTGCTGGGCATGCCATGCATAGTGCCCTCAGCCTGCCACTCCTGTGTGACACTGCCCACTTTCTGTGCTGTAAGCCAACATGGTTGCCTCACCAGCTCTGAGCTACAACACTGACTGCATTTCCCTAGCCCAGCTCTGCCTGATCACTGCTTCTCAATGTGTCCTTGACAGATCCTGGTTCTGTATGAAAAATTGCCTGACCCTGGCAACCTCTGCTGCTCTGGCTCTGAGCACCCTCCCCCACTCTCTTCTCCAGGGTTTATCCTCTTTGTAGCTTAGAGCAATTCTGAGAAAGCAAATGCAGGTGTAGACCTTAAATAAAACTTTTAAATTCCAAACAGAACTTCATGAAGTTTGATGAAGTTAGTCAAGGCACATGTTTTCCCCTCGCTCCTAGCAGCAGCATCAGTCACATACCAGACCTCAGTAGTGTGTCAGGAGTTGTAAAACTAAGATGGAGTACAGCAAAGCAAAACCATGCCCTTTCAATTCTGGCATAGCCAGCAGCTTTCCCTGCAGACCCAGCATCCCTGCCCTGTGCCCAGAAGTCTGTGTGTCTGTGGGAACCGTGGTGCAGCTATAGTGGTAGGACTTTTCTGCTGTTTCTAGGCCATAGTGACACACAGCCAGAGGATTGCCCATGAAAGTCAGAGCAGTCATCAGAAGTGTCATCATTTGATGCTGCCTGCTTACTTCCAGGCTTTTTCTCTTCAGACTGGAACTAGATGCACACTCCTTTCTCCTCCAGCCAGGCAGAGGAGAAGAATTAGTGATGGAAAATCTAAGATAATAGCGAGGAAAGACAACTGAAGTAAAATAATAAGCACTTTGATTATCCTGCTGAGGAAATCTTGGTGTCTGTGGATAAATCCTGTCAGCAAAAGACACCTTGAAGCAAAAGGTTGATGAGCATGTACTGGATAATCCATGAGATTTGGGAAGAGAGACTTGCAATAGGAACAGAGACCTCTGCAAAGCATAAGTGGAGGAAAATAAAGCAAGCTCACCCAAGTGCGGGGCCTTGCCTGCTGTCTGATCCAACAAGAGTAACCCCAAAATGGGACAGATTTAGGATTAAGAACTGAGAAACGCCCCCCAGCAGTCCAGCCACCTCCATGCAGCTGGGCACCTTGAGGTACCAAGCGCTGCCCTGCTTTGTCTTCACTGACCTCTGACAGTTTTGCTTGCAAGTAAAATCAGCCGCAGCACAGTGATTGCAAGCATACTCATTCCTAATTATACAGGACCAAGAGCTGCATCTTGCCCAAATGAACAGAAGGCTTTTTTTCACTTAAAAATGTAAGAACCGCAGGTATCAGAAAAGAAATATATTTTTGAAGTGTTGACACAAACATCCAGCATGCAGTCCCTGGCCAGGGGCTGCTCTTCAAAGACAAGGGGAGGCTGCTTAAATGACTGGAACCAAGCTGAGGAGACATACGTCCAGAAGATTTTAATCTGGGCTAACTGAACATGACTAGAAGTAGAAGGATGTGAAATAAGGATACCCTGGTGCAATCACTGTAGCAGAGGAAGAGCTCAGAAGAAGTTAACTCCCTTTCTCCTTCACTTTCTTCTGCCTGCTCCAGTGCAGCTGAGGTGAAGGAAGACCTCAAAGCCTCTCTGGATTTTTCTGAAGCTGAGTCATTTGGGTGGATAAAGAACATCTACGATACTCCTTTCTCCATCATTGACTGAGCATTCACACCAAGGCTGAAACTTCAGCCTTCTGAAGCAGTTGTAGGTTCCCTGCTTTGCACAGGTGTTAATAGTGATTCCTCCTGCCAGGCAAAGGACAGCCAGACTCCAGGACAGCTTCAGGCAGGCACAACACATGCAGTGCCATTCAAAAGAATTCTGTCATGTCCAAGCACCACCCAAGACTGTAGGATGTGGTCTTGCTATTTCTTTTACTGAGTAATACAAAACAACTGCTAGAACCAGTCCCTGGCCAACCCTCTTTTGCTTACATGCTTGTTCATTATGTAGCTTCCAATCATCCTAAGTCTAAAAGTGTGTTCTTGTAGGTGCAAGAAAGGTATCATTTTAAAATGTTTTCCTTTGAAATGGATTTATTTGTGATCTTCTCTGGTGCTCTATTACTAATTTGTGAATTGACATACTTTTCTTTTGTTACTGATAAACAGCATCTACCATAACCTTAAAATGTCAGGGTCTGAAGGTTTTAAGAGGAAGGTAGACGATTTGCAGAAAGTCAGGGCTTAGCATTTTTTGAAAAGCAGATCCCTCTTTAAGGTATTTCAAATCGAACACATAAAAGAAACCCCAAATCATTCGTTACTTTTTGAAAATTTTAGCCAGGGAACACTTTTTAGTGCTCATTGTGGAGTCATTAATTATCATTGCATAGAATGTAATAACAAACCAGAACTCCCCAATGGGCAAAAGCAAACCACTTCTCTTCTAGCTTTTCTTTTTTATTTTTTTTTAACAGCAATAATAAAACATATTATTATGCACTTCCAACCATGAATGTTCTCCAAAGCAACTCGATACTAAAACCCAAATCATCTGGCTGGATGAGTTTTTACAGATTCTTACAGCAGGGCAAGCCAGGAATGTTATTTGAGTGGCCGGAGGCATGGTGCTGTTCCATGGAAACTGAAAAACAGTTAAAAATTTAAAGTGTTCCAAAATTAATTTTCTCAAAGGGGATTTGTGGCACTGCTGAGATTAGAGCTGTTCCTATTCAAGCAGCTATGTTCCTGATGAGACTTTCATTTGTGCCTATTTTGTCTCAATGATCTGGTTTATTTCACCATGGCAGAATACTAATGTGAGCTGGCGGTTCTGTTGTCTGGACTTGTTTCGTTTTCCCTCCTTCCTTCAGCAGAAATGCATGTGCATAGTTTTTCAGGCCACAGCAACAGCAGGAAAAGATTGGGTTGAAACCTACCTAATGCCACCCAAATACATTGCAGGTTTGTATTTGCAGTGCTCGGTCAATTCAAGACACACAAGCCAAGGTTTTTTAATAACGGTATGAGCAACCTAGAAAGTTGCTTTGAAACATCACTTTGTTCCCCAGATCACTTGACTGTCAGCGTAACTGGAGTATAAACTGAAGCAACTGAACAATCCCCAAGAATATCTGTGCAAGTTATATTCTTCTGTGGCAGTGCCTACCAGTAGATGGGTTTAGGAGACATTCTGGCTGGTGGCTTCACTCCACTTGGAGACTTCCACACTTCTAGCAAAGACATTTTGAACTTGCTCTGTGTTTTCAGAGTACTGAAGATCAGCGATATAGGACTGAGGATTTAGATCTCTTACCCTCATAAAAATCTGATTATAATCAGTAATGTTCAATATTAGTGGCTACTAATGCGATTTCTGAAGGCAGCTAAACTTAAAAGAAAGGAATAAAGTGTTGAAGGAGTCCATACAATGTGAAAACACCTGAATGACTTGACTTAAATGATCTTGTGTCTGGGCATGTGTACAAGTGTATGCACAAATATAAATTAGTAATCAATAGCAAGTCAGTAAAAAAAAAGAACACATTTCAAATTTTCTTAACTATCAACAAACCTAGAAAATACACAGTGGGTTTATTTATATCTTTGTGTCTGTGATTTTGTATTTGTTGAGGGGAGAACACAAGCTGCGAAATACAATTACAACCATCACTGAAGCGAGCTGCACAAATGAAAATTATAGGCAAATGAGAGTGAAAGAGGTGGAATACTAATAAACATACAATTCATGTGAATCCATTATTATTTACATAAGGATAAGCGGGGTTTATGTTAAAATTAGCACCTATTTTCTGTATCAGGGCTGTCTGGATTTACTACAGATTGGACTGCCCTTAAAGTACCAACTCAGTAGAGACTTGAAGCTTTCTTTTCTTGAAGAAAATTCACAGAATCACAGAATGGCTGAGGTTGGAAGGGACCTCTATGTCCAAGCTCCTGCTCAAGCAGGGTTGGCTATTGCAGGCTGCCCAGGACTGTGTCCAGTTGAGTTTTGAATCTCCAAGGACAGAGACTCCACAACCTCTCTGGCCAACCTGTGCCACAGTAAAAAAGTGTCTTCTTGTGTTCAGATGGAATTTTGTATGTTTCAGTTTGTGCTCATTGCCTCTTGTACTGTCTCTGGGCACTACTGAGAAGAGTCAGCCTCCCTCTTCTTCATTCCCTCCCATCAGGTATTTGCACACATGTATAAGATCCCCCTGCACCTCCTTTTCTCCAGGCTGAACAGTCCCACCTCCTCCAGCCTCTCCTCCTATGGAAGAGACTCCAGCCCCTTAGTGGTCTTTGTGGTCCTGTGCTGGCTAGATTCTCTCCAGTCAGCCCATGTTTCTCTCATACTGGGGAGCAACAGAATTGGACACAGTACTGCAGATGTAGCCTTACCAGTGCTGAGTCGAGGGGAAGGATTGCCTTCCTTGACCAACGCTTCTCCTAATGCAATCCAGGCAGCTTTTGGCGTGCTGGTTCCTGGCTGCAGTGGTGCACACCTGCAGCCCCAGCTACAGGGGCGGCTGAGTCAGCCAGATTGCTTGAACCCAGGATTCAGGGGATGCATTGGGCTATGCCGAGCAGGTATCCCCACTAAAGCCAGCATCAGTATGGTGATCCCCAGGGAGCTCACGGTCACCAGGCTGCCTAAAGAGTGAACCAGGCTTGGCTGGAAAAGGAGGGGGTCAAAATTCACTGCAATAGATGAATTAAAGAAGTTGAGAAAGTTTTAGATGTGAAATTTAAACCTAGAAGGGAATTAAATTGTCTTAAATATGCTATATTCTGAAAATATTTCATGATAGTTAGACTTATTTTTTAAATGAGGGGAAACTTATCACATGTTTGGGTAACTAAATAGTAGCTACTAATTTTCTAAATTAGTTTTCTAAGCTTTCCCTCCCAGGTTAGAACAAGATGCATTACCCTCCTTACCTTGCCATTGACACACAAAGGGAGTATAGGTGACTAGGTTAGGCAAGATACCTGGTGCTCAGGTAATAGAGCTAGGTAAGACAGCTCCCTGATCTCCTGCCTCACACCCCCACATCCACATCCACACGCACAGAGTGGTTTGGCAATGTAATTAGCACTGAACCAAGCACATTTGTCAAGCGCATACCTCTTCCCAAGCCTACACAGCTGGGCAGCGATACACCACCACCATGACTGTCCTTGCCCAAGGTAAGGCTTCACCTACTTCTATGTCACCCTGTACTGTTAGAATGACAGTGAAAACAGTGAGCTTTGGGGCACTGTCATTGTCTCCCAGAGGTATACCGCACTGTTTGGGAAACTTCTCCAGTTGCCCTTCTGGACTTCAAATGGCTTGTTGGGATCGATTTTCGTTAAGTGACTCAGGTTGCAAAATGGGCTGAACAATAAACTGCATGTCTCATGAGACCTCCACCTCACCAGCGAATATTTCCATGAGTGCCGTGCTTCGTTCCCAGCTACACAGACCACTTTTGCATCTAGGATGGAGTCTGCTTTTAGGACACGTCTATCAGGACCAGCATCTCCAGGACTCCAGGACTCCAGGAATGTAGACATAGACATGTCTGAGAAAGTTATGGGTGTTTTCAAGCCTCTTCTGAGGCAAGAGGAGGCCTCAGGGGTACATCTCAATGTGTAAAACAGTGACCAGATTAAAGGAGATTTAAAGCACAGATTAAAGGAACCCTTATTAGAGTACACATTAGAAGAAGTAGGACAACTAGAACATTTTCTCAGGATGTGCTCAGAACCACACAGGAATCATTTCAAAGACCAGTGGCTTATGACTAAAAGAGACAGCTTAAAGTGGTTTTGGACACCATATGTCTCTCATCTTTACCACACGTATAGCCATGCATGGACAAACAGTCGAATTCCAGCACAAGGGACACTTAATTTCTTATTAAACAATACTATTTAAATGTTGGCAGTTTGAAGCAATGGTGCAATGCCAGATTTTTATGCTTTCACTCTTATGGCCCCTCTTCTCCACTCTTATTGTGTTGAAAGCCCATTTGGGCTAACCTGCACATATTGCCTGGGTGGGAGCATAACCTATGATCAAACAGTACTACTGGTTCCAGTGCTTATTTTTCTAAGCAATTCTACTGTCACCAGTCAGCCTATTTCCATTGATAAAGAGCATTCTGGTAGTAAAGGAATGTATTATTAGATTTTTATTTTGTAACTGACAAGTAGATGGCCTTTAAGCTGGCAATATCCCTAAAGTGCATGTAGCTATATAACTAGAATACAATTTACTTGAAGAAACTTAACCATTCATGACAACTTCCCTTAAAATTTAAATGTCAGAGTTTCCTATCTCTGAAATAACTAACTCCCACTGATTCCAGTGAAATAGATACTAATTACCCATCGAGGATTTGAACGTGGAGCATAACAGAAGGCAAAATGTAACTCACAGAAATGCATAATAGAAAAATAATTATGATACTATAAAAATAATGTGTAATGCTGTTCTAGTGAATATTCTGAACTTAGCCATTTAATTTAAAAGGATTTACAAGATCTATAAATCTGGTTCTACAATGTTTTAGAATTCAAATCTGAGATAGACAATGTCCTTTAAGTTACAACAGCCACCTGAATTTAGTTTAAAACAGTTCAGCTTACAAGAATGAGTATGATTTTTTTCAACAGGCTCTATTTTCTGCTATAAGTATTTGATAATATAAGCTACAGAATCACTCAGTTGGTCCCACAGGAGACTACGCTTCTGCAAAGTTCCAAAACCACCCTTTCAAATCAGCTTATTGCAGTACCTGTTAGTGAAAACAAGCTATATTGTCTTATTACACTATATTGTGTTACTAGGGATGAGATTTATATCAAGCTTTGATGTTAGCTACCACCTGTGGGAAACATTAAAAGAAATTGGCAATAGTCAGCATCTAACTCTGTGTGATAGGAAATGCAATTTATGAGGCTAGTGCCAAAAATCTAGCTGATTTGGCCTGTTAAGTCAACAGGCACAAAGCACTATGGTTATAAACAGCCAGTTTATATTTGCAGACAGATAGATGTTGAACTAGGCAGTTGGCTAGATGACACATAACATTTTGGTGTGCTTTTGAGTGAGATAGATTTAGCTATTTTGAGTCTGGATACCCTTACCTTGGGTTGAACAGAACATAACAGGTTTTCAGGTGCCCTGTGGACTCACTTTGTGAAATTAAAGCATTCAGGTAGTTTTCCACATACATATACCTTCTTCATCATATATAGTATATCACTTATCACCCTACTCAAGGCTATATATTATAATTCTTGGAAAGACTGCTATGTCTCATATTCCTCAAAATCTACCCAGGCCACTTAGGCAAAATTTAGATGGTAAATCTGAGCTGCCCGCTCACAGCTGGACCCAAGTCCATTTTTCCCTGAGGTTGGCCTATGCTTTCTGAGTGAAAGTTACTGTAGTGCCATCTAGTGCTACTCTGCTGATCCTTGCATTTGCTGTTTTCCAAGGACGTTGCTCTGTATTCATTACTTCTAGCTCTAAACACTGAAATCTTGAAACTACAATTAACTTCCTCGGGAATGTTCCCCTCCACCCATTTCTTCTCAGGCAAGTTGTAATATAGGTCATGTACATTTCTATAGCAGACCTTCCAGCAATGCAATAAATTGGCACTGAGCAGTGTGACTGTGTGGAATGGGGAAGGAACTACAGATTATCTTGCAAAGAGCACATGTTGCCACATCTTCAAAATGCGCAACTTTTAAAAACGGGAATGCAGAAGTCGCTCAGGAAAGCATGTCGAGAGAAGGGGCCTGATGCCTTCCAGCACGGCCAGTCGGGGTGCAGGGCTGGAGAGCACCAGGGAAGAGAGAGGAGATATCCCTGCTTCCAAAGATGATTTTGAAACACCAAGCCAAGCCCACATGGTGAAGGGACTATTCTTTTCCCTGTATATATGTATATATCTCTGTTGAAAAATCCACAGGGATTACTGCACCCTAGGAGATGAAAAAGACTTCCAAGACTTTCTAAGCAATTCTGTTAACTAATATGTACATAACTCACCCAGATCCCCTGTGTACCCAGCCTTGGAGCCCTAGAGGATTTTGGTATGGAAAAGGGGCAGCTGCCCTAAAAGTAGCAGTAGTTGAAAACCAGTCACCCAGCCATCAACTTCTGGCTTTCTGCAGCCTGAAGCAAGGCTGTGTGCCTTGAGACACCTAACACTGTATTTTTGAAGTATTTTTAAAGTATTACTACAAACACAGCCCTAGTGAGAAACCAATGGGAAATAAGAATTTAGGGGCTTGTGAAAATCCTGCTGAGTTCCTGTCTACATCTGCAGAAGCTTTTAAATTGGACCTCAAGACACTTTGTGATCAAGTAAACGTGCTTTGCTAAATGTGACACTGATTTTGTGTGCTGTGGTACAATGTGACCTGTGTGATTAAAAGTAGCTGCTGTCGCCAGATGTTCCACATGTCTCCTTAGGCCACTTATTTAAGTGCTGGCAGCATCTACCAGCAAGCAGTCCAGCACTCAGTGGGCCAAATGACTATTTCTGTTTCCTTGAAGCACTATAATGTCAAAGCATTTATCTGAAGTAGGTTGAAGATATGCCCATGATAGCAACTAGGGGGTGAATAATTTCAGCTATATAACAAGTTCCACATAGACCAGTGAAGTATATTCTATGCTTTCTTTCATCTGGCAGTCATTGTAGTTCAAGAACTATACTGGGCTTGCTCTTGAAAAGTCCTACTGACGCTCCCAGCATTCGCATTTTCATGGCACCTTCAATACCGATCTAAAATTAGACTGTTGCTGAAATGAATATATTGCTCTTCAATGCACAAGCTGCAAATTGAACAATAAGTTCTCGTGGTATATACTTAGTGTTGAATTAGCTTGAGGCAAGAAAGGAAGAATCACTTTTTGTCCTTTTTGGGGTCATGAAGTAAATACTAGAAAATGTTTTCTGTGCAGTCTGATTGAAAGTTATGGTGATTTATTAGATAACAGAGCAAATTTTGTCTGGTAGCAGAACAATAGGTAAGACTGAAAATAGATAAGAGAGGTAATATTAAGGTAATATTATAAAAATCTAAATAAATATAATTCAAGAATTTAACCCAGTGTACAAATCTAGAAGCGTTATTGCTATTTTATTTTTTTTAACTTTGGAATAGGCACAAACTTCCACATATTTGATGTAAAGGTCTAGACCTTATCTAATTTGAGTGAATTCATGCCTGTTTAATAAGCAGAATGGTGCCAACAACTTTACAGAAAGCCCCACATGTGTTTTTCCTCTGGAATGTCTCCAAGCAAGTCACACTCTTCAAAAAAAAAATGTTGGCCCTCATCCTGCAAAAGCTTGTGTATGTGTCAGGTTTTACATGCTGTGAAGAGCCTCATTGATTTAAATGGAGCTAAAGTAAAATGTTAAGCGTCTGCACAAATTTCTCCAGGTTTAGGACTTTTCTTTGAAAAACATTTATGTGTTCTTAGCCTTCATTTTGAAAGGGCCCCTACTGCCCACTGCTCAGTCTTTGTGTATCCAACAGTTTCTCTAGCTGTTCTAGTATTACCGCAGCCTGAATTTGCTGGGACATTTAACAGGATCCTGTAAACTGTGCAAAAGAAAACCACAAATAGGAAACCCACCTACTCCATACTTTTTGCAGATCAAGAGAACAATATCCTTCAAACAGTATTAATAGACCTCTGTGAGTTAATGACAGATAGGAGAATTTGATCCAATAAAAAGTGTCTAAAATCCACTCAGCTGGAATAAGGATGTCCCCCCACGAATGCCGATAACTTTAATTTAAAAAAAAAAGTTCATAGTGCTGCTCCTGAAAAATATTCGAATGGGACTTGAGAATGAGACAGTATAGTACCGTTTTCCTGAGTCTGCAGAAGATAATTCCAGAGTCTCTGCTGATGCCCAATGCTTTCTCAGATTGCAAAGGAGTGAAAAAACCTGATGTGAGAAGACACTTTTCAGTTTTTGCCATATAAGTCCTACAGAACGACAGCAAACTTAATGTCTTCCTGAAGTCTTCAAGGTGACTATATAAGCTATTTCAGAGGTGTTCACTGTCTATCTTGGATAGTGCTCAAGTTAGAGAACTGAAGCAGTGATTTATAATTACCATCTGACTGTCACCCATTTGGAACATATCGCAGGAACTATGGGAAAGACTGATATAGTTTAGTTTAGGGACATTCTTACTGAATGTTACTTTCCACTGTATGTTAACTCTGATAAGAATCTCAGTTTTAGGACTGTGCTAAATATGCCTTAGCAGTGAGACATACCAAAAGTGCAAGTGAACTACCTAGATTTTACTCTTTTTTAAAGGTCAGGATTACATTCCCATTGTATCTAGAACACATTTCAGACATTGTGTGAGTACAATGTATTAAACATAAAAATGAGCTGATTGACAGTGTCATAGCTAAAGACAGTACACAATTCACTCATTCTTTTAAATGTCAAAGAGGTGTTCTGCCCTGGTATACTTCAAACTGGTTAAGAGATTTACATATAACAGGTGTAGATTAATTTTTCACTGTCAAACAATAAATACAACTTAAGAAACAATATAGAAACAGAAGGATTTAAATAGAAATATTTCCTTCCCCTAGGAGCTGTACAGAGGATATCAAGACATGTGACTTCTGAAGACCCAGTGACATCTGGCTTCACATTTTTACCACATATGATGTGATATTTGGCATACAAAGTTTTCCTCTGGGATACTGCTCCTATATCTAAACATGTGACCTGGCCTGATTTCTGTCAGAAGGACTTTGTTCGGCTGCTTTCTTTTGCGTAAGTTTGGTATGTTTTTTTACTCACTCTTTGCTGCTTTTACCCTTGGGACAGAACCAGTCTAATCTGTCCCTTCTTTCCCAGATGATCCTGAACATGGTATCAAGCAGCAGAGTAGGGAACAAACCATCGCTCTGATGCAAGTCCTTTCCAAAGAGCAGACACCTGTGTGAATAAATCATCTCTCTCCACTCAGCCTGATGAATGAAGATCACTATCCATTGACTTCTGTATTAATCGTGTCTTTTTATAGGTAAGAGTCACCTAATCGGGGTGTGTGCATGTGCAGGAAGTGAGAGGTTAAAACATAATGCTACAGAAAATACTGGTGTTGGATGTTAGAAGGGGATGTGGAGAGGCGCTGAGGTTTAAAGTGGTGAAGAAAGGAAGGATCAACTGCTTAGGAAGGAGGCTGAACAGAGGAAGGTGACAGTGAAAACAAGAATGGTCAGGGAAAGTGAAGAGTGTGTGAATAAACTGAAGGAGAAGCAGCAAACGACAGCAGTGGGCCAGACAAGTGGAGACTGGTGCAGAAATAGCTGACACCCAGATTTTGGAGTTCAGGGGATGGTTTTGTCCAGGAGTACAAGGCCCTTCTCAGCTGCTGCTGTGCATCTCTTTAGACAATGGGAGAAAAGAAGGTGTTTGAAGGCTTTGGCTTTTACTCCCTGATCTCAGCCTTAAATGGCTGCTTTGAGGAAAAGTAAAATTTTAAATTGCTGAGGGAGATAGAAAAGAAGAACAAGGGAGAGAGAGATAGGAATCGAGCCTCAATGTGAATTGTGATTTTAATTCAAGCTGCTTGTCAACACATCATACTTTATTTTTCTGGTTACTATTGGATGATACTAAGACATGTCAAGTTGTGGCCTGTTAAAGGTATTCAGAAGGCTTTCAGCCCTTAACAGGGAAAAGATTTTGCCACTCCCCAGGTTAAATATTTAATATGGCCACATACTGTCTGTGAGTGCAGCTGACCATCCAGCTGGAGTGGAGTGAGTTGGAGGTGGTCTTTGGTAAAGAAAAGTGAGATCAAACTGGAAATTGAGTTGTGCCAGAGCCTGTAAGTCTGAATGTCATCTGTGGCCTAACATCACATTGAAATAAAATACATTCATAATTAATTTTTCTAGTCTAAAGGAAGATCTAGACACCTTGATCCCCTAGAGTATGGCAGATCAATGCATGGGATCCTGTTCCCAGCTGCTACTCCTGCAGTTGGAGGGAGGCCCTCTGAACCTGCCCTGTCTGGTCAGCTGGGGCACAGAAGTTCAGAAACCCTACTATGCACCTGAGACCTTGATTAGGATTAGTTTTGATGGTACCAGGGAACCACCTTCAAGCTCTCTGTCTCCTCCCAGATGCCATCTGTATCCCTTATTCCACCACCTTTAAGAGCAAAGAGGAAATTGGTGAATGCTCACCAGACACTGTCACTAAGTACCCATATCACCGGGGCATGGGGTCTACCAGCTCTATCAGCTTTCGCTGCCATGGCAGGAGGGTCCCAGAGTCAGTAGTGCAAAGCATCTCTGCTGGTCAGCCCAAAGAGCAAGGGAAGGATGGAGGGAGTTAGTTTAGCCATTTGTTGTTCCCTGTTGTCAAGGAATAGTGCATGGGCAAGTCAACCTTCAAAACTTACTATGGATGATCTAATATTTAATAAGAGTTGCTGAGTTTGCTGCGAAAAGACCAGGTATATCGCAGGATTGTCAGCTCTGGAACCAATCTCTTGCAAAAAGTGTCCCCTTTCGCCCACGCCCATCTCTCAGTGGCACCGTTTCCTATCCCCTCTGTTTAAGATTCATTTTCATTCTTTATTACTATTCCTTTAGCTTTACACAGTTCACTGCTGTAAATCCAAATAATTTCCATCTGGAATATCACTTTGGCTCTCTTTTTTTCATATTACTGGCAACTCATTAGTTCTGTCAGTGTTTCAGTTTAACTCTGCCTTCAATTTTTATATTTTTTTAATATATTTTGGTGGTGAGTTGCTGGAAGATTGTTAGCCGAGTTTCTGGGTGGATTGCCTCTTTCGGATTTAAAGGTACCAAATGCTAAAAATGCATTTTGTGTCACAGCAGAGATTTCGCAGGTTTTTTCAACAACCATAAGTAATGTTTACCATGAACTTCTCTTTTGTCCTCCTAATGCTTGCAGTATTGCAGACATGAACTTTCACATCTGTTCAGTTGTGCTCCCAAATGTCTGTAACTCCTTCTTGGTATTAGGATACCATTTCCCCGCTGTCCCACAGTTACGTTGTTTCCTGTTTCAGTAATTCTAAAAATTATTTTTTACTTAATAGTAGTAATGTGGATTTTTATATATCTTTACTTGTCTTTCTGTAAGATTGTTTTAATTCTGTTATTCTTTTCCCTTTTATCCTTACAAACATAAGAATTAGGTTAGAACAGACTTGCCTCTTTACCAAAGTGCTGGATTAAAGTCAGCTAAATCCTTCTCTTTACAATTTCTGTGCATGCAGAGCAGAAAGCAATAAACTCATTCAGGACCAGACTCTGTCATTTTTTTCAGAGGAGTAAATCCAGAGATCTCTGCTGACAGCTTTGGAGTTGTGGTTGAGGTATCTCAGTTCAAGTGAGACACAAATTTCTTCTTTAATGTGTAGCCAGCAGCACAGTTCTCTCATTATCAGGAAGATGCTCGTTCCTGTTGGTGTTTAACTATGTATTCAGAATGGTTACAAAGACGGTCGCATCTTTTTTCAGCGTGCTCTGAACTTACTCTGATAATTAAGGGTGTTTTACAAAATACTGCAGAAATTTGTTACAGTGTGAATGAACAGGTTTTTTTCTTCACTTTCCCTTCAAATGTGAATGCGTTTGAAATCTCTTTGACTTTCTTGGCCATCCTTTCACAGAGTATAGAATAATGATACTATTGCAGCAGATTGATACCTACTGGTGCAGCAATACAACTCTCTGATCAGAGGAAATGTCTGGAGATCTCTCCCAATATTTTTCCCCTTGGGCCTAAAATCTGGCAGATTCATACTCTGTTCAGAGGGCTCCCTGTAAAATGACCAAAACCTGTTTAACGATGAAATGTGGCAAGAAAAGGACTTTAAAGATATTATTTTTCTTTTCTATTCATTTAGCAGTGCTGTATGATTTGTGATACTCTGTCAGAAAAAAAAAATACTCAGTTTGCTGATGTGAATTCTGTTATCTGCAGTAAATATTGTCAAAATTTAGAAGCCTGAAAGGGAGTTTTCTTTCTCCTTAAATTTTCAATAATCTGCCCTTATCCAAGACTGTAGATTTCATTCTGGGCTTCTGCACGTAACTTCAGGAAATTCTGCCACAATACTTTCCTTCAGTAAGAGGGAATATGAGGGAATCCTTCCTTCTTTCCTACACTTTTGCAGGTGTTCCTTGTAAGTTCCTTGCTTTTGGGAGGCCAAAGCTGTTGAGCTCACCTCAAGGGCTGCAGGGAAATTGGAGAAGGCTGCCTTGTGGACCCCATGGCATTTGCCATTTCAAAAGCCAGACTGGGTAGCTCTCTGCTGGAAGTGGTGGGCTTGAGTTGTGAAACCCAACTGCCTCTATTTTGTCAGAGTGAGACAAGATGATCTGTGATGATTCTTTGTGGCTACAGGGCATATGAATTAACGAAGAGATGAAGATACACAGAGAAAAAGTCCCTGTTCTTGGGGAGTGCTCTGGCACATGAGAAACAGTAAATATTTCACATGCACCAGAAGCAGTGCTAGAGAAGCCTAAATGACCTTCAAATTATTATTTTCCAAGATTCGCATACTTTGCTTTATACTTTTTTTTAAGGTAAAGGTTTTCCATGGAATTAATCTGTATTTTGAACACTTCTAACACCTTTATTATCACACTTAGTAAATCTGAAAAGATTTACTAATTTTGTGTAGTAATTGCCTTCTGATCCTGACAGAGTTGTACTGACACAGCACTGTAACAACACTGACACTGCGGCTATGGGATTCCCATGAGTCATTCTTTCTATCACAACATATTTTTCCACTTCTGAAATTTTCTTCAACTTTCATTGACTGATCTCATTAATATGCTACAATAGTGACACAGTGGAAAACAATTGCAAATCCTGCTATGATAGGTTGGCTTGTCAGAAAGATTTACTCTTTTTCTGAGATTTTTATTAAAAACTAATTAAATTTGTTCTAGAAGACATGAGTTGTGTTACTGTTTTTAAAAAATGCAACGATTTCAAGAAAGCATCTAGACTCTTAAAGACCATAAGTTTTACATAAAGTAATGTTTTATTTTTCAAAAAGAGTTGGTTTTCCTCCAAATGCCAAAAGCTAGGACATTTGAGAATGCAAAAATCTTTTTCTATTTTCATTGGCAAAGAATCACCATTTCTTATGATATATGATTTTATGGCTTTGTAAGGTGATACGAGCCACTATTATTGCTAACATTTATTTCACTTTAGAGTAAAAATCAGCAAGGAAAAATACAGAGCTTTGCAAGACAGTAGAGAGCATTATAAGTACAATAATTATCCTGGCACTTTTAATATTTCTTCAAATAAATTTGTCTTGCCATTGCAGCTTCATTACAGTTACTTACCAGTCTGCTTTTCAGTGTTCTACCGTGATTTTTAGGATTTAGAACTGCATCATGTGAAATTGTGTCTCGAAACCCACTGTATGTTTTTGCAATAAAGCTAATTGCTTAGATAATTATTTATCTCGTCTGTTCTTAATCACTTCCCTTTCATTTTAAAAAATCCAAAACATTATTTGAACTAATGATTTCTCCTTAACTGACATACATATTAAATAGTTCTTTTTAGATGTACAGATCCTCAAGAATCACTTGGTGGCAACATTTCAAGTGTCTCATTGTTGCAGATGCCCAAAGCTCGCCTCCCATGGATTATTTAATGTGTTTGTGCAATGTGCTGATTCAGTGTGTGTTCCATCCCTCCTCTCCCTGTCTATCCACAAAATAAACTAAAGGCTCTTGGTCATGCAGTGACAGTGGCCACTGAGGCAGTTTATCTGTGCACATGCATGAGCAGCCGTGTTTGTGGTCTTTGAACATCTGGCCTTTATGGTCACATAGTGGAAATTCCACCTCGGAAAGCTAAGGACCTAGAGCAAAGTTATGGATAAATTAGGAGTACCCCAGGAAAAAAAGGAGACTTGAAGCCTAACTCTTACCTCCTTGGCATTTATTCCATGCATTGTACCAAAGTCAGTCTTTCATACTGATTGAAAAGGGACCAAAACAAAGCTCTGAGTTTGCAAAAGTCTGCATACTTCTGAAGTAAACAATTCTGCCTGTCTCCAAGTCTCTTCCCTAATGCCTTCCCCTGCATGACCTCCTGTCCCCTCACTCCTCCTGCTTCCCCTCTGCTCCTTCAGTAGGTCCTGCAGTTTTGCACAGGTCTTTCTCTCTCTTTCACTGCAAGAGAGAAAGAGCTTTCTGAGAAAAGAAAAATGAATATATATATATATATTAAAAAAAGACAAAGCTGGCCAAAAGGAAG
>VZRU01007463.1:169181-196857 GCA_013398155.1 Pedionomus torquatus
GGTCCCTTCCCTGGAGATGAGGCTCGATGAGGCCCTGGGCTCAATGAGGCCCTGGGCAACTTGGTCTAGTTGGGGATGTCCCTGAGACCGTGGGGAGGTCAGACTAGATGACATTTGGAGGTCCCTTCCAGCCTGGAAAATTCTATGATTCTATGAAAAGAACAATATGCCTATGCCTAGATAATCACGTTTAGAGATACAAGATTAGAGGAGTCATGAAGAATGAAGATGGGTCAATAATACAGAATAATCTGGGTGGCTTGGTCAACTGGACACAAGCAGAAGATATAATCAAACATAAAGCTATAGATCTAGGATGAAAGCATACAGATCGTGTTCAGACAATAGGTGCAAGCTGGGAGATCTGTCCTGTGAAGATGTGACATTGGAAAGGATTTGGCAATGAATAAGGCAGGTTGTCTGCTGAGCATTCAGCTTCTGATCTGTAGACAAGAGCACTAATGCAATCCATAAATGTAATTATAAATCAAAAGTAAAGGGGCCTATTTGACATTTGTGTGATTGATTTCCACTAAATTCATTGTTGAGACACTGAGAAGGTTTAGAGGAGACTCACAACTACCATTAAAAATTGGAAAACATTTTGTAGTTAAATATTTCAGGAATTTGCTGTGCTTTGCTTATGAAACAAATGTAAGTCCCTAACCTCCTGTGCAGTTCATCTGCAGATTAGCATTACTTCACACTCCCACTGGGTGCACTGTGTCACTCTTACAGTTTGTGGGTAGATCAGGTTCCTAGGATGGAGTAATTTTCAATCTCATTTTGACGTAGTTTCATTTTGCAAAGTTAGGTTAAATATTCTTAAGGAAAGAGAAGGCCAGTGACAGGAGATTAATCTATTACCCCATCATTAAGGATCTAATGGAAATAAGGACCTTGGTTAAAAAACCTGTTCTGAGAATTAGGCACCTCAAGGTTCAAATTATGTCTGTCTGAGCAGACCATTGCTGTGACCTACTCCCCAAATTCCAGGGAAGTCCTTAGTACATGGGCAAGTGTCCCTGACAGATGGCTACAATTCTTGAAGTCTGGGGATAAGCACAAGGTGGGGAGCAGAACTGCATTTGTAGGTCAAATGCAGTCTTGTTGGCCAGACATTGAGCAGTCCTGCCTTGAGCACTCCTTCACAGGTAGAGTCTAATTTCCTATTTGTAGATCATCTGCCAAGGACCTATTAGCTTCAAAAGGCTAACTTCAATTTCTAGGTGTCCTTATAAAACCATCTACACAGCATTAGCTTAAGCCCAAAGACAGGAATCTGCAAACTAAATGATACAGCTGCAATGCTCAATAAGTTAAACTTCCGCACTAGCAAGCAAAACATCAAATAAATGGTTTTAAGTTAATCCTTTTTTACTGGAGACAAGAGAAAAATAAAAATAACAATGTATCCACAATATATGCCTGAATAGTACATAATGCACAGGTCAACTATATCACTTCAAATATGAAGTTGGAAACAGATCCATCATAATTCTCCTCCAAAAGCTCTCAGGAATGGCTAAGATAAACAGCTACTGCTGCTCACATTGCAACGTTCAGGCTCAGAAGGGATGAATTCGTGGGTGTATCTATGAGCAGCCTGTAAAGAGGATGCTCATTCCTTAGACTTGGCAAGCAGCTTACAAAAATAAAGCCATTTTGTGATACAGACCACATCAGTATTTTCAGCCTACAAGACAGAACTGTTCTAGAGCATTAAAATGGCCACGGGTGTCAGAACTGTGTTTCCTAACTTAAAACTGTACTTGTTATGTGCTACAGATCACGCCAGAATATTCATCTCCAAAAGTGTAAATTTTACACGTGTTCACCTAGGAAATTCTGGTACTTACATACCAAGGAAGTAGGAGTTAAGCTCAGGCTAAGGAATAATGACATGGTGAATCAGATCACAGCTCATTTCCCAGTTTATAGCCATTAACAAATTTTGTAAGTTATCCATATTTGAATTTTTCATTTGAATAAAACCAGCAAATCTTATTATTTACATGCTTGATAGTGAAGTTTTAAGGTCTAATGTATTAAATTTTAAAGCTTGATGAGGTCCTCAGCTAGAAGATGTTAGCAACAAGTAAGGTTTATTTGAAAGTACAGAAAATGATCTGAACAGAAACCAGATTCAGGTAAATTAATAGGAGGAAAATACACTCTGTTTCAGTCTATTAAGATGAATGGCATTTTGCCTGGAATATGAGTCATGGAGAACATTATAATCTGAGTGTAAGACACAGCTAGGCAAGAAGGAAAGAGAAATAGTAACTTGGAAGATAAATTGCAGGAAGAATTAAGTAGGAATACACCAAAGTGGTAGCAATACTGCATGAAGAACTACTTAAGACTGAAAGCTAAATTGTATCTTATCAGTTTGAAAGCCATTTGAGTTAAAAGGCTCAAGGATTCTGATGAGGGAATGAACCAGATCTCAAAGCCTGGAATGTAGCACACGGCAGTATAGGACAAAGCACTGGCAGTCTGGGAGTCCTGGCTCTGGGAAGACTTTTCAGCAGAAGTTAGACGAATCACGGTCTGAGCTCTCATGACTCATTGCAAAACCTTCATTAACATTTGTAGACCCGAACAAACATTTACAATACTAACTGAAAACTCCCAGCTCTCCCACAGAACAATGAAGGATTAGCAGAAACAGCCTGGTCCAAAACAAAGCTTTGAAGAAAGTGAAATATGAGAAAAGCCAGAGACTTAAAATGGAAACATTATTCATTACTTCTATAAAGGATTCCCCAGAATTAGTGATGCCATTTTCATCTTCTCTGGTCACATATAGACATCTTACTGGTATGTAGACATTTTGGCAAAATGATGGTAGCTGGCATCTATCCACACACACAGTAGTATCTCAGCTTGTGGTAGCAGTTTCCATTCACTCTTTCTTTGTGAAACCAGGGTCACTTGGGCTTCATCAGCAACTAGAACCATATGGCATTATTGTAATCATTACTAGTAACTCTGGTCAAAAGTAAGGACACCAGAAACACAAAAGCATGTCAGGACTGAAAGGGGGGAAGCTGGCAGAGTATCTGAGCAGCAGCAGGACAAAGCAATCAAACTGCCAGCGTACAATTACTGCACTTAGCCGTACTGCTTGCCAAACGCAGTCCTATGCAGTGTCATTTACAGAATCCAGTCTTAATAAATGTCATGTGAGTAAGAGGTTTTGCAGGCCCCAATTTGACACATCTATTACTGACATTACACAAGTCCTGCTTTGAGTCATTTTTGATTGAATGTGCCGATAAAGACTGCAGCCAGAGCTGCAGATATTACTTCCATATGACTTCTGGAAAATTACTTCTTGCAGCAGTCACTACGTCTAGTATTTTTTACACATTAAATAGTCTAAAAATATGTCTGATAATTTAAGTTTGATTTGCTACTATATTTAATTCTATTTACTTATTCTTTTGTCAACAAAGCAACTCCTCCCCAACATTTTAATGCACTCTGCCTACATTTTTTTGTATTGCCTTGCACGTGCCCTGTGAATTTTGGGTTGGCAATGTTTTAAGCTTACTATCTAGAACCTCTCTCGAGGCTATTTGTTTTATCTAGATTCCATTCAGATTTTAAATTAATGGCTAAGCTTTGATTTAATCTGGATTGATTCAACATCTTCCTAAAAGGAAGTTAGATTGAAGTATGTTTGTGTTACTGGTTTGATCGGACATTTAAGTTATCTTTTTCCCATTAGATTCTCCAGATTTAAAGTGGGTCAGCAAATTGTTACAAAGTACTGAACTGTTTTCTGAACACAGAGATGTGGAAAAAAAATTTCTTTTGAGGATCTATCCCAGCTCTCACTCAAATCAGCAGAAGCTGTTTGATTTACTGCAGCGGAAGCTGAGCTAGAGCTGAATGTCAGAACCACCTTTACTTCAGGATTTATTCCAGAAAGTGAAAACCTAATGTAAAAAACAGATGGATTTGCCCTTTCTAGGTCTTTATTGAGTTGGAGAGAAGGTAGAATCCCAGTGCCATTCACAATTGCATGAATTTAAGTTTCCAGAGTCCTGTGAAACTCTCATATTTCATCTTAAAAAATAAAAAGAATGAAAGGAAAAAAGTAATTTAAGTGCTTTTGGGACTACAGAGAAAGGTGGAAAACCATAAATAATAAGAGCTCTAAAATAAGAAGGCCTAGTCCTTCCTCCCCAAATGATTTGTGGTAAAACGTTACGATTTTTAAATCAGCTTCACAGTTCTGAGTTTCATTCACTTTGAAATGCTTAGTATTGTTAATGTCTCTGTCTCACTGTGCTGGATAATTATTCTCTGTGCCATGACATTTCCCAAAGATTCTCAACAGAATCAACACTCCCATCATGCCAGAATCTGTCCAAAAATTCAAAATTTAAAAAGGGGAAAAGTCATGTAGCATGTCGGCAAAATTAATTTTACCACAAGTTAATATGCAAATTGATTAAAAAATGCTGTTTAAATTACAAAATCATAGTCTGCCTCAATCCTTGTAATAAGTAAATCCTTGTAATAAAGTCAAACTGTCAGAGATGTTAGAAGACCTTCTGCAAAAATATCTAAGAAGGCACAAGGTTATTTTTTTCTAGAGAAAAACTTCTGACATATATAGCTTTGGCAAACATTTATATATTCCATTGCTTATGCATATATGAAGATCCACTTGAAATTCCAGGGCTCTCTTACTGGTACAAAAATCATTACTGACAGCCCCATCTAATTCTTTGTATGATCTGCTGTTCATCCACTGTACTCAAATTTCTACAACAGAGAAACCATTGCAAGAGCAACTACATAATATACTGCTCATAAAATGTCTAAGTACTTTATTAGCTCTGCATACCTAATTATCTTAGGCCACTCTGCTATATAAAAAAAATATTTGCTGTTTTCACAGAAATGAATTTGTGATATCACCTGTAAATTTCCAGTGCATTCTGATCCATAAGGGGGCGTGCAGACTCTCCCACCAAATCAGGGGACCCTGGAAGAAATTTCAAGGAGAAATTCTTGTGTCACTTATTATTCTTTACCTGTCTGATTAGCACCTAAGTCTGCAAGTCATAATATAATATTTTATGTTCATCTTTGCTGTAAAACGTTAATAAAACTCTAGCAGGAAAAAGAACTGCCTTTATGAGACCTACCCTGTTTTGTGACTAGGGAGTTTTCATTAATATTTTCAGCTCTGAAGTTCAGAAGAGGTAACAGTCAATGTATTGGAAATCCACTCCTTTGGCCCACTGCCAGCTGGTTTCACTGGCTGACAACAAGAAGTATGGCAGTACTACCTAAATAGTCATCTGTGACTCACTTGCATTTTCTGTACATCTTTCCCTACCATCTACAGTCTAAAAAAGCATCCAGTTTTATTCTTAAGCCAGGCAGGGAATGAGAAAGGAACTTGACCTAAATCCACAGACAGCGTAAAAGTTCCGTTTGAAGGTTCCACAGAAACCCCGGGATCTTAATTTCAGTCTGCAGTGGGTGTCTTAGTTTCAGCCACCAACCATGCACAA
Source organism: Pedionomus torquatus (assembly GCA_013398155.1). Classification (NCBI taxonomy): domain Eukaryota; kingdom Metazoa; phylum Chordata; class Aves; order Charadriiformes; family Pedionomidae; genus Pedionomus; species Pedionomus torquatus. The sequence goes on from VZRU01007463.1 coordinate 174,722, forward strand.
AGCCATCTCCTGAGGCAGTCGCAGAGAGGCACTCACACTCTCGCAGTGCTTCCAGCCTGCAGGAGCCATGCCAGGGAAAGATGTGCAAGATGCACATCAAGATGGGATGAATCACAGTCTGGAAATAGATATTTCTCTCCACTGATGGTAAGGAGAACACAAGGTGATTCAGTTGACAGGCTCTTTTAAAGTACAGTCAGGGAGCTTCAATGTGCTGGTCTGATTCCAGGAAACCAGGCATCCCAACCCAGGTACAAGGCCCTCACCCCATGTGAATGCCACAAGCAGGAAGCTGTTTCAGGGCTGGGAAGGGGTTCTCCTGTAGGAAGACCATCCTGTAGGACTTGCTTGTGCTTGTGGTTAGTTGGTTAGGTTAGGGTTGGTTGGTTAGGGTTTTGGATTTGTTTTTTATGGAAAGCTGTGAAACTGGTATAAGTTCCATGCTGTGGAATAACACTACCCTTGCTTTGTAAATTTTATGAGAGAGGAAAATATCCTGTACCCAGTTTTAATCATATGTGGGTGGATCAAAGGTTGTAGGAAAACTTTGGAAGAATTAGAGCAATTTTCTTTTCCATACCATGCCAGTCAATTAAAATTAGAGCCTTGTTTGTTAATAGTCTTAGATAAATGGTGATAAAGCCAGAAGAAAATGGTATACAGATTAAGATACAATATAGAGAAGATCTGTATCTATATCTGTATCTATATCAGAAAATATAAACAAATAAATACATATCTTAGATAGCAATCCTAGGTATATTTACCTTATCTTTTCCAGTGTATTGCTTGTCATGACATTAGCTTTTGTGTTTTGCAGTATTAATTCCTGACTTCTGATAATCACGCGGACAGATGCACTATATACAACATTATCATTTCAGGCACTGCACAAACACAATGGTGACATACCCTGCCTCAAAGGGTTTTCTGTCTAAAAGATGAACTAGAACAGAATTCTTGAAACATAAAACTGCAGACTTAGAAAGACTTCAGGAGATAGTATTGTCTGACTCCATGCCAGCTAAAGTGTGCTCAGATTTGTCCATTTTCTTGGAAAACTGTTATACAACCTACCCATCAATCTGTTTTAGCACTTTATATAATAGAATGATGAAAATAAACCATCCTTATTTGCATCAAAGGAGATATGTTTAACATATGAAACATTTTACTGCTATAAGGATGAAGAACAGCTAAGCACTACATTTTTATAACATCCATTCATGCACTGAAAAATTGTTAAAATCTCTAACCATAACCTTTAAATGAACAAGCTAATTCCTTAAGCTTGGCTTTAAGTTGTGTTTTCTAAAATCTGCCATGGGACAAAGTCTTCCAATGAGTCTTTAAAAGGATCAAGTAGAGCAGAATAATTACTTTCCTTGCTTAAAATATGACAGCCCTGTTCATTCATCCCAGAATGACACTATTTAGTTGACTCATCTGTAGTTGTAAAATACCTTTGTTCCCACATACTTTTTTTGCTGTGCTGCTATATAGGTGGTTATTTTCTATACATACATCTACAATTTCTCTCTTCCTTGCTAGGCTATCCTCTTAAAGAAGAAAATTAGACTGGTTCATCTAATGACAGAGTAGGGAGAGAGAGGTGAGGGTTGTGCGTGGATGCTCATCAGTGTCTTATCTTGGCACTCACACATTCATTCTTTGGTGGTTTTGCCAAAACTCTAGAGGGCATGAAATCAGGCTGACGAGCCTGTAATTTCTGACTTCTCTTTGGAGTTGATTGTGTACCATTTCTCTTTTCCAGACCTTGCAGATATCTATGAGATGGCTGCCAATGGTTCATTCATTAATTTCAGCTAATTGCTGAAGTAAAAGGCAAATTAGCAATGTCATACTTTAAGTGAATGACCAAATCAGAGAGCAATTGCAGATTATTTACTGCTTGATCCAGAACACCCACTGCTATACCTAAAGATGTTGTCTCTAATAGATATGAACAGATATCCATTAATTTTTTTATTAACAGTCTGGAGAAGAGGAGGCTGAGGGCAGCCCTCATTGTCCTCTACAACTACCTGAAAGGAGGTTGTAGAGAGGTGGGTGTTGGCTTCTTCCCCCCGGTGAATAATGACAGGACCAGAGGAAATGGTCTGAAGTTGCAGCAGGGGAAGTTTAGACTGGATATTAGGAAGAATGACTTTACTGAAAGAACGGTCAGGCATTGGAACGGCCTGCCCAGGGAGGTGGTTGAGTCACCAACCCTGGAAGTATTTAAGAAATATGTAGATGTGGCACTCCAGGGCATGCTCTAGCGGCTCAGACTGTAGGGGGTTTTGTGTGTGTGTATGGTCTCAGAGGTCCTTTCCAACCACGATGATTCTATGATTCTGTGATTCTAAGATTTTACCTTGCTCCGATTTGGCCAGGGTACAGCCTCACAGGTTCCCTCTGCAGACCAAATGGGGCAAGCCTGTCTTGTGCTTACCAGTTCATGCAGGTACCGGGAGCCTCACACCACTTCTGCTAACTTTACTATTTTCTTTGTAATGAACATTCTCCAAACACAGTGCAAAACTGATTTCACAACAGCATGGGTTAAAATGCAAACGTGTCATTAGGAAAAGTCTGGATGGTTGGTTAGAGCAGCAAGATACATGAATCGAGACTCAGGAAAACAGGCTGGTTTGCGTCACACAAAGGTAGCTTCAGCTGGATGCAGGATACAGGGAGAGCTGGACCAGAGAAACATGGGCTCTGTGGATTCCAGGCAGCATGCAGCTGAGCCGAGGGGTGGGCAGCTGTGCCATGCCACAGTGAGCCATGTGTGCTGGGCCAAATTGGCCCCGCTCATGCAATACAGGACTGTACCATGCTGTGCTGGCATGTACTATACCAGGACAGGGCACACCTAGCTGTGACAAGTTATGCCATACTGCCACATGTTGGGCTATACCAGGCTGAAAGCCCCTGCAATCTCACTAACAGGCTGGGGGATGACTAGAGGAGGCAGGAATGCCCAAGGAATGGCAAGCTGTGCTTCGCACAGAGGCATCTGTGGGGCAGGACAGTCCTTTCTGAGCTGCAGGCAAGCTCTGCTGGCATCGCACTGCTTGTAGCTCCACTGTATTTTGCTCATCAAATGGTGTATGAATGTGCCTCCCCTACAACTGCCTCTTCTGGATTTCTCCATCTTAGACAGTACTGGCAGAAAGTGTTATCTGTAATGGGAGATCAGTTGTTGAGATCAAGGTCGCTTGGATTTTCCTGACTCAAACTGCCGTAAGTAAACAGAGTCAGGTTTCACTCAGAGCTGCACCTTCTGATGGAAAGTTTTGTGAGAGTTGTGTAAAGACAGTCTTCCCCCAAAGAGATAAATTTCAATACCAGCCAACTAGGAGAAAGTTGCGATAACAAGACTCTTTTCTACCTGTTCCCTTGCTTGTCAAGTTGCTGTAAATAGAGGATTTTTTTCCCTGTCAGAAGGTCCTAAACCTAAGGACGTCCTGTTCCAGCGGAGCTGCAGAGCAGGGCTCTCAGAGCTTCCTCTTGCATTGGTTTTAATGTCAGATGCAAAAAGGAGTGAGCTATCTGACGCTGCTGATGCCAACACCCTGGGGATGCTCTAGGGCTCAGCAGGACATTTCAGACCATCGATGTCCCCATCCTGCAACGGGGCAGGAGAGCCCTTGGGCAGTAACCATCATTTCCTAGCTATGAAATGCTTCAGAAGTTTCTTCACCCATTGTCTCCTGGAGTCATTGAAATATGCCTTACAGCTCTAAGCTGTATATTACCTTATAAGTAAAGAATCTGACCTTTACTCCCACAGATTAGATTTGTATGCTTTAAAATCTTCATTTTCCTTCGGAAATCCATTGCACACATTACTCCTACCATTGCTATTATTATCTTTTTAATTCTGGATATGCACATAGCAGTAGAAGTCCACAGGTACATTATGAAAAATGTGAAAACTGCTTTACTCAAACGCCACACCACACCACCCCACCCCCGCCAAATAATCATCTTCTTCCATTCAGTTTCTCTAATCCTGGGGAATTTCCTTCCTCTCAAATAAATGCTCATTCTTTTTAATCACTGCTTTCAGGACTGCAGCCTTTTATTTGTGAAACAGAAAATAATTATCTATGCTGTGCTTTTGCTGTGGCTCTCCTTTCACGCAGGGATCATGGCTTCTGCATGTCAACTTCATTTTGCTGTCATGGTAATTCAGATGTTTGGGAAGAGGTTCCTCTACTGCTGTAGTGTGCATGGGAGACCTATTTTCTCATTCCATCACCTTAGCAGACTCATTACTTGGGATTCTAGTTTGATTTTTCAGAGTTTATTTCATTTTTTTTTCTTCTGTATAACAAATCCACATCATTTGCAAAAATATTGAAAAATTACAAGTATTGTAAGACTTCACATTTAGAAGGGCATGCAACTGTGTCCTGATTTACAATTTGTAAAACCAATGGTTAAACAAGTCAAGCTTAACCCTAGACATTTATCATATTGTGACTGGGAATGAAACTGGTTAGAGCTCAGACTTGGTGAAGTCCCGGCAACATTCAGAACCAGCAAAACAGTTCAAGGCTGGAAAGGTACCCAAGTCACAGGTTTGAACCCAGAGCAGAATCCTTACTTTCCTGAACGGATGGAAAGAGGAAAAGGCAGGCCTGGATGCAAACCCCGACTTTTTCTTAGAACTACTGAGTCTTCAGAGTAACTGCAAAGTTTAACTGCAGGTTTCTCCATTAAACCCATTTTCAGGGGCTGGAATGTACACCTGCAGTTTCCACTCAGCAAATTCTTTTTGACTCTGGGTTCTGCAGCTCAATTGTTGCATTGCAACCGTAAACCCTTTAGAGCAGAATATTCTATAGGTCAGGCGTTTTCTTTCCCATAAAACCTTCTCTGTATCCTTTAAGTACATTCAGTGATGCTGTGTCAATGAAGATCATGATGAGACGATGACCATCAAGGATATTGACAAGTTCTCCCTTTATAAGCACGACTTACTGCCTTTCTTTTGTAACTTAGATATTCTCCAGCAGTTTTATGGAAAATATCTGGTTTTCAGAGTATTGGATGTTGTACTGAATAAAAGGAAATAATAGGTAACAGGAAAGAGAATACAGGAAGTAAAAATTATAAGACTTCTTAATGCCCAGTGAGGTAAACTACTATATATACTCATCCCTAAAGACATACGTATAACAGTAGCTTCTTAGGAAGATAATTATGGGAGCGTGAAATGTGAAGTAGTTCTATCTGTTGGAATAAAGCAGTGCAGAGCTGGTCACTAGGTATCCACCAAAACTGTAGCTTCATAGCTGATGGCCTAGTAAGAGGCAGAGCTGTTCTCCTCAGGGAATTCAGAATTCCCACTGAAGAGAATTGCTATAGTGGTTCATGTAAAGACTATGCAAGCTATACCAAGGAATTATCTGTACCCAAAGTCAGACAAACTTCATCCAAATTTTACAGTCACTGGTGTAATCTTGAGATCTGTCCACAACTGAAACTCCCGGGGCATTTATTTGCTTGAATAATTAGTGGGTTGAAGGAAGATGGAGCTGGACTCCTTTCAGTGGTTCCCAGTGACAGGATGAGGAGCAATTGGCACAAGTTGGAACATAGGAAGTTCCACTCAAATATGAGGAAAATCTTTATGGTGAGGGTGACAGAGCACTGGAACAGGCTGCCCAGGGAGGTTGTGGAGTCCCCTTCTCTGGAGACCTTCAAGACTCATCTGGATTCCATCCTCAGTAACATGCTGTAGGCAACCCTGCTTTAGCAGGGGAGTTGGACTAGATGGTCTTCTAGAGGTTCCTTCCAACTGACAATTCTGTGATTCCATAAACAAACCAGATTATTTTTTTCTCTCCAGCAGAACTTCCTTTTTTTTTTTTTTCCCTTCAGCCATACTTTGTCTATACAAGTGCTACTTAGCTAAAGTTTTCTCTGTTTATGGCCTCAGTATTTATTCCCTGCAAATCCCTGGAAGCTTGAATCATTTGGAATGTGCAAAACTATACCTGCCTGCTTTCCTCCTTACCAAAAATCCTACTTGTGATCCAGACATGCATAAACTGTGCCTCAAAATAGGCTGATTAATAATTTGAACCACTCTTTTAATTATGATTTAATTTGACAAATGGAAGTTCCTGACTTGAATAGTTTATCATTTTGCATTCCTATGAAAAAAGTTGGACTTCTCATTGATTAGCAATCTAGCATTCATTTGCAGCATAATGTAGCTTCTACATTAAACTGGGTTTTCTTCTTGCTAACAAGACATGCTCTCTCTATACACAAGCACTTATTTAAGGTGACATTTATTCAGATTTCTAATGTTTGTATTTTTTGATGATAAAAAAAGTAACTGGTATTTCTCAGAGTTGATTTCTTTTTGTGTCCTGATTAGTGTTAAGCTACATTTAGGTGCAAATTAGCATTCAAATATAATACAAACTTTCAGAATATTAATGTAGTGGTTTATTAGTTGGATAAACTCAGGTTAAATTCCTAGCCATAGGTAAAAAAAGGCTTGTTAAAATAAAACTTCCATTTAAAATGTCACCTTATCCTCATGCACTGAATCAGTCCTCCTGGGCATTCCATTATTCTGAATGTTAAGGGTAATTTTATTCCGAGACTGAAGAAACTAGAGTTTATCCACTTCTTAGCATCTCGGCTGTAAAGCTCCTGTAAAGGTAAACAGCTGCCATGCTTTATGTGTCTGACTCACTGATGACATTTTCAGAATTTCAGATGCAGTATTGAAATTCCTATTGGTATTAATAGGAAGACACGCAGGCTTAGAGACCACAGCTCAAGAGCTCAATGTTTACAGCTTTTGATTTGCACCTGTGCTGCTGTGACCATGGGCAGAGTTGGCACAGAAATCCTCTTCAGTCCTTGTTTTATTTATACTTAACCTTTCCTTCTAGGATCACCCCTACTAGTCATTAAGCATTTGCATCCTTTCTTATTGCAGCTATGCATCAGATAATCATGAAGAAAGTGGTTGGATTAAGCAAGCTTGCATTGTAACTAGATGTATATAGACAACCAAATCTGTGGAATACCATACCTGAGGTGCAAGAGGCAAATCTCATTTTCAGAACTGAGTCTGAGTGGCAGTGAACCACTCCAAAGGCCAGATTCAGAGTTAGGACTTAAGTCTTGATACTGTGGTAGTGCTGTGCTTCCTTGGAGCCATGAAAAAAACCCAAACAAAAAAAACCCCAGTAGACAGCTCTGCAGCATCTCCCAACCTGAAGAAGTGGAAAGACCTTCAAGGGAGCAACTACAAGATACACAGATGAAACTCCAACTCCATCTCAAGCTCTGGGAATACCTTTCCCTTAACATGGGAGGTGAGAGTCTTTTAGAGGTAACAGGAGTAATGATGACAGATCGTCTGTAGTTTGTTGATACCAGTAAAAAAGATTATGACAGCAGTCTCAAAATAACATTTTTTAGTGGGAAATTAGGTTTTACACAGTATGATTTTATTACAGTTTACATAGTTACTTTAAGGACTTTTCATGCCACAGAAATGCTATCTTTTCTGACACTATTTCCCAGGCTTCTTGAAGGCTTGCACACAAAACAATAGCCATCATCTACAAGCAGAAAGAGATTGGCAGGAGGGTGTTCTCTGTGAGAGGTACTTAATGGAGGAATTGGCACCTCACCCTGAACTGAAATAGCCTCATGGGCATGCTGCAAATATTTTCCTATTGCCCAGACTTCGCAGTGGGGAGGGACTTGGCAGGAAGCTACGGTCTGTATGAAGAGTAAATCCTGTGATCTGTTTAGTTAAGATCTAACCACCAAGCGTACATATTTTACTGGCAGCTGCTGGTGGCCCTGCTGGTCATCTGCTAGGTTTGCCAAATCAGTTTTATAAGCAAATCAGAGGTACCCATAACTTTCAGACTGGTGCCTCTTTCTGGATAGAAGAAAAGATTTCTCACAAGCAAGAAGTGCTACTTTCTATTGTAGGAGCTGAGGCTATCAAATAACGAGCATGCTCCTTACATTTGAAAGAATAGTTCACAAACCAGAGACTAAAATTAAAAAAAATGTTTGCTGGTGACCATACTGCATTCATACTGTAGTCCGAACTGCAAGAAGCACTATGATATTGGGGGTTGCTTTATAATTCCAATAGCGAGGCTGATAGTGCGCTGGGAAGAGATCACACTGGTAAAATACGGTCTCTTTGTTTTGGCTGACGGACATCTCATGGAAAAAGCAGTGGTTTTCATATGCTGACCTTAGAATATTGTAACTATATTTTTAAAAGATATAGAATAAAATAAGTGGGTGTTGGTGTCGCTCCAGGCTCACAAAGACTAGGCTAGAGGGCAATAGCCAATTGGTTCAACCATAGCTGAACCACTGAATGTGAGGCATGTTCTTCACTGGCCTATACTAATAGGACCGGGAGTCCCTAATGTCTTCTTTGAATGCACTCCAGAACTGCCATTACAGTCACACAATCTAAACTACAACAGCAGCTGAGTATTTAAAAAAATACACCAAACCCACAGAAGTCCCAAAACCAAAATATTTTGAGAGAGAATTTCACAAAGAAGAATAATGTAATGGTAACTAGTATATAAGATATTATAAATAGGCATGAATGACTAATTTTTAATCAGATTACATATGGTGGTGTACAATGATTTATATTGACTACTAGGGTAACAGCTTCAGAGCTGCCAGCCCAGTACTCCTCATTAGCACTACACTTACTGGCTTTCTAAAGCATTGAAGAGATGCTTCTAGCACAAGAGCTCACTTAATTACTTCATGTTAGAATTTGACGGCATGTACCCATAGTGCAGTAGGACCACCTCCATGTTGCTACACAAGTACTGGCAGTAGGCAGCAGGGTTTGCAAGATCCTCCTTTTCTTCCTCCAGTTTAAGATCAGCTTACAAAACAGATTGCTCTTATAGTCACTGAAGCCCTGAAAGATGCTGGGGTACCCATAGTTGTAGAAGTAAAATTATTCCTGGAGTTTAATAATAGTGCCTGCTATTAAAAAGACAGGAACAGCAACACAGTCCCAGTGTGTCCCTTTCGGGAAGATTTTGAGCCAGCTCCTGAAGCTGATTCTGCTCATGACCCAGGTACCATGACCTTGGTGAAGTCATTTGCAGCTAGTGACACAAAAGAGATGTCAATGTTCTGGTGCTTCATTGTTAGGCCAACTCATGAGCAATGGGATCTTCAGCCTTGAGACAGGCACTGCATCTTTTCTGCACAAAACCCTGTGTGTTGTTGGGGACTGAAGGATGCAACAAGAAGCAACAATCTGAGTGAGAAGCTAAGCTGTGCTAAGGTCTTCACACTTAAAGGATGCTAGATATCAAATTCCCAAGGTGAAGAAGAAGAACATGCCTTCCGTTGGACTTTCACCATGAACTCCATTCTAGAGATAAAAGGCAGATCATTCTTGTAGGAAAGAGGAATACACAGTGGGCCATATATGGGCTCTCTGATTAACTGAAGCACTTTTCAGTATTGACTAGTGAAAAACAGCAGTTCATTTCATAGCTGTTTTCTGAAGTTAAGAATGATACCTTTTATCCAGACTTATAATACTTTAGAATATTAAACTAAGGTTGAACATTTAACAGATCTCTTCGTGAACACATATGCATGGTATTGCTCAGTGTTGACAAACAGCAGGGCAGTCACTAGCATCATTCTTGCAGTCTTGCAAGAAGATCCAAAATCCAAGGAAGAATTTTCTCACGCTGATCAAGAACTAAATGGGAACAGATTCTGAAACACAGTTTGATAGCACTAACAGTAACAACAATTGCCAGACACCAATTACCATATGTGGCATGTTTATGTTATGTTTGGAGAATCTGTACAAGAGAAACAGCTATTTCACAGCTTTGTTCTCACCTCTCGTTAGCACCTTGCAGTCTCCTAAAATTCTTGCTAAGAGATAAACGTATTTAATTCATAGCTACCCAATAAAAAAACAGACAAGGTGTTTTCTCACTGTTCACAGCATAATGCCACTGTAACATCTTACCAGCTGGAATATAAAGTGACCTGCTCTCCACACAAGAAATCAAACCCAAACCAACTCATCCCAACTACTAACAAAGCCAACAGAAGACAAATTTAGCTACATATCTCCAAAGACACTCAGGCATCACTCAGGTTTCAGTAAGAGCTGAATGACCACACACTATTGAGGATCCTGACCCCTAATCCCTGGTCCTGAAGATTCTGTCCCTTTTCAAAGGATTCTACAAGTTACTTTCAAAAAACACGCTTTCATGAAAAAACTCAGGTCTCCCTAGCTAGGATTCCCCCTATGAACAGCCAGAACAAACAGGATCAATACAATCTGCTTCTATATCACCCTCTATCCTTTCTGGCTGGCAGAATTAGGGTGAAAGTTAAAATTGCCCAGCTGGCATGGCAAAGACGAGCATGCCACAGTGCTCCAGAAACTGCTGTCTTGTAAGCCAGCCTTTGGAAGTCATAGCCCATAATAGCAAGGCTATTATGTGCCCATTCCTAAAATTCAGCAGCAGAAATTTAAGCAGTCTCATTCCTTCTGTGAAGGTAATTTATTTATCACTATCTAGAAATTGCAGTTCAGAAGTCCCGTATGCCACTTTTTGAAGGGAATAGAACCAACAAGGTAAAACAAGGTTGTTTCTTAAGATCTCTGGGATCAGTCTCTCCAGATCCTTATACATAGGGAAAAGATCAGCTGCTATTGTACTGCTATTTACCTGCTAGTGGGAAGCTCAATTTTTATTAAAGCTTTATTGGAAATAAATCTGCAATAACAGCACATTAAATATAAATTCTAAATGAGAAAGAAAAAGTGGCATTTTTCATATATCATCACTAATATGCTATATTTTGTACCTTATTCATACTGTGCAATACCTTATTACCACCTGTTCTCAATTAAACCAATTCAATGGGAATTAGGTCCCTAAATGTCATTAAGTATGTGCACATCTGAACCAAACTAGGAGAAACACTTGGAGAAATAGTTACTATTCTAATCAAGAGTGGCAAAATCTGACTGTTAACTTGAAATTTGAATCAAGTGTTTATCTTCTATAGATTTTGGGGATTTTTCCTATCACAGTAATAATTTATTTAAATACCTGTTCTGGAAGACTGTTTGAATGGATCTTGAGGGGAAAAAAAAATCCTGTATGAAAATTATGCTGTATTTGGTTTTCCAAATTAGCCAATTACAGAATCACAGAATGATATGGGGTTGGAAGGAACCTCTGGAGATCATCTAGTCCAACCCCCCTGCCAAAGCAGGTCCACCCAGAGCAGGATGCACAGGAACATGCCCAGGTGGGTTCTGAATGTCTCCAGAGACGGAGACTCCATCACCTCTTTGGACAGCCTGGTCCAGTGCTCTGCCACCCTCTAAGTGACGAAGTTCCTCCCCATGTTTAGATCAACTTCTTATGTACAAGTCTGTGCCCATTTCCTCTTGTCCTCTCCTTTCACCAGTGAAGAAAGACTGGCCCCTTCCTCTTGACACCCATCCTTTAAGTATTAAGTAACTTCCCTCAACCTGCTGAACACACTCTCCTTGACACATCCCAGGATGCCATTGGCTGCCTCGGCCACAAGGGCTCATTGCTGGCTCAGTCATCCTGTTGTCCACCAGGACTCCCAAGTCTTTTCCTCCAGCAAGTCAGCCTCCAGCCTGTACTGGAGGGGGCTATTCCTCCCCTGTGCAGAACCCTACACTCGCCCTTGATGAATTTCAGCAGGTTCAATTCCTTCATGGGTTCTTGCATCAAACTCTTGTCTTACTCTGCCCTGATCACACAGGTACCAAAAGTATTACACACACAGATGAGACAGCTTGTCTATGTATCTCCTACCAATCTACATATGCCATAGTCTTTTTTTAAATGAGTTCTAACCTCAACCTGACACCAACTTTCTCAGTGGCTTTGGACAAATGAGCTGAATGGTTCTTATTTATCTACCTCCCATTGAGTTGTGGTGGAAAATTAACACTTACTGAGTACATGTGCTTGTGCTCCACACACTTATACTGTCGCTAGTACTACAATTTCCTCCCTCAATCTAAGCATTGATTTTTCATTACAAATATAAAGGCAGGAATAAAGCCAGAGCATATGGCACTTCATGGCAGAGCAGTCTTTCTAAAATTGCATTTCACAGTTAGCACATGACAGGCACACTTATCAAAACCCAACTAACCTACATATTCACCTTCAAGCAATCTTCATGACCTTGCCATATATAGCCTTATATGGGAAGGATTTGAAACTTTTAATTATTTGCTTAAATAAGCTTATCAACCTTTACAAAAATTGTCCACGACACCCAGATGTTTCTGAAAAAAAGCCCAATCTTCAAAAAAGTTCTCTGGAATAAACAGGCATGGAGATTATAATTATTATTAATAATTAATAATAAGTTTATTGTTAATATAAGTATTATATCCTTAATATTTGCATGATCATTTGTTTTTAGCTAAGATAAATAATTGAAAAAATTTTCTTCTATAATGAATGTATGCAACAGTATTTAAAAGCTAAGGTTGTTTTCTTCATGTACCATAATGCCTGCTTCTCTATTTTTAACACAGCGCAATTATTAATGCTGCACTTACTCAAAAGTTCAGCAATAACATATGCTCGTATGCTAGCCAGGTGTACAGAGGTAATTATAACTGGGAATCTGGATAAAACAGAAAGAAATTGAGGTGAGTATTATCAGCAAAATCTTAAGAATCAATTGCTTTCACTGTTTGCTACAAGTTTTCCTAGAAGCTTCAAAGATTCACTCACACAGTTCACTATTTGTAACATTTTGAGATTCCAGACAGGCCTAAATTTGAACATTGCAACTCCTAAAGCCCTTGCTAGCAGACACATTTTTTCTTATCTATCACCAGGACAGGTGCTCAGAGCAGTGCAGGATGCCACACCAACCGAGTGCGGGATGCCTCCTTCTTCCTCTGCACTGCAGCCCTATCAAATCTAGGTAAATCCATATTGGTCTACTGACCACTATTCCTAACTTAGGCTGGGAAACATGCCAGTTTGGCAAGTTTCTGAATTTGTTACATATTCTGATGAGAGTGGCAGCAATTAATGTTACTAGTATCTCATCATCCAAACAAGGATTTCTTTTAAGCCTAGAGCAACTGCTCTCTCAGTCACTGCATCAGGCTCTCTGCAAATTCAGGCTGACACCACTGCATACAGAAAATATGCCTGTACCTTTTGAAGATTTCTGGGGAACCTTAGTAAGTAGGAACTATCTGGAAAAACAAAACAAAACAAAACAAAACAAAAAAAAAAAGCCAAAAAAAACCCCAAAAAACCCACACAAGACAAAACAAACACCAAAAAATCTGAAAAAATCAGTAGAATAACTCTTTCCTTATATCACTTTTGTTACTTCCCATCCTTTAGGAAGTAATGATTTTAGAAGTCATAGAAGGAAGCTATTCATCACTGAAATGTCACCTCATCATTTTTTAAAAAGCCTTCCATAAAAACAGGGATTTAAGATGGCGAAGTAAAGTCTTTCCTTAATCCAATTAACATTTAAATATTTTAATCAATAAAAGATGACAATTGGACTGGGCTAGATGCCAGCTTCCTCAGAGCCGTGCCTTTTGTTACACATGGTCTCAGTTGCACCGATGTGATACTGAACAGTAGTAAACATACCAGAACAGTAAATGTCCATGACACAGTCTGGGAGCTGTATAAACTTAAAATCTTTACCTTCTGTGGCAGCAAAAGCAGTAACAGAAAATCAACAGCAAGAATGATTTCCTGAAGACTGGACTGATAATGACATATTTAAGATGCCTGTGATGAGATCCATTAACCAGTAAAAAGTGGCAACTATGAGTTCTGTGTATCTGCACATAACCTGAAACAGTTAAAAATAGTCGTATCTGATCATAACCATGATGAAGAATTAAAAAAAAATTAATTCAGCATTTGTTTTCACAATACCACTTGGCAGACAAGCATGTAGTAAGTGCATTTGCTGGAAAAGTTTACGCTTAAGGAATTGTGAACATCGCTAAGTTCAGTCTGTATCTTTCAGCACAAAGAGAGACAGAAAGGAAGGAGTAGTTTCTACAGCTTTTCTTCTAGAAAGGTAATCTGGAATTTCCACTTAATTAGGTAATTATTTGGCCATCAGTTCAGTGGTGCCTGAAAAATCTACTTGGTATTTATCATAAATTAATGTCAGCAAGGGAAAAAAAAAAAAAAAAGGAAAAAAAAACCAAAACACCAAAACAACAAAAGATCATTAGTGTCTTCATGAACCACGTAAAAAAATCTTTACCAGCAATACCCACATGGAGAATACTCCACTCAGCACTTCCTTCAGTTTCTCGGCAAGGTTTCAGACAAATTCTTCCAGGTCCCATCAATACATCTGTTCCTGCTGCCCTACAGGGGAAGCGTTCCTTGTCAAGAGAACCCAAGTTTTCTGCATGTGTTAGCCAGACATGATGAAAGCATGTATATCTCATGCAAGTTTCGTAGAATGAACTATGGCCCCCACCCGTAAAAGCTGATGAAAAATTAGTTTCTAATGAATTTCAGAGCACAAGTCTTGGAAGAAGACAAAGAAGTTCAAAACCAACTAGTCTTCAAGAAGCACATTTATAAACCTCACTAAAAGAAACATTTTGGCTCTGTTACTTGTACAGGCTGTTATCATGCCTTACCAGATTGTCCAACCAGTTCTACTGATTGGAAGAACAAAAATAATTATGCTTAATAGCAAACCTCAGTTGTGCTGGGGCAACGTGTTCATTCTCTCACAAAATTCAGAGTGCAATTTCCCATCACCAGTATTCCATTTTGCACCCTGCAACATTTTTTTCCTGAAACAGTGATCCAGTAAGATCACTTGCATGATCCCATGCTGAACCAGTGCTCGCTGAGCGGACAGTTTAAGCAACCTGTGAGTCAATAACTGAGCAGACACATCCAAAGTAAACGAAAGGATAGGGCCCATCTTTAAACCATATATACATATAGCCCAGTTTGAATGCAAGGAAAAACAATGACTTGTCTAAGGTTTTTTTTTTAAAAATACTTTATTAGCCCCAGAATCTTATCCTCAGTGTAGAGGCCCTATCACATACTAAGTTTAGCCATACCAAATGTATGGAGCCACAGCTTCTGCTCTCAGTTTACTGTCTTTCAATGACTAACAAATCTCCCCTGCAGGGAATTCTTTCTGCAGCTGGGAAACTTACAGCTCTGTTTTGGGAAACTACAACAACATGGTTCATTGCATTACTTTCTGCAGCTGCTTAACTCAATCTATTGGTTTTTTTTAAAATAAAACCTCATATGTCCACTGATAATACAAAGGTGTTCTTAGCCAGAATTTATGATGGAGAGATTGGCAGAGGGTCCTGGCCTATGCATCTCTGGGTAGAGCGATGCTCAGCTAGTACAGAACCAGAATGTTTGTGCAGTCTGAGGTACTGCAAAGAGATGGGCTGATGATGGGAGTGATACAAGAACAAGCATGTAGATGCAACAGACTTACAATATGAAACCTGTATATCTCTTATTTTGCCAAGTAAGAGAGTTTGGTGCAAGTCTGGGCCACTCTCAAGAAAAACTAAATGCAAAGTGGTTGATGACATCCCTCTATATAAGACAAAGTCTTTCTTGCTATTCTTCTGACAACAAAGGAACAGAATAAGCCTAAGATGGGAAAAAAACCTACTCTACTTCTATAGGTAAACAAGTAAAATAATCCTAATGCCTTGGAACAGTATTGCCAAATGACTATCCAGGATGGTCCTTTCTCCAGTTTCTGTATCAGAAAGAAGAGTTCTGGAAAAAAAAAAAAAAAAAAAAAAACCAAAACCAAAACAACAACACAGAAACACTCCACCAAAACCCCAAACAACAAATAAATCACCGCAGTAACAAGTGGTACAGACAGGGAAGAACATGAGAACACAAGGACCCTTCTTCTCTTCATTTTTCACCTGGCTGGCTGCTATAGGAACAGTAACGCTTTTATAGCTAATCTGTTCTTTTCTCTCAAAATGTTGCTTGTACTTAGCTCAGTAATAGCTCTGGCCAATGAACATGCAGAAACAGCAAGGACAGCATAGGAAGGAATTCAACAGCACTGAGGAAAATTCTAATCCTACTAAATTTGGCAGCACAAATCTCTTATGTAACCTGTGATTTAGAGGACAGTCTGATCATCTGGGAACATTACTGTACTCTTCTTAGTACATTAAATAAAAATGGCAACTTTCCATTACAGATTTTCTTGTTTTTCACTGCATAATGCCTCAGGCATTCCATGCTAACAAGGCATTTTTAGTATCAACAAAATTGCTTTTATATGACAATTCAGTTATACTGAATGTGTGTGTCATTTCAAAACCCAAGTTTAAGTGCTTCTTTGCCAAAATTGCCTTGAACTGTGGTATATCTCAGAGGTACAGGAGAGGGCTTGTGATCTAAACTTAAAGGAATGGATCTTCAAAACAACGCTTGGAAAATGGGCTTTTCTAGAAGCTGGCTATTAGACCAGCAAATTTAACAGATCTCAGGAACTGAACCTCTCACAACACTAAGAAGGTTTGAGAGCTACAGACAGAAGATCCCAAGCACATACAAACCACTAGAACAACAAATCACTGTTTGTATTGACTACTAAAAAAGCCCCGCAAACAAACATCCAAAATAAAACCTGTCCTCCTTTTCCAACAAAAATACACTTTAACACGCAAAAGCAGCTCCCCAGTAATTGAATACAGGTGCATAAAATCTCTATTCACAAAATAATTATGAACAAAGGATCATACCACTTAAATCCCTGTTGTTCTTAAATCAATTACAAAATGAGGTAAGAGGTCCTTCAGTGCCAATATTTACAGAGTGCAATAAACATTCAATTCATATCACGTATAAAAGAATTACAAACAGTAATTCTTTTGAAATGGAGATACTGGCAAGTTTTTGGAAGGCAAGAAAAGAAGTTTTATTCACAGAATAGCAAACATGAGTCTATCTTATAGAACACACCTACAAAGGGTGAAGAGTTCAGAGAGAATATCAGAGAATCTGCCATCTGAAATCACAATTCTGGTAACAAGCACTTGCTGCGAAACTTGAAGCTCCTTACAGACATTTTCTTTCCATCCACACAAAGGATGTGCCCTAGAGTTGTACTCTGATACTAGAATTTCTTGATGTGTTTGGAAATAAGTGGCCATCACCATGTGGAAACAACTTTGAAGAATGCCAGCTATCATCAGTTAGCTAATCCATATACTTCCATTCAATGAAACTTTTAAAATTAAAAGCAGCAGCATTCTTCTCCTCTTTGGAGGGACACAGGTCATTCTACTATCCTAACAAAGCTGCTTAGTAGATAAAACGCTGAAAAGAATTACCATTTTACCAACTGCAGGATGTCAATGCATTTGGAATAAGAAACTTCAGAGAAAAATGCTCAATAATCGACAGTTAAGAGTGACAAGAACTGTCAGATAATCCCCTTTACAGGGCTACTTACAGTGCAACCACAGCATGGCAGGAGCTAAGAACAAAGAGAATAACTAGATCCCTAATATTATTTCTTTTCTCCCCTAACACATAGAAAGAATAATGATTTTTCAGTCTCCATTGGTCATGCAGTTGTCTCAGTAATAGCTATGAGAACAACAAAAAAAACCCTACAACACAGTATCTATTTGTAGGGAAATTCCTATTGATAGTTTTTGTTTCAGCTGGAAGAATGCTACAAAAGCATAAGAGTTTGCTAAAAGGAGATTGCTGGGAGAAGTAAACACTTAAATACATCTAGTTAAAACCCCACCATTCTTTCCCCCTAAAATGCATGTGCAGCAAACACTTGCTACTTTTCCTAACAAATTGCTTTCTTATGTAGAAACTAACCAAAGGACAAAAGAAATGCAAAGCCACACTCAGCCTCTCATTTTCAGAGAGGTTTACTTCAGGTATTACATCAAAGCAATGCTGAATAGAAAGCAGCCTGTTTTATCTTACGAGCTTGACATGTATATAAGCAATTACGGCATAGAATTCAAAAGCCAGTTTCAAACCAAGTACTAAAAAGCCTGGAAATTATAAGACTGAGACTTGGCAATAGAAAACAATGTTCATTATTTTATTGCCTTGGGCCACCAGATGCTGCATGTGAAGCCTCCTTGCAGTCTGGCAGAGGAACATCTACTTATTCTTACTGGCAAAGTAAGAACTGGCAGAGTAGCACATTAGATTTCAATAGTTTAACAACTTGTGATTTAACCAACCCTGCTGCGGGCAGAAACAAAATTCAACAATACAATTGCATTAAAATCCAAAGAGCAATACTTAGAGTGGAGGTTGTAGTAGCTTGACGTGAGAGTAATTATAAATACCTATAAGCACAGAACTAAATGACAATACTCTTTTAATGAGGTGAAACAAGCTCATATTTTATACATCTATAAAATATTACTATCTGACAAGCAGAAGACTCAAGATAGTCAAAAGAATAAAAGTGTTAATCTTCAAGATCTGTTATGACAGTAACATAGTTTCAACCTATCCACTAGGATCCTCTATTCACTTTGAACTGTATCAGTTGCTGCAAACCGTTACCTTTAAATATCAGTTAACATTAGTGCTAAAAACAACACCAAAAAAAAAAAAGAAAGCTCAAACATTATGTACATTTCTAGGCAAACAGTCAGGCTATCTTTACTTCTCATCTCATTCCGAATGTATTATTTTCCAGAAAGTGACATTCACAAATCATTTTAGAGAAAAGCAAACTGTACAAAGACACAAACGTTGAAGTTCATGAAAAGCGTAGTCAATACAATTAGACAGAAGTTTGCTTGTAGTTCTTTGTATCCAACACCTTCTTCCCACACATTGAGCAGATGCCTATAAGCACACAAAAGGTGTATAAATTATTTTAAAATAAAGTCTTTCTTCATAAACATAGTTGGTAAGTATTTCAAAAATTGTTTAAATGAGCTCTCACTGACAACCTATCTATGCATTTTCTTACCAGATACTGCAAATTCAGAAGTAGTATGACTTCTAATACAAATTAGTATTTGCAGCATGTGTAATACTAGTAATTAAAAAAAAAAAAAAAAAAGAAAAAAACCACACCACAACTCTGTTGAGAGCATTATGATTCACAACACCATCCAAAGCCTTGGTAATTTGCTGAATTACTGGAAGAGAGACAGGACTGGTTCCCACCTGGCAAACAGGTGAAAACAAGGCCCGAGACGTACAGAAAGTAGCTCAGCTAAGAAAACAGTCATCAACAAACTGACTGTTAAATGGAAGAGTGACAGCTAGAGAGCTTCAGGCAACTGAGAAAGTTGACAAGAATACAGTTTCACAGAATTAAGCTATTTATAGTGCAGTAGAAGTGATAAACAATGGACACCAAGAATACTTGAGAGTCAAAATGAAGATGATCACTGACGTCCCAGAGGACTTTGACCTAAACCCAAGGAGTGGCAAGTCAGAAAACACGCAGCAAAAAGTACACAAGTTCAGCAAGGGCAGAGAGGTGGTTTTTCTCAGTGTTTCCTTCTTCTAAAGCAGAAAGGTGCTAAATCTTTTATGCGTAGAGACACATCTCATTCTACAAGATCATTTACCAGGAGACAAAAAAACCCACGTGAGTTGAAACTACTCCTGCTAACTCTCCAGATCACATGCTTTCATATATTGACATCATGTGACACTTACCTATGAGTCCATTAGGAAAGAGAACAGCACGGAACATGCCACATGATTTACTTTGGAGACTAAAATCCAGCCCATGGGCTGTTCACTTCAGGTCTAAATTGAGGAGTAATTAGCTTTAGGGTGCCCCTCAATTTCAGAGATACACTACAGTTGAAGAACTGAAAAACTAAGCCATATGACTGAATTTGATTCAAGAAACATGCCACAACCACATATTTGACTGTCAGAACTAAAAATTCAGAAATGCATTAAGTTCAGGAAGAAAACAGATTCAACCTGGAAGGATACACAAGCAGATGAAGACAAAATCCTAAAGCCCACCTAAACCAGCCATAAGTTTAAGAAAGAAGTTCTACCATATGGGATACAGGCAGCCATCTGGTGAGCATCTAGCAACTAGAAAAGGCAACCCTGCTACAGGAGGCTGCTAAATCACTGTCTCAGTGACACAACACACACTTATGTAACAAAGTAATTTCATAAACAAAACTTACTACTGGTTAGCTGCAGCTCTACACCTAGCAATTATATATAAACTTCAGTTGAAAAAGATCTCCAGCAGGCTCTAGTCCTGCCCCACTCAAAACATAGCCAAACTGGATGTTGGATGAAGCTCAGGGCTTTTCAAGTCAAACTCTGAACACCTCTCCACACAGACTCCACAACCTCTGTGGCCTCCTGTTATTACAATATTTGAGCACCATCACAGTGAAAATTGCTTTCTTTGTATGTAATTAGACTTGTCCACATTCTAACCTGTGTATGTTGCCTCTTATTCTATTACTGTGCAGCTCAGGAACACATAGAGAGCATGGAGTCAGACTTTCCTGTTACTAGTTGAAGACAGCAATTAATTTTCATCTTAGCCTTCTCTTTGTAAGGTGAAAAAAACCCTGAGAGTTCCACTGACTTTTTAATTTCCAATCAAACTGGGGTAATTCAGTACTAAGTGAAACTCACCTTTTTTATAGGCACATCCTTGACAATAGTGAGACCCTGGCTGATGGACAGAACTCTTACAAATCCGACATATTGCAAATTTGTTCTTTCCATAAGGATCAAACCTGGGAAAAAGAAGTATTTTATTTATACACCTTGGAATAAAGTATTTCCTTTGCCTCATCTTAAAAAGCACAGAAGAGCACAGAAACTCCAGCAAAAACTGTAATTCAGAAAAAAGACATTCAAAGATTACTTCTAATAGGCTGCACAAAGTCTACAGAAAAGCTCACACTTACTCAATTAAGAGAGAATTCCTGCATTACGGGTACAAGCTAAGCAAAAATAGAGCGAAAAATGTGTCTTTTTTTGAGATATTAGACTATTTTTCACCTAAATGCCTTACAAGAGCACCTTGCCCCCTACATAATTGAATGTCCCCTACACATTAAGCTCAAGAGATTGTGCTGGTAATCTTAGTGTCGAAAATAAGCCTTCCCAGCTCTTCTCTGAAGAAAAGCATCAAACCCCAGCAATTTCAATGGGGACTGCAGTAAAATAGATGCCCAGACTCTATGATTCAGCAAAAAGCACCCACAAGATACATACTTTTATGTCCTTACAAGGACATACTTTTATCAACTAATCAAATGTTGTAATCCCAAAAATTATTTTAAAAAGCATACATTTCTTTTCACAAGCTTTGAGCAGTTGCCCAGATATGCAGAAAACAGGCCTCAGCCTGACTTTTTTTAGCTGAAATCAGTATAAAATACTAACCTTGCCTTCTTTGAGGTCAATGCCTTGTTTTCATTCAACTTGCGGCCACCACTTTCTACAAAAAGAATAAACCCATAAACCAATAAATTTCACAGTTTCAAGCATGCTTAAAAAAAGCTTAGTCTACAGCTTTTATAGATACACAAACAAAGTCACTGTGAGAGATAAAACACAGCACAACTTTAAAGCACAGGACAACAGAATACATATCCCTGTACTCGCTGTATCAGCATTCCATACAGAGAGAAAAAAAACAAACAAGTTCAATACTGGGGTAAATAAATTCCCAAGACATTAAATTAGCTTGGGAGGCAAACTACAGGAGTTAAAAAATAACCTGATTAACTCCTTCAAATTTTAGCCTTAAGGCTGTAAGATAGCTCAGGTATCTAATTAGACTTAAGATACTTGAAAAACAAGTGTTAAAGATCCCCGAGATTACCTGTAGTGTTTCTTGCACCATCTTTCCACGTATCGGGAGTGATTACCGTACCGAGCTTCTTCTCACCTACAGAAGGAAACATTACGGAAGGGGTGGGGGGGAGGAACTACAACTATGCTACATTAATACCTACAACAAGCGCTTGCCTACGAGAAAATGACAGGGACGTTCCCACAGCCACCACCTACAGC
>VZRU01007464.1:10575-21484 GCA_013398155.1 Pedionomus torquatus
GTATAAGGTGAAATGGAACTCTTTGAAGACCTCCAAGGTAAATATTGTTAAGTTTTAGAATGGGAAAAAAAGGAGAAAAAAACCACTTCCATTAGGTTCTCAAAAAAAGGAAGAGTAGTATATGAAATTAATATTTTACTCATATCACAGAGTCACAGAATGGCAGCGGTTGGAAGGAACCTCTGAGGATTATCTAGTCCAACTCCCCCCTGTCAGAGCAGGTTCACCTAGAGTAGGTTGCACAGGATGGCAACCAGGTGGGTTTTCAATGTCTCCAAAATTGGAGACTCCACCAACTCCCTCCCCAGTGTGTTCCAGTGCTCTGCCACCATCAAAGTAAAGAAGTTNCTTTTCTTGATGCACCCCAGAATGCCATTGGTCTTGGCCACAAGGGCACATTGCTGGCTCAAGGTCATCCTGTTGTCCACCAGGACTCCCAGCTCCTTTTCCACAGAGCTGCTCACCAGCACATCAGTCCCCTACCTGTACAGGTGCATGGGGTTATTCCTCCCTGGATGTGGGACCCTATACTTGCCCTTGTTGAACTTAATTAGGTTTCTCTCCCCCCAGGTCTCTAGCCTGGAGACTCTAGTTCAGGTCTTGCTGTACGGCGGCACAGCCTTTTGGTGTGTCAGACACCCCTCCAAGTTTTGTGTCATCAACAAACTTGCTGAGGTTATACTCTGTCCCCTCATCCAGATCATTGATAAATATATTGAACAAAACTGGACCCAGTACTGAACCCTGGGGAACGTCACTAGTTACAGGCTTCAAACTGGACTCTGTGCCACTAATCACAACTCTCTGAGGTCTATCTTTCAGCCATTTTTTCAATCCACCCTACTGTCCATTTATCTAACCCACATTTCATAAGCTTACTTGTGAGGATGTTGGGAAAGAGAGTGACAAAAGCCTTGCTGAAGTCAAGGTAGACAACATCCACTGCCTTTCCCTCATCTTTCCATCCAGTTAAATTAGCCATATAAAGTGGCTTACAGTGTATAGTGTAGTTAATAACTCATGGGTGAAAAAAACCAATAAATTTAAAAAAGGGAAAAAAATAGTAAAAATACCAAACATCCCAACAATTGAGCAAAAAATTGTCTGCAATTGAGCAGATTTCAGGCTCAATAACTTGCACCAATGAGAAGTAACATAGTTCTGCACTGGGTACTCTCAGAGGACACTGTATTTGCTATCATATTTCTCCTCTGTCCCACAACGTAGAAGCACTCATGCCTTTATATAATTTCCAAAGAATGGAACGGGTGAAAAATTAAATGTGGCCAACTTATTTTAGCACGTGGACAAAAAATGCACAACCCTTAGGAAACAGGATGTCACTATGTTGAAATGCTGGAAGAACTCAATTTTCTTGTCTGTTCAAATAAAATCAACAATAAGAAAATAAGAAAAATCATCTGCAAGAATCCAGGGAAGATATTTCTTAGTTCTACTCCCTGATTGATATCAGGACACTTTCAATACTGCTTTTTGATTGAAGGGCTGTGCTTTATATATATGTGCTTTATGAAATAGTGGCATGTGCATTATAAAAATAATCTAAATATAGTAATGTTCATTGTAATTATAGAATTATTTCTACCAAAACAACACCAGGACTGTATAATTCCAGGGTGGTTAAGTGTATATTTATTAAATAGAGCAATATTATTACTATGACACTGAATTACCATTCTGGATTTAGTGTGCTCTTCTGATTTTGGGGGAGTAAATTCAACCTTGTATTTCCTGTAAATGTTGGCAGAAAAGTAAAAAGCTAATATAAAGGAAGTGCAGAGAAAACAATCAATCCAAGAAACTGTAACTACTGTAAGACTGCCTTGTTTTCATTTTACTTTAGCCATCTTGCAACGACATCATATCAATATGAAAAAAAAAGCCATTGTGCTATAAAATGTGTCAAATTTTGCAAGGACAATGTGTTGTACGATGAATGTCTCCACTATATGGTATACATGATGAATTTTCAAGCTTATCTACTAATACACTCAAGTGTTCCATCAAGAGCGCTTTGTTTAACAAGGCCAGTCATTTCCCCCATCCTTTAATCTCGAGCCTCAAGGGGACTGCCTGTTCCCACGTGGAGAAGAAATGTGGAATAATAGTCTGTCCAACTGACAAGCTGGACAAACCTTGCCAGCCTATCCATGATGTCCTGGATCAAAACCGCAGGCAGTCAGCAAAGTAATTTGAAAAAAACATTTTCAGAAGGACAAAAACTTTGAAGGAACAACCTGAAATATTCATTTGTAATGAATATAAACATATTTGCAATGAACAACAGATTCTCAAGCAGTTATGTGTATGTCGTCAGGGACATTCATCAACAATTGCTGCCTAGTCCTCTGTGCCCAAGAGTAATCAGCCATCACCAACACACCCTTGTTGTTGCCTACATATCCTGTTTTTCTATAAAAATCTGTGACTATGGTGAAGAATTTCAGTTACAGATAAAAAACCCTACAACTTACATGAATCTAAAAAGAGTCAAGAAATTTTTACAATTTGGCCGGTAACATTTTGCCTATCCAGCTTCAGAAAATGGACCACAGATTTTGCCAAGTATTTGAAGAATTACTCAACTCTTGGGAAAGTATTCATTTGCAATGAATGGAAGAGCACAGATGCAAGCATCTCAACCTGCAAATAGCAGGAAAGTATATTAAATCTACCTACAGTATCTGTACTTTATACTGATACTTCTTTAGAATACACTGCATTTTTTTAATTATATAGGACAGATATGAAAGCCAACAAACCTCCAAAGACAGAGACATGTTTATCAGAAGTAATTTGACTCTACCATTTCTGCTTTGTACTTCCATTTTTGAAAGAGATAAGGGAGCTCACATTCTGCAAAGAATGGAAGGCATGATAGATTAAACAATTGTTTCACTGGAGTGTTTTTATGCTACGAAAAAAACCTTTGCAGAACAATTAGCTGTAAATCAAAATGTAACCAGATTGTGTTAGAAGAACAGATGATGCAACTGGCTTTTCATTTCTGGGGTCTTAGCTTTAGTGTCCTAAATCATAAGTATAAATGAGTTATTTAGTCAGATTGTAGCGTTCATCTGTTTTGCCCAAAGTTCATCTGGACTGGATATTTAAACTCAAATGTTGAGATGAGGTATAAGAGTCTGACATTAGTAACTATTATTAGTATTATTAGTAACTATTTATGTGAGTCTAGCTAACCCTTGAAATTCTGGTCTTAATTGGGGAATTAGTTAGTCTTCCAATAGTTTTAAAACTTTAATCATGGATATATAACTTCTATGATTTGGGCATGGTTGTATATTGGATTAAAGATTATAGATATTACTCCTCCAGTCTACAAAAACTCCAGCGTTCTGTTGAAGATGTGTTTAAAGATGTAATAGGATACTAGTGATACAAATACACTGAGTTTTGCTTAAAGCCTAAAATGCTGCCATAATATAATAATTTTGAAGGTCTGTTATGTATTATTTGCCTTAGTTTACATTAGGTTTTTTCTATATAAAGTGACAGAAAACAACTATTTTAGTAAGACAACAGTTAGAATTGTATCTTTACTGCCAAATAACACATTTTCAAACTCTTTTAAGCCATCATTTGTTGAATTAAGTCATGATACTGAATATTTATACATATTTCCACTAAAGCTTTATTGCCGTATTTATTACTTAGGAGATCTGGGACTTGTTTTCGTTGATCTTACTTTTTGAAACCCCTATTAAAGCCTCCCTACTGAGAAATGACTGTATCAACTGAGATAAAATGTGAAGAAACTGTCTTAAAAATATTCTATGGCTTTTGCAGATACTGCATCTTGTTCTTTTCTGCAATTTGCAACTGAAAAACAGAGTTTATAGTCTAGCCCAGAGCCTGTAAACCACATTAATATTCAGGGAAATATATCTTCTTTTTTCAAATCTAGAAAACAGCACTTTTGAACTGATTACTTAATTACTTCATACACCCACAAATGAAGATATTACATCTGGTCACAAATACAATGCAAACCAGCCCTTCCCATGGATCTCCAAGATAAGAGCTATGTTTTCACCAGATGTCAGTGAAATTGTCAATGTCAATAAAATTTTATCCTGTGTGTATAATTAGCACATTGCAAGTAGTAAGACATTTACACACACAACTTTTTCTATGATTTTTTTTTTTTAAATTCAGTGGAAAAATCTGCTCACAAACTTCACTATTAAGAACATTTGCTTTTATCAAAATTAAACTTGAATTCTATAAGAAATAAACTTAACAAAATACACCTCTTCTATAGCAAAGTAACATTGTTTAAATGAGCCATTGGATTCAGAGGGACTAAACCCTATACAGAAGCAAAATACTACTAAGCAAACTGGTTAAAAGAAGCAAAACATTCCTGTTTTGCAAAGAAACAAAACCATTTCCTGGCTCCTAATGAGTCTCTTCTGAAAAAACTGTCTTACCTCTCATTTGGCAAAACAGAAAACTAGCTATTAAATTTCATTTAACAAGTTGGTGATCTTCATGTAGGCCATCTGGTTTTAATAATGGTGTAAATATAGCAGAGTTAAGCTCTACTGAAATCGAAAATTCTTCCTTAGCCCCCAAAGACTATGGGTAAATACCAAAGCAACAAATGCAGGCAAAGTGCTGCACCAAGCAGATAATACCTAAAAACTAAAGTTAGTTAACCTAACAGGAAACGAATGTGGAGGTTTGGGTAAAGATTTATTGTTGTCAGTCAGAGCAAAGACTGCTAACTATATATACCTCAGTAAAGTGGCTGTTACTCTTTTTATGAGCATCTACTTGTACATTAAATATAGAAAACTCATATATATATATAAAAAAAAAAGAGTTAATAAATAAATCATTTAAAGAAAGTTTTCCATGGAGTTTACTCAACCTGTCACAACTGTCCCATTGGCTGCAAAGGAAGGAGCTACTATACCATGCTTTCTTAGGCATTGCCTAGCAAGTCTTCACTTATGCCATTACCAGTCTTATTCCCTTACTAATTGTTTGAAGGAGTATCATGCAGGCAGCCACTGTCTGGAAAAAAAAGGAGAATATCTCATGGGGTTTTTTTGGTTTTTGGTTTTTTGTTTTTTTTTCATATTAATTAAAAATTTCAAATAATCGCAGTCAAATTGACTTGTATATAGAATGAAAAATAATTATTTCCTACACCAAAACTGTTAAGTACTTAGGCTATATTTGCTTTTTAAGCTGAATTTTGGAACCTTCATACACTACTATGAGAGATATTTTAAACAAAGGAATGGGTTGCAACTCACAAATCTGGCACTTTCGGATTCAGACTTAAATGTGGTATACATCTTACTTCAGTAGAGGAGAAAGAGGGAGGGAAATCCTTCAAAGTAAAAAGCAAACCAACCAACCAAACAAAAAAACCCCAAAAGCCAAAACCCAAACCAAAAGAAAAACCCATCTAAATTAAGGCACAACGTAAAAATAAAGAGTTCAATAGTCAGCTGTCTTGCCTGGGATACTTTAGAGAAGAAAACTTTCTGCAAAACATTTCTATAAGAGATGTGCTAAAGTAAATAAAACAAGAGGGTTTGCTTTTAGCTGCTAACCTCAGTGCAACTCATGACTTTTGAATGACAAGTTATTCCTTTGAATACTGTAATTGGGTCAATTTTTACACATGGGAAAAAAAAATTCTTTTAGCTCCCAGATTCATAACAATTTTTTTTGTTGGTTCAATGCTTCATTCTATGTGAGTCTAGGGTTCTCAGTAATCTAGGGATCTAAATAATTTTCAGTAAAAAAAAACAAACAACCCCCCCTTCATTTCAAAACAAAGAAACAACAAAATGCAGATATTGTATCATAATTGTGTTATCATTTGTTCTGAATGACAAGAGTAGTATTTCAGATAGGGAATTGACACTTGACACGTTTATTTTTTCTTAGGATTTTTTAGATTCCAATATGTATATGGCTATTTGCAACTCATAATTTTCAGAAATTATAAATAAAAAATCAGTGATTTTTCCTTGCAGGAAGTCAAAGGAGAACATAGATTGTCTGGGATTACTATTCAAAGGCAAATGCCAATATTATATTATAGAGTTTTAATTCATGTTTAGATTAATGAAAGGTTACTGATACTTAGAGGTGAATATTTTTTCTTTTGCACTAAAACTGAGAATTCTCAGTCAACCAGACAATTTATGAGTTCTTTGCTATCTTCATCATAAATGAGTTATTCTTGTAAAGATTTTAGTTATGTAATTGATTTAGTTTTACAATTACTAAAACTAAATAAAATTATTAAAATCATTTTAGAAATTGTAGAATTTCTAAATGTAGAAATTCCTGTCAATTGACCATCACAGTCAGATGCCTGTAGAAATTCTAATGCAAGTACTAAAGTGCTATTTCACTACTGTAACTGCTTCTTTTTATACATGTATATATTTTTGAACACCAAGAAGCAGCAGGCAAGGGAATGCCACAAATTTGAATGTGCCAGACAATCCTTTGCTGAAGAGCAAACACTAATTATGGGGAAAGACTAGTTGACTTTCTGAAGTATGCCTTCAGGGCAATAGAAAACCTGTCTCTGATACCTCCTCATAGAGATCCCAATTATGGAAAATGACTCTTAGGAGCAGAACATTTATAGTAACATTTTGATGTGAGTCTTGCCATGTAGCAAACTTAGGAATGTATCTGTTGCAGATAGATACTGAATTATTTTGGACAATAATGTGCTTTGGTTTATAGGACACTATAGGTTAAAAGTGTATTTCCTCTTGCAGAAAAAACCCAAAATCATTAGGAAAAACAGTGTAGCCATGACTAGCTAACTCATGTAAGCTGGTTTGTTTGTTATAGAGGTGATAGAAGTTTTCACTGTATTTTTTTGTGCTGAGAAAGTGCAGGTGCTATTTGTTTACATTCTGAAAAGAAGAGAAAGATAAATAGGGGAAGAAGAAATGAAGAGAAAATGGAACAGAGGAAGGTGGGAATTCAGGAAAGGAAGGTGGAAAATTTATTACAGTGCTCAAACATGAGGAGATGAATTTAACTCAGATTTGACTTAGTGTTCTCAATAACTACTCAATATGACAGAAGAATATGTACTTTCAGTACAAAACCTGGAAAGATAAAAGTATCCTTCAGAATAATCTGTTAGGTTTTCAGTCTGACCAGGCATCATTTTTCTGTTTCTTTTCCTCCATCTTTTGCTCCTACTCCACTTATTTCTGATCAGAAAACTGGACAAAGAGTCCATCTCCAGTTCTCCTGTAGGCTCCTTTCAGATACTGGAAGGCTGCTAGATAGGATAGTGAAGATCAGGGTGTGCAAGCATGAGGACGGTCCTAACTGTCTATAGAGGGTCTCATCTTTCTTGTTGCTCTGATCAGCTGGTCTGTAGCTGACCTCCACTATAACGTCACCCGCCCCTGTGCTCCCTTTAATCCTAACCCATAAACTCTCTGTCAGGTCTTCTTGTGTTCCCAGGTGGAGCTCCACACACTCCAGCTGGTCTTTGACATAGAGGTCAACACCCCCTCCCCGCCCCCCGAAATTCAGCTGGGTGCCCAATGGAGCTGACTTCTTAGCTGGAATGACTCCATTTCCTTCGTGTCACTCTTCAGGTGGCCTACATCTGCAGTGTTTTGGTTTTTTTTTTTTTTTTGGTTCCCAGGTTCTTTTTGCCTCCTGAGACTCAGAGACAGGCCTGATGGTGTCAGCCCCTCCCCCTTCATATCTAGTTTAAAGACCTATGAATCAGCCCCGCGATCTTCTGGGCTAGAATTGCCTTTCCCCTTTGAGAGAGGAATTGTCCATTCCCTGTGTACAGGTCCAGTGCCATATATGCCAACCCACTGTCAAAGAACTCAAAGTTGTGGTGGTGACACCAGCCCCAGAGCCACGTATTAACTGATTCTATCTGCCTACTCCTCCCTGCATCATCACCTGCCACTGGAGGGAGCAGTGAAATGATTACCTGCACTGCAGAATCCTTTACCAAGCCTCCCAGCTCCCTGAACTCTCTTATTGCTTTTGGTCTTTGAGTTGCTGTCTCCTCTGTACCTACATGGAATATCAANGCATGTGGAGCCCTCTGTCCCTCTCAGAAAGGAGTCCCCGACAACTATAACCCTTCGGGGGTTTTTTAGTGGGTGTGGTATTGATCCAAAGCGTAAGCTTTTTTGACTGAAAAGGCTCCTATGTGATAGGGGTCTCCTTACCTACTTCTCTCTCCTCAATCAGAGCCTCATATCTGTTACTAAGAGGTACTTTACAGGAAGAGAGGAGTAAGGTGGGACGTGTAAGGTCTGGTGGGTAAGACCGGGAGTAAGGTCTGGTGACCCAACCACATGATTTCCCTTAGTTTACAGAGCTGTGGTAAAGACACCTTTCATGACTGGACTGTGGTGATGAATGGAAAAGCACTTTATAGGAGAGACAGGCAGGAAGGTGAAGAGTACAGATGTGTACTAGCCTAGGGAAGACAACTAAATGCTCACATTTATTGGACATCCTAGAACATAGGATGGTGTACCTAGCACTTAGGGGTAAGGATCAGAGAACAGATGACTGTGAAGCACAGTGTAATACATATCTGCTACAGGACACAAGATCAAGAAGAGAACCTCTTCAGACAGCTGAATAAAGGTCTGTAAAACCACAGGCCTTTGTATCATACGAGACTTTAGTTAGCTACCCTACCAATGTGATAAGGCTAACATGGCAGGCAGAAGTAATACAGATGATTCTGAGCTAAGTAGAAAAGTCACTATTCTAGACCTGTTGTGTATTATGCCATTGGTCCAGGAGCCCCTGTTAAACTCAACCTCTTCACTTCCTGCCTGAGCTATTGCTGTAGGTATACCACTGCTAGCTCTTTCTCTGTCTCTGTCTCCTCGACAGGCCTTGAAGCCATACTTTACAGGTGTTGTTTCCAGCCCTGACTCCATCTCTTGCTTCTTCCTGGACTCTCTGGATGGGTCTTTTATCTGGGTCTGAGGTTGTCAAGGGACCCATTGCTATCATCCTGTTCAGCTGATCCTGCTGGTAGCAATGTGGGGCTGTAGCTCAGAGCCCTTTTTGGCTTGGGTCTACTTTCAACTTCTGGTTCATTCTTTTTGCTGAGGGCAGCCCTGCTTTTTATATTTAAGAAATGAAATATTAGAAATACAAAGGCTCAAGAACAGAATATTTCGATCTAGGACTTAGTAAGTGTTAAAGTAAGATTTATATAGCATGTTGCAACTTTAATTACAGTTTCACAAACCAATGTTTCTAGATATTTAACCAAATAATGAAATATAAACACCATGCATAGTGATTAGTGTAATTATTCATATCCCTCAGCCTGGGAATACCAAAAAGATTTGAGGTTTTAGCTGTTCTTCTCTCATGAAAACCAAAGTCCTGGTTCACTTCTTCTAAACCACTAAATCTCCTAACCTATTTCCCAGTTATAATTGCTTGCATGCTCAAGGACCAACATCTTGGAAGACACTTTCTTGCTTTGGGGTCTTTTATCTCACTGGAAAGACTTTTGTATATGTCCTGTTTTGAGGTAAAATAAACCAGTTTTCTGGTTTACAGTTTTACTTTCTTAGCTGTGCCTTTTCTAATGAACTAAACTCTGAAATTAACAGCACATTGTTCAGGAAACTGCTCACTCTCACAGTGATAAGACCTGATTATCCCAAGGAATAGTATGGCGCAAGGTCCTTGCTTTATACTTATTGCTATAACAACCAAGGTTGGGTAATTTCATTATTTGCCCATTTGGAGGAACAGCAGCAGAAAAGAGTAGAGGAGTCAGACCTGTAGGGAGGAGCGGACAGGACAAGTGACCCAAAACTGACCAACTAGGGTATTCCATCCCATCTGCATCATGCTCAGTATAAAAGCTGAGGGATCAAAGGGTCAAATATTTTTCTTCAAAGGCTGAGGTCTGAGAAGGATCCTGTGTGTTCATCTGCTTTTCACCCCAATCTGTGTGTTCCTAACTACAGATCTGGAACCCAGCTCCTGTTGATCACTGAGTCCAATGTGTGACTTCTCCTGATGCCTGCTCGTGACATAATCATCATTCCTGGGAGCTTGATAGGGTTTTGTCAATATTGTATCTATTTCATTATTTTATTCTTACATTAATTTTAGTATTAATACTTCATTACAGTAATTTATTTCATTCTAAACTCGTAAATCTCTTCATCTCTTCCTCTCCTTTCTTTTGGGGGGAGGAAGGACCATCTGTCAATCTGGTTTTAGTAAATTTGGCTGAAACCATTACAGTATATCTCTTAGCTAGAGGTTGTCCCTAAGGTACCACTAAGTTATGACAATTTATATATTTAATTCTTCAATTAAAATTTAGGTCTGCTGATGCTAGGAAGATGCTTACCTTTAAGAGCTCTATTTTCTTTGGGATATATTTGCTCTTAGGAAAAAGGTATCTATAACTTCTACTGATGAATGTGAGAGAATGTATTCTATGGCATATCTTCAGACTCTTGTAATTCGCTGAAGTTTCCAAGTTTAAAAGAAGTACAGACATAGAAACTGTATCAGCTCCCAGTGGGAGATTTCCTTCTTGGTGGCTGATCAAATAATCCCTAAATTTATCTTACTTGTTGGCCTGGCTTGATCTACATCTGGATATGAACTGATGATATTCTGCAGAGCACTTACATTCAAAATTATATGCAATAAAGCAGAAGAGAAGTGAGGAAACGAGTTACTGATTGCCCAGTATGGTGAGTTGTGAGATATCTTATCATTGCTCTGAAGTTCTCTTTTCAAGTCCTTAACTTTGCCTCTACTTTCTATTCTCTTATGAAGCAGTTTCAGAGAATAACAAAGAAAAATTATTTGCATTCAACGAGGGAAAAAAGTATTA
>VZRU01007464.1:32812-51714 GCA_013398155.1 Pedionomus torquatus
CATGAAAAAAAGAATGTGGTGGACATGCACATTTCAAAAGATAATATTTTATCACTATATACTTATAGGACAAAACTTAAAAGTTCTCTCGGTAATAAAAAGCCCTAAAGATGAAAAACAAGAACAGTAACAAAACCTCAGAAAACACAACACAACTTTTGTGTGCTCCAATGATGAATAAAGTAGTTTTGTCACAGGAGGTATATGAAACCAACCACAAGATACTAGAAATACAAAAGTCTTACAAAGACTGTCAAGAAAGCTACTCCCTGCCACATAGCTGTAAATCATAATGGAAAAAGAGTCATAATGGAATAAGAGTTGGAGAGAAGAGCATACGAAATTTCCAGAAAATGCTTCTATCTAGAAGGTATTTTTGACTCATTTGAAGCTAAGGAATATCAAGACAGTTAATGCAGGGAGAACTTCTGAAGAGAGAATTTCTTCAGGAGTTACTTTACCTGCAACTGAACCTTTTGTATGTGGCTGACAGAGAAATGTTCCATGGTTTAAAGAAGTTTCTGGGGACAAAGTAGAAACTGTTCACCCTGACTTCTTCAGCCTGGAGAAACTCTGCTAAAGCCTCTCTTTCGTCCTGCTATTAAAGCATGGTTTCAATCTTAGATCATCACTCCTTTTTGAATATGAAGCATACCAGACTACAGAAAATAATATGTCCCATGTGTGGGGAGGGGTCATCCAGTGATGCACAACAATAAATTGTTATGGGTTTTCTCAAACCATAACATATGTATAAATACAGAATAATTTATTTTCATGTTATTGTTCAATAGATAAATTAACTCTTTCTTACTCTACTAGTCTTTCTACATACACCATCTCTACTCATTCTCTGCTTTTTGAAAAAATTCATATCAGCTAAAATTCTATAATAGTGATTGTGAGACTTAAAAGACAAAAAGCTGCCTTGATTTGTGTTTCACTTGTTACCTATATTAGACTCAAATATAAATTTTCAACAGCAAAATACCATAACAAATTTACCCAAAATCTCTATGGACAGCACTGATGCATTTAGATCTAAATATTGCAAACAGTGAAAATTTTTAAGTCCTTTGAATTAACATAGTATCTTCTGGTGCAAGTGAATTTTATGTCTTAGAATTTTAGTCCTACAAAAAAAAAAATATTTACACAACAGTAAGTTGTTGTAATAATAGTAAATGGTTCCAAGTAGTTGAATTTTTTTTTCAACTGGTAGAATAATAGCTCTTTTTTACAATCTGAAAATTAAAATATAATCTGAAATATTGGATAATCCCAAAGTGTGCTTCGGGTTTTTAGATTGTTGAATAAAACGATGACAAGAAAAAGTGTACTAGGTCATAAGGGAAAATATATGTAACTGAGTCCAAGACTAAATGCAAATAATAGTTCTTGCATTTGTACTGAAGAAGCAGTCAAGAACATACTAGTATTACTAATGAGCTAGACAACTTTTTCTTTCTTGTAACTTATTGGTTCTCTAGACTAATGATTCTATAAGTGTCTTATAATATTGTTAAAGTATACTGCTTCAAGTGCTTAGTCATCACATTATGTTTTTGGAACCTTATTAGCAGTAAGTATTCACCTCTGTATGATTTTAATATTACATAAAGAAAAAAGATGAATTCCTTGTAAAATCTCTTTCAGATAATATTTGTATCTTTGCAAGCTTTTATTTGGTTACAATGAAACTGTTTACAAGATGTAAAGCAGAATTTAAAAAATGCTGTCAGAATATTTGACCTCCTTAGTAATACCCCTGAAATGCATGTTATTACACTGTCATTCACAGAAGAACTAATTGATTTCTGGGCAGAAAAGGTGTGTGTAGTTTTTCTTTTTATATCTAATCAGTGTTCCAGCTAAGGAGTTGTTGCACGGTCTGTGTAGCATGCAAAATGAGAACATATTGACAAGGACTTGTGCATGAAATCACATTCAAAGTTTCTGATTAAACCAGCACCTTATGAGTCTGGACTATTGATCATTAATATCATTATGCTTTTTATTCCTTAACTGCATTCTGGTACAGGAGACATCAGCCCAGAAAACCCCACAATCAAACTTGACTGTGTCCAGATTCATGGTTGCACCTCCGTTAACTTACATGCCTTGTGGGTTGGACATATGCAATATATATCAGGATGTTAAACCCCAATCTCCCTCAGCTTTGCCTGCCTTTATTATGAATTCTCAGGAAACTATGAGTTCATTTTTAATTAACCCTACTAGAAGCAGCTATGATTTCAAATGTTGAATTACGCTGTCTAGTTTCTAAATCAACAGATGTTGACCTTGTAGTGGAAAAATTTCCCTCAGTGATATATAACCTAATCAGCATTATACCTTTTACTTGCATGAAAAGAGCACTATCTAATTAGAGAATATACTTTTTGAAAATGAAGGTTGAAGGTTAAGATTTCATTTAAGATGCATTAGCTTAACTATGCCTTTGGGCTATTCCGATTAGATGGTGTTTTCATGAATTCTCTTAAAAATGAAGGACACTCCTAGAACTAAGGAGAAATTGACTTAATGGTATGTATGAATTCATATTTAATTTTTGCAAAAGTGGTCCTTGATGATTTGAAGATTCATACTACATTTCCCTTGGAATGTCAGTATTCAGCTTTGCAGAACTAGTGTATGAACAGTGATAATAGTTTTTAGACAAATACATTTGTGAAAAGACATGTAATTCAGGCTTGGTCTTGTACAGGAGAAACAGGCATACAGGACTAATGTACTTGTATCTTTGCTCAAACTAACATCTGATACACTGCACTTGTATTTTCCAGCATCTGAGACAATATGCCTTTCTCTGATACTCACTGGCACTGGAATCACCCTCAAAAGGAGTAAGAGGAGTTCCACATACTGTTACAGCTACCCCCTTTTTTTTTTTCTTTTCTTTGTGTGAGGAGGAATACTGATGCAAGGAATGACTGACAATACTTATACCCACAAGCAGCCACAACTCTTTTATGATTAACTCCAAAATCTCCATGATGTCAAGAAGAAACATGTTTATAAACTTACTAAGTAAAATCAGGGAGAAGGAATTAAAGAGTCAATGTGATTAGTTCAGAAGACAGATATCTACATTTTATAAAAGGGAAAACTGAGATATTTAGCTAACTTGCATCTAGTAGATGGAGGTGGAACCTGGAATTTGATTCTATATGAGACCCACTTCTTCATTTTAAATTGCTAACAAACATTTTTTTTCCCTTGCTAGGAAAAGGATTTAAGGTTTAGTGAAGTTACTTCAAAGACTCTAACATAGTAATTGAAAATTCCTTAAAATAATGAGAAAAGCCATGGCACATTAAGGGGAAAAAAAAAAAAAAGGTAAACTGTTTTTATAAATAGAAGTCTATGTTAAAATTTGCTCATAAAAATGATTTAAAAGTCCACTATGTTCCTCTACTGATAAATGCTTTCGATATCTGCAGGCAATTTGTCTTCTTTGTAACACAACATCTTTAAAAACAAAACTTATTTCAGCTTTTTTAATGGCCAATTTTCTACATGCAGTACTCAGAAAAGTATAGGAAAAAAGTCAGCACTTTCTGCTTGCTTCTCTTAATATTTGCTTTTTGTCTCAAAACATCTAGGTAACTTGTGGCAGAAGCATAGCATTGTGGAAATAATAAAAAAAAAAGAATGGAGAAGAAAAACAAGTGTGACATGCTTGTTTTTGTTTTCTTCAACAGAATGAAGATATTTTGATATTCATAATACCAGTTATACTGCCAAGTTGTAAACTAAAGAACAGTTGAGAAACTGAGGTTAACCTTCTTCCATTTAGTAATAATTGCAGAGAACAAAACAGAATATGTTTCATGGATGTCAGAATAATGATTAAATCTTTTTAGAAATGGGTTGTGTCTCAAGGGTTTGAGCTATTACTATGACTAAAAGAATATGATTACTTTTCTCATAATTTCATAGAAAACTCTATTTTGGAGTCATTAAACAACTATGATCATTTGCCACTGAACTTTAGTTTATGTTTGGGAAGAACAGGAGGTCACCTTAACTGAGACAAATATGCATCTGAAACAATTAGTATAAGTCTCTGCAAAAGTCATAACATTATTATTGTTTGCTTGAGAACTCCGACACAAGAAGGCTCCCAACAAGTGGTTAAAAATTTATTCTATGTCAGAAGTGTAACATATCTACAGAACAGTGAGATTTATGAACAGTAAAAAAAAACATGGTCTGTTTTGGCTTGTTCATTTTAAACTAATACTATGATACTTTCACCAACATGCTTAGCATTAACTTCTTTGATTAGAGTTTTCAAAGTGTAGTTCACATACATATGGAGACTTGTATTCTTCATTGGATAAAAAGAAACTGAACTTTTGACACTTAGTATTTACATGATCTGCCAGCTCAGAACTTCTAAGGTGAGTTAGTAGGTTGATATGGTATAAAGTACTGCTGTGCAGGATATTTCAGTTAACTATGAATAAATCAGCTCTGTGTATGCATGTATGCATTTAATGTTTATAAATTAATCATACTATGTTTTTAAAATAGTTTGAGAAATGATTGCATAAAATTGACATTGCAAGGTTCCTGGTAGGTTCTACTGACAACACACTAGATCAAGTTTGCCCAGAAGTGCAGACATCAATTTTTAATAGAACTATTACAACTATTATAATTCTGTAGGTAGAATACAGCCAAAAATTTAATATTCAATGTATTCACTTGAGTTGCAGAAATGTAAATGATAATAATATCAGGTATGGAACTAATCTAGGACATTCTTCTGTTTTGGGTATAGAAGCACACCTGCAGAAGAGGTACAGGTTCTACAGTGATGAGATGCATTTGGGTGAAAAAAAACAAGAACCAACAACAACAAACAACCAAACCAAAACAAAAAACCCCACCAAACTCCAGCACAGAAAAAAACACCAACTATGAACAGTGGTTGCAAACAGCTAAGCATACAGGATGAAGACAGGTAGCTTTAGTGAACATTCAGAACTGGATTTAGACACAAAAAACCTTCATCCATTCCATTAGTTTATCTTTCAGAGGAGAAAAAAAGCTATCTGCGTACCAAGTTGACACAGACACAAAGAAATACCTGTTATATATCACAAAGAATATGGATGTATTCCAGGGTTCAGTCATGGAGTTTATACATGAAAGAAAATGGGTTCTATCAGGCTATTCTGTGTCAACATTGTCAGAAAATCATCAACATGCTTTGCTGAATTTCATATTTAAAAGATGTATGAAGTTCTGATGATATTTGTCTAACATTCTTTGTCCTTGAAACTAGTTTGCCCGAGGGGAGTCACACTTGGCTTCACCTAATACTCTCAAACAAGCTTTCAGAATCTCTGCATTACAGAATGCTGAAATGTTCTCACAGTTCTAATTATCTTCAAGTAGAAGAAAAGTAGTTTCTGACATAACTAGTTGTTGCCAATAATCAATAATACTTAGTGGTAAAAACAAAGCAAAATGCCACCCTACCAAAAAACAAAAACAAAACCCACCAAAACCTGAAACAGAAAAAAGCATGTCCTCCTCCATATTTTGATTATCTTCTCATTTCATATCTTTTCAGAGATCAAGTAAAATCAATGCCAGTTATGTGAGTTCCAAAATCAGATTTTATTATTTTATATAATAATTTTCACAAATAGACATTGCATGATTTAAAAATTAATTATGGAATGTAAATTAATAAATTATCAACTTACTGTTCCACACTGTCTTTACCATTATGATAACACAGTGTTAGGCTGAAGAAATCACTGTGTTCCATAGTTCTTCATTAAGCCTAAATTTGTTTAATTCTATTACAATTATAGAACTGAACTTCTGACCCAAGGATTTTTAGGATTGGCAGCATATAGAAGATTTATTGAATTATTCTTCTTGATAACATTCTAAAGATAACCATTCAGTTCTGTGGTGGATGAGTTCAATTTTCTACTACTGTATTAATATATCTTCAAGAAGATTGCGGTTGGATGAGACATCAAAAAGCACTACATTGCCTGCATGTACTGTCAGTAGAGAATGACTCTATTACTGATCTAGAATAATGTAGCCTACTCTTTGAGCTGGCTAGATCCACTTACTAAAGGATTGAGACAGAAATGTCTTAAGAAGAAAAAAAATCTATACTGTGGAACATTTGCCCACAATACATTAATTTACCAGTGGTGTCTCTTATTGAATATTAGGTTAATAGTAAGCATGTATCAATTTAGAATCTACTTGGGAAGAATAGATATTTTCTGTATTATAGGGTTCAGATACTAGAGAAAAGGACAAATAGAGTATATGAGACAAATGAATTTTATGTCAGCTGCATTTTATGTGTTTTACAAGAAGAATGACAAATTTTAGTTAATACTGCTGCTGTAAAAATATTTCAGAATTGTAAAGTACATTTTCACAAGTGTACATGTTAGAGGTAATTTCTCATATCAAAATTGCACATCAAAAAAGTTTTTAAGTGGAACATGGAAACTGTTCTTAAGAACATAGCCCAAGTTGAAAATTTAAAAAGAATAAAACTATTCACAGTAAACTGTAACGATTCTGTCCAATATTACCAGCTGTAGTAATAACAAAGCAGCTTTGGAAAAATGAAGTCACTGGGTTGAAAAGGATGTAGAATACAGCAAACACTATCTTAACACAAAAATCTGGAAATATAAAGTTGGTTCCCTGAACTAAGCAGTCTGCATATAGCACTGTCATGAAGTCTACCAAGGGCTTAGAAAGAATACCTATAATGTCTCCAGTATGCTAACTGAAAAGGAGATCATTTCCTATAATGCTCGCTAAGTAATTTGCAGACCAATCTAATAATGCAGATCTGAAGTGACAAGAAATGTTATGTTTTCCCTTTTTCACAACAGTAGGAGAATATGAGATCATTTCCATTACTTTCAATTGGAATCATATTAGTATCTTGCAGAATAAATTGCATCCAAAAAAAAAAAGAAAAAAAACCTTAGTGGCTTATAGTAAGGCATCAAATAGCATTCTTAAATTAGAACAAAATGCCCACTGACTGTGCAAACTGCATAAACTCCCAGAGAGTGGACAGACTTTCAATGCTTTCGAGGAGCAAAAGACTTACATGAAAAGAGCACTATGTATCCCAAGGTGGATCATATTTAGTCATCTAAGAATGAATCATCCGTGTCTCAATCATTCTATTGGAACTATAAGAGAACAAATGTTCAGATTAGACAGAAAAACGAAAACTTAGATGTCAGACTCTACAAATAGCCACTGAGACATACAAATTTACTTGCCAGAACTTTAAAAATATTTCTGAAAGATTTCACCAAATATATACCTATATCCAGACTAATATCCAGAAACAAGTGTGATCTTTCTGTCAGATTCCAATCCCTTGATTTCAGTTTAGAAGTCCTTTTATTAAGCAGAGAAATGAACATGAAAAGCCAAACTAACCATGTGATCAAGGCAGCTCAGAAAAGGGAAAGAAAAATGACCCAGACACTTGTATTTCCATTCATGGATACTGCATTAGTGTTCTAGATAGTAATTTTACACCAGAAATAAGACCTTCTATGCTTTGGAAAAGTACTGAAATTCCATGACTTATTTGAAGGTGACAGCGTCAGTTTGATGCACAGTATAAATCATGGAATTCATCATGCATCCTTTTTTATTTGGTGAATAAGGTCATTTTCAAATAAATGCAAGTTTCAAAGGACTGGTTGGCATCTAATGAATTTAACAAAGAAGGTGAAATGCCAGATGTCTCTGGCTGCAGACACAACTTAGGTTACTGCTGTGTGCACAACTACCTAAGTAAGATTCGTTATGCCTGCCAACAAAAAAAGCTACAGTATAGTAATTTGCATACCTTGTCTGTAGTCAAGATAATGTTGGAGCTAACTTTGGGAGAGGCTAGTACACCTTCAGAGGTCAGTACCTTGCCATAGCCTAAACAAATGGGGAGACAGATGGCTCCTGTGAATGGCCTTAAAGAACACCATTCAACATTATGGTGCATAATTATGATTCTCTGCCCTTCTTGCAAAGATCACACTATCTCTCAGAATAATAAGCAACCAACTGACAGTCTACCAAAGCCATTTCCCTTATCTAGGAAAAATTCACAGTTCTATGAATTCTAGGTAATTCTATTAATTTTTATGAACAAAACTGGGAACCAGTGCATACCTCTGCTTTTCTTTAGTTGATCTTCATTAATTCTGGGGGGTTTATTTATGCTGAAAACACCAATTTTATTTATTTTTTTTTTTAATAAAACAATCTTTTTTTTTTTTTGGCTTCTGGAATATTTTTATGTTAAAAGTAAATAAATTTTAACACAATTAACATGTATGTACAACTTATTGAGATCTCAAATATATCACCCAGATAACTGCACACTAAAGTCTTAAAAAATAGCATGAATTAAATATAAAATTCTATCACTTAAATACTGAATGAAGCAGTGAGCTAGACTCTCATATACTTTATAAATAAATCCTGAAAAAATTACTTTGTTTGCAGAAATTTTGTATTTAACATGAAAAATAACTTTTCAGGTAAATTATTTTTTTATCGTTTTCTATGGCCAAAATTATAAGCCATTGCTCACTGTACTATTTCATAGACAACTCTAGTTTGAAGAGAAAGGGTACTAGACTTCATTAAATGAGTGACTGCAAGATAATATAGATTTAATAGCTGTATTGCTCACCATCGCAGTCATAAAGACCTATGAAGACTAGGTTCCTGTTACTGTGCAAAGTGTTTTCAGTAGTTACCTTTTAGATTATTTAAAGATGCCCTTAAGGTTCCATCTTTATTCTTAATGAAAACAACTATTTCAGTATTAAGTGTACTACTTAAGTATGCAACTATTTTAGTTGCAGTATCATTGTGTCACATACTATTTAAGAACTGAAAATAAATGTATTTTAAAGTAACAGTAAATACAACAGTATTTTACAAAACACATGTTCTTACTTGATGTATTTTCAGAACTCATTTCCCTGAAGTTCATCATTCCAGAAGATACTCAAAATAACCCTTTATTATACTAGAATAACTCATAGTGTAGCGTAACAGCAGGAAATTTATAATTTTATTTTATTACAACATAATGAAGTGAATTTTTGAATATTTTGGTTTCACCTTTCAGTAGGAAAACTCCATGTACTTTAACAAAAATAGTCATGTTTTATATCGATGAATTGAACCCAAAGGTTGTAATTATTTTAGATCACACTAAAATTGGAAATAGGAGGAAGCCTGTCTTCAATATAATTATTTACATATAAGGTCAGATTGTAATAGTACATCAAGAGTTTTCAGGACAGAAGATTGTTATAACTTTCTCTGAATGTACTGATCACACAATTGAAGTGAAATGGTCTACTTGTCAAGTGGAAGATGAAGCGGCTTGAGACCTCTTCTGTCTGGTACCACCTGCCAACTGCCTCAAGGTTTGTTACAGCGAACAGGAATTGAAAGAGTACAGACAAAGGATCTTCCCCCGAGCATTTGTACTCACAAGTATTGTGATCAGTATTGCACAAGAGTCCTGATTCAAGGGGGCAATATGCCATTAGTACTCCCATTCTGAACAGAAAACATCTAGAAGTGGCAGCATGCGGACTGCAACATTTATACACAGCTTGTGTGAAATAACACAAAACATGCTGTCCAGAATTAGGTTCATATGCCTGTGGTTCCTTTTAATGTTATTCTCAGATATGGCAAAAAGAGCTCTAACCACTTCCTTTTGAACCTTTTCTGTAGTCTTTCAGCTATCTACATGTTTTCAATATGTGGACGCTTGAAAGTTCCAGAATGTTCTGAAGTAACTTGCTGTAGCTGTCCCAGCAACTGTCCTTTAATAATTAAAATCTTCACTGAAAGAGACCAAATTATGAGAGATACTTTACTAGAAGCTTAATTCCCACCTGCCAAATTTCAGTGTTTCCTTCTTCTAATTCTATTTCCTTATTCTCAACTGATACATTTTTCAGATGCAGCTAACAGTTGTCAAAATATGCTTGGCCTTCTCTATCAAGTATAGATATGGAATCATAGGAGTTCTCAAAGTGTATCAGTTGATCTAACAAAAGATCTTACCTCTGCTGGTAAATCTTACCTCAGAATTATTGACTTGGCAGACTTAATTGAAATGTGTTATAGCCTAAGCTACTCCTTTCAACAGCCTGATGCACTGCTTACCTATAGGGGTAATCAACTAGATGAAACTAGATTATTACTTTCTGTAATATTTACACATGTGCAGTTACCAAATTGAAAGTCCTCCATTAAAAATTCTTTAAGAAGATTATCAATTTCATTCTTGTGTTAGAGTACTGCTGCATGTGGTTCTCCACAATCCCCAGACAAGATTCACAGAAGAGAAAAAAAAAACATTTTTTTCTTAAGAATATAAGTTACACTATGTATGAAGTAAGAACAAATTGATGACAATAAGATACATAAATATGATTTGAAATTATTAGTAGTCCACTCAGAATCTATTACAGGTATGATAGGTAAGAAGCACCATTGCACATCACTCTGCAGCTTCACATCAGTTGCTACATCAAGCAAAAAAGTTCAGGAACATGTGGCATGAATCAGTTTTGGCACCCAGTGTTTTTTTTATATTGTTCACCTTTATGAATGGGAAAAGATAGGACAAGTTTGGAAACAGACTGGGAATAGTAAGCAGTTTTTTGATGGGCTATTAGCAGCCAGTGAAAACATAGAAAGCTTAAAAGTTTGGAAAAGACTGTTTTTTGCTCTAAGCACAGGTTAAGCAAGGTCTGAAGACAGTGAAATACAAAGATAACGCACCTGCTGTGGCTTGGGAGAATTGCATCCTTCCAGGGAAGAGAAGGCAAGGCAAGGCAAATAATTTAAAAGCAAAGTAAGCTATTTAGTTGTGGTGTGTTGAACTTAGCACTAAAACTTGTTTTACAAAACTATGAGCTGGTTTTCCATAAGATAAAGACAAATTGCAGATAAAATTACTGCATACTCTGGGAAAAATAATACGTGTGAAATGAAGCCTCTTAGCAAATGAACTTATTTCTTCTCAAGAAAGAAAACATTCTCCTTGAAGAAGTATACTGTAGTCCAATAAATACAATTTTTCTCAGTGTTGGCATGGCAGTTTGTGTTCTCTGACCTGGGCTGGTCTTGGCACCTAAGTAATTTTAGCTGGCCTTAACCAGAGCGCAGTGGTCAAGTGACCATTGTTGAACATGTTGGAGCTGCATCTCTCTGAATGCTGTATCTGGACAAGGTCTGAAGTTCTCATAGAGTCCTAATGTTACAAACAATAGACACCTACACCCACAGTGGCTGGAGAAGGTGGTCCTAAACCCTCCATGCTTTAGCTGAGAAGCAAGAAGAAAGCTGTGACATTGAAATGCATAAAAACAGATCTCTCCTATCAGCTTTGAACTCTTCTCAGTAAAGACTGAGAGATTCAATGACTATCCAAAATAATACTCTACC
The DNA here is from genome assembly GCA_013398155.1 of Pedionomus torquatus. NCBI lineage: Eukaryota > Metazoa > Chordata > Aves > Charadriiformes > Pedionomidae > Pedionomus > Pedionomus torquatus. The sequence continues at coordinate 44,348 of VZRU01007464.1, forward strand.
TCTGTTTCCAAGGAGTCTGAAATCTCAGGCCTAGGACCTGGGGTGCAATCAAAGGAGTGAGTATAGTAGAGAAAAGGAAAAAGGTACTAGAGAGTTTTCTGGAACTTTTTGTAATTTTTTATAATATTTATGAGTCTCCACTATATTGATATGGACTGCAAAGTGTAAGCATTACTGTAAATGGACTAATAAATACATGTTATATTTTGATTAAGCTGTTACTAGCTTAGCTGGGCTAGCAATTATTTCCTAGTTCTATATATATAATATTCTTCTTTTTGGCCATTTTGATGCTTTAAATATAACAAATTTATGCATTCTTTGTGTGCATTTACACAAATTACTGTGAGTATGGATTCCAAGGTAAAACCATTTTTTTTGACAGATGAATAAAAATATAAACTGGTTATTATTGGCACCTAAGTAATACTGTTAATGAGATCCAACATTGCTATATATTAGGCAGCTGCTGCTACCTTTGTTATCTCTGTTGAAAATGAAACAGTCATAACAAAATAATGTCAGAGGAAAACATATTTTCAAAACAGTTTTTCTGCATTACTTGCATAAACATGGATTTTGTATTTTAAAGATTTCTAGAGAAAATGACTATAATTATCATGTATTAAAGGTGATTAGTTTTAAATAAAAAATGAAAACCAATGAGCAGCTTGCATGGTCTTTTCTACTAACTAGAATAACTATTCACCAGCACGTCATGGAAAGAAATAATCTGGGGGATATATTTAAAGAAATATTACCAATAAAAATCTAATAATGTAATTTGAATTTTAAGTTCTAAAATTAAGACACAGGTTATCAGAAATACCATCATATATATATAAAAAAAATAAAATTACACTTTGTCAAGAGGGAATGAAAATCTGATTGTCTTTAAGTGGACATTATTCTGTTAAAGTAGATTCAACACTGGCACATAGTACTGCTTCGGTGTTCATGACAAATCAAGTAAACACAAAAAACAATTAATTTTTCCTTTGCATAGTTTGTCCTCACAGTAGGCCCAACATGAAATAAAATTATTTAGCAATAAACAGAAAATTCTAAATTAAATAGAATAAAAATAGAGCAATATCATGCCTGATATGCCTTAAATTTTGAAGGAACAAGTTTGTTCAACAGCTGATTTCTTCCAAGGAAGTTTTCATTGCCTTCCTGCAAGACAGCCTGGTCATAGATATACACCAGGGTCTTGTCGTTTAATTTATCACTTCATCCCTCACATTTCATCATGTGGAAAATGCTTGAAATAAAGCCAAATCTTCTGAAAAACTTCTTTCTAAATGAAAGTTTATACTAATTTTATGATTAAAAAAAAAAAAAAAAGGAATTAAAATCTAAATAAATAGTTCGTGTAAGCATCTCCAAACTTGGACATACCTGGCTCACTAAAATAGTTCAATTCTCCCTGTACAGGGCTACCTACTTCATTGTGGTAATAATGTGATACTTTAGGGATAAAGGAAGAGTGAAGTGGACTATGGCATAGTCAAAAAACTTTCACTGTGTTATAAAAGGTTACTTGCATTTCCAGGCCTGTGGTTGCTTACTTGAACCTGTACTGAACTTCAAGAAATTCTGTTGTTTCTTTTGTATCACTTTAAATAGGAAGTAGGACTGGTGGGGAAATTAATGAACCAGTGAGTTTCAGCACTTTCTATGGCTGAATTTGTTGTGTAAATATTTTCTTAACAAACTGCAATTTCTTAATTATTTTGTCTGAAGGCTACTGTTGAGTGTTTTTTCTCTGGTGGTCTTTTTTCTTGGCTGAATGTGTACTTGACCAATACACAGTAAGTGCAGTCCTTATAACAGTTTTTCTATTCTTTCTCTTTTTTTCCTCTTTCACTTTAAGGTTTAAAATCACTTCAGACAGGAAACATATCTAAAATTTCCCTGAGTGTTTCCTTGCTTAAAATACTGCAGCCTTGTATTTTGAAATAAAAAGAGACAGCAACATATACTGAAGCAAAAAAGCCTTGAAATCCTTAATTGTTGGTTCTCTGAAAGTATATCTAAAACTTTGGAGATAAAATGAGAACTGAGTTAATTTGATTAATGAAACCATTGTGTTTCTGTCTTTTTTGATTAGAGTTATTCCATATTTCTAGGAGAACAAGAATTGTATTTATAGGAAGAATTTTGCCCTGTACTATGGAAAAAAAAAGGTGGAATAGAGAAGAATAGAAACAAATAATCCTAACAATTTTTAAAGTATATACCACAATCCGGTGTAGCTATTAAAAAAAAAAAANAAAGTTGTTTAAAATATTTTGTTGGACTACTATTTTCTGACAGAATTATCACAAACATTTCTGGATATGTGTTTTGTTCTCCATGAAGACAAATTTATTCTGTTCATATTTACATGCATACACATTTTACTGTTGACTCTTTTCTGAAAATTAAGCTAGAACTACTGGCAAAAGAATGCATACTCACTATGCAGTACTGAGAATATTCAGGAGTATCCAAATATCATCTGCAGGAGATCCATTGCACTTTTTAGTGCACATTTATGAAGATAAACTGTTCTGAAAACATCCTGTATTTGCAGACTACTCCTGATTGTTCACTTTGTAGATGCTTATCAGTTTTTATTTGACTAAATATAAGTTGCTGGTTTTGGTTTTTTTTTTCAGAAATACTTTAAATGTTGTGGATTGATACCGGAAAATAATTTTTATAACCTCTACAAGTTACAATGCATATTAATAAATAACATGAAAAGAAAAAATATCATCTTATAAAAAATGCAATTTTAATAATTTATGACTTTTGTAGGGATGAAGAATATCTGAATTAGAACAATATTAGCAATCATTATTATAATAAATGAAAATCATATGAGCCACTATATATGATTTACGAATGCATTTTTGTTATCACTGAAATATAGATTTGCCTTATACAAATCACTTGATTTTGGAGCATGCTTTTTTCTCTTCTATTAAATATACTTTTGTCCTACAAAATAATCCATCTATATTTTTACTTGGACCTATGTGAGAATTAGTCAGATGAAAAGGCCACAGTGAAAAAAAAACTAAGTATGAAAAATAATGGTTTTATTATTTAAAGGTTGATAAACCCTGCATGTCATCAAATTTTCTGTCATAGTACATGAAACAGAAATTCTGGATAATTCTAATTCCACAAAAGTCTTGATAAAATGTTATTTTAAAACAACAGAACAAGCTTATCCTCATGAAGATTATAATTTTCATTGTAAAGAACCAGAATTTATAAATAAATTAATGACAGAGTTCTGGGAAGTTTAATCTACTTAAAGGACAAGAACAATGATGGCATTTCTGACAGTAACTTGAATAGTGGTCAATTCACAGGAGGGTTAGATGACTTTAGATAGTGATTTCTGACTTCAAGGTCATTTTGTCTGTCATGATGGTTGAACAAGCTGTCTTACTCTGTTGACCAATGACTTCTGAAGCCACTGGTCAAAGTTTGAATTTCAAGACCGGGATCAGAAACAGTTGCAATTCTCCCTTCACATACAGCTGACTCTGCAAAGATACCTCTGTGATGTGCAAAAGGTCTTCTTGAGAAGCTAGATGTATTATTTGTATTTAGCAGGGATGTTGTTGGCTATTTGAGGTGCCAAACCATGGTACCTAATACCTGTTGATAATGAAATAAGACTTTTAAGGCTATGGGAGAGAGGTCACTGTCTTAAGTCTACAGAGTTTACTGTGTTTAATGCAGAATTCCTATATTCTCAATGTACAAATGAATTTAAAATTAGCAGTCATGGTAACACAAAGTGTAATAAAATTAAACTAAAATAATACAAATAATAAAACAAAATAAATCAAACAAAACCAGTTGCTGGTATTAAAATAAGTATGAGATCATTAATGTCCAATGAAAAAACTTGTTTAGCTCTGTAAATGAATCTCTTATGTAAAGAATTTAAGCAAAGACGTAAACTTCATTCTCATTCATAGAAGATACATGCATCATCGGTTCAGCCTTTTAGCCTAAGCAAACATTACATTTTCTATTTCTACAAGAAAAGTAAAATCTGATCTAGAGAAAAATGACCCTGTTTTTTTTCCGTGTCAACATTGAGAAGAGGCAATGCACAGACAATTGAAAGATATAGAGAACACAACAGATGGCATGGGAAAGCTGGTGAACAAAAGTTTAGACTGGTAAACCATCAGACTTAAAAAAATATCAATCAGCATTCCTGAACCCTGGGGTAGGAAAATTTCCCAAGATATGTGTGCTGTTTAAACTATTTTGCCATATAAATATATTAACAAACACTATAAGCCCTCAAGCACACCAGTGTTCTTTCACATTTGTTTTTAGAGGTCTACTATATACCTGCAGAACAACAAATGCAAATCAGCCATTTTCTGGGAACAGATTGAAGCAATTTTCTCAAAAAGAAAACACATCCTATCTTTTCCCAAGGGGATGTGTTTGTGGATTGATGTACTGTATAACCTGAAGATGAACAGATTGAAAACTATTGAAAAGAAGACTGAAATATTAAGAACTCTGCTAGGAAATCCCTATCCTGTCCAGTCACATGCACTCTCTGAAACTGAATCAAAGAAAGAATAGCAGTAAATTATTTAGGTAAATCCCAGTCTATGGTTTTACATGTAAAGACACCAAAATTTTCTGGACAACTTACAGAGGTCCAGAAACTGCTGTATGTCATGACTACAAGATTTCAGGCTTTGGAAACAGATTGTTTTACATGGTCTTAGGTGCTAGGGTAAAAGAAGATATTTTGATGAAATAATAAGTTTTTCTCAGAAAAATCAGTCTCCAGTTTTCAGCTATTTGTAGACATTATTATAAGTGGTTGTTGTTATTTTCTGCACTGAACATTCTTCTCTTTTATGGTGAATGAGCAGTAAATGCTATGGTTATATTTGCAATTTTCAAAGCTGTTATCTTATACATTGATATGACTATAGGAAGAATATTTCAGGTCCTTAAAAAAAATAAATTAGTAACACTATGACATTACAATCTGTCTTCTAGAAAGAGGAAAAGACAACTCCTCAAGGTCAAGGGCAAAGGAGCATCTTTATCCTTTGTTGGGAAATGCAGTGGGAAGCATAGTGTCAAATCCTGAAGAAAAGACTGAGCTACTTAATGCCTTCTTTGCCTCAGTCTTTCATAGTAAGACCATTTGTTCTTGGGGTACCTAGTGCCCTGAGCTTGAAGCCAGAGACAGGAAACAGGGCAAAGAACCCATGATCCAAAGGGAGAAGGTTAATAATCTGCTACACCACTTAGACATACACAAATCTATGGGACCAGATGGGAACCACCCAAGGGTACTGAGAGAGGTGGTGGAAGTTCTCACCACTTCCCATCATTTTTCAGTAGTCCTAGCTAACTAGGGACATCCTGGTTGATCTGAAGTTAGCAAATGTGATGCTGTGTACAAGAACAAGGAAGAATGAGGATCTGTGGAAGTACAGGCTTGTCAATCTCAACTCAGTGCCAGGGATGGTTATAGACCAGATCCTCCTAAGTGCCATCACATGGTACATACAGGACAATCAGGTGATGAAGTCCAGTCAGCATGGGTTTATGAAAGGTAGGTCCTGCTAAACTAACCAGATCTCATTTTCTGAAAAGATGACCCACTTGGTGGATGAAGGAAAGACTATGGATGCTGTTTACCTAGACTTTAGTAAGGCCTTTGATACCATTTCACATAGCATTCTCCTGGACTAACAGCCTGCTCATGGTCTGGATGGGTGTATTCTTCCTTGCTTAAAAAATCTGGCCTGTTGTTTGAGCCCTGAGAGTTGTGGTAAATGGAATTAAATCCAGTTGGCAACCAGTCACAAGTGGTGTTTCCCAGGGCTCAACACTGAGGCCAGTCTGTTTATTACCTTTATCAGTGACCTGGACAAGGGGATTGAGTGCACCCTTAGTAAGTCTGCAGATGACACCAAGTTGGGCGAGAATGCTGATCTGCAGAAGGATCTGACTTTGCTGGATCAATATATCAAGGCCAATTTTCTAAGACTCAGCAAGGCCAAGTGCCATCTCCTGCACCTGGGTCACAACAACCCCATGCAGTCCTACAATCTTGGGAAAGTTTTAAAGCTGTCTGTCAGCAAAGGTCTTGCAGGTGTTGTTTGACAGCCATCTGAATAAGATCCAGCAGGACGAGGGGACAACTTACTGCTCTATACAACTACCTGAAAGGAGTTTGTAGTGAGATGGGTGTTGGTGTCTCCTCTGAAATAAAAAACTATGACAGGAAATGGCCTCAAGTTGCACCAGGGGAGTTATAAATGGGATAATTGCCTTCACTGAAAGAGTTGTCAAGTACTGGAAGGGGCTGCTCAGGGAAATGGTTGAATCACTATCCCTGGAGGTATTTAAAAAATGTGTGCTCAGGGACATGGTTTAATCGTGAACTTGTCAGTGTTATATTTATGGTTGGACTTAAAAGGTCTTAAGGACCTTTTCCAGCCTAAATAGTTCTATGATTCTATATCTTTGGGATGTATTTTGTACCATTTCAAAGATGATGAAGTTATTTTCTTTGTCAGTGAATTAAAATATTAATTATAATCTGATTTACAACATGAAAAAATATTTTAGAAAGCAAATCCAATCTTGTTATATTGTGTATGGTGTATATATATGTAGCTTAAGAATACACTATACGAACGTTTGTAATAGGGCATAATTTCAATGAAAAGATGTGAAGACAATATTTTAGCTTCCTTTTTATTGAGGGGTGGAGGGGTCATGTTCATTGTTCTTTTTTAGGGTGTGCTTGTAATTGTTTATTCTATTATATTTTCATCATTCTCTAAATTTATCAACATGTTTGTAGAAGGACCTTTGTTCTGAAAACCATGTAGTACTGACTTTGATGTTCATCCTATGGGTTATTTATTCCTAAGAGCTTACTTACAACTTGTCAATACAATGGTAGCATTGGCAAGTTTCCTGTTCCTGTCATTTTTGTTCTTTACTGGGTTTATGTTGACAGGTTTCTTTAAGACTTGCTTCAAGCCAAGACAGTAAGGAAAAAACCTAGAGAGGTCTGTACATGTAGACACTTCATCTAGCCAAATTGGTAATTAATGATAATATATAAGAAATATATCTGTCTCCTGGATTGATATAGAGTGAAATGATATCTTCTACAGCTGGGACACCAAGGTAAGTTTCAGGCAGATTATGGTTATAATTTTAAGGAATAGTCATAGAACAAGTACAACATTCTGTATGTTCTATTTTAGTAATACAGAAATACGAAAAAATATATTATTCTAAATAACAACGAATATATACAATAAAATATTAATATATTATCCTAATACATAAAA
>VZRU01007465.1:0-17909 GCA_013398155.1 Pedionomus torquatus
TGTCTTCATAGGAGAGGGGCTCCAGTCCTCTCATCATTTTCATAGCCCTTCTCTGGGCCCATGTTCTTCTGGTGCTGAGGACTCCAGAGCTGGACGCAGTACTGCAGGTGGGGTGTCACCAGAGCAGAGCAGAGGGGCAGAATCACCTCCCTCGCCCTGCTGGCCACACTTCTGTTGATGCAGCCCAGGATGCAGTTGGCTTTCTGGGCTGTCAGTGCATAGAGAGGGCAGGATCACGGCTACACAAAGTGGTCCACTTGACAATGGTTGTGGACCCGCTCACAGGTCCTGCTCTCCTTGTTTATGCAGCCCCTCACCCTCTATGGCCGTGTCTGTGCTCCCTCCTATAGGTAACGAGGGGTTCTTCAGCGGCACCCACCACTCTCAGCTGTGCAGGTAAGGATGCTGCATCCCCAGCGGCTGAGAAGCTCTGACTTTCCAAATTCATTCTTCAGCAATGGTGTTGCCTAAGTAGAGCAGGCAGAGGAAGGAATCTGAATGTTGCCTTCAGTCAAAGGAGCTGAGAAAACATTTTTGACACTGGGCTAGTGAGAAGGGAAGTATTAATTATTAACTATGTTACAGCTCCCTGTATTTTTCTTATGTTCTTCCCCTAAAATATTTAATGAGCAGCATAAAAGTTTGATCAGGAGATTCTGCTTCTGTGTTCCTCCCAAGCCACAGTACGCTATTTCTCAAGGAGTCGGAGAGAGGGAATTGAAGCACTCCTTCAAGCAACCCTCTATCTTTCAAGAGACAGGAGGTCTCCTGTATGTTTATATGACATGGCATTTCATCGCATGGTCATGGGAGCAGACAAGATTCAGAAAAACCTTCTCAGATTCATCATTTTCCCACTGTGGCTGCCTAGACAGAGAAATCCTGTCATTATTCACATCACTGATCTACCAGCCTGCCCACGGTTCCTGCTTATTTGGTCCACCGTAGGAATAAATCATGCCGTTCTCTATGGATACGTGGCTCAGTAACTTTCACCAAAATTATCCCAATGATCCTTAAATTTGCTTCCTTATATTTAGATATAACGACCTCAAGCTTGATGGGAAAATCACCAGCTCTTTACGAAGAATTCAATTTTCTAATGGATCAGCGTACCTTGGTTGAAAATAGAAAAATGGAAAGGCTTGTTGTTATTGGGAAAGATTCAGAGGTATTGGCAAGGAATTATGAAAATGTAATTAACAAGGCTATTTTATATCAGTGGATAACTTTGGTTATCGCTACAAAACCTCTTTCACTCTCTTTTACCAGTTTCCACAGTATTTTGGGGAGGCAACCGTCCACTGCTTGGTGAAACAAGGTGTCCTGTGAAAAATGCTTGTTTCGGTGGGTGCCATTCGCAGGGTGTGCTCATGGTTACACGTGGTCACAACGCAAGAGTCTGTGTCAGCTGGTTGATCCAGCTCATCTATTCCTTTGTGTGGAAGTGGCAATGTGTCAGACTGGTGACTCCTTTTCCACTGCAAAAGATGAAGCGATGCCACTCTACATTACAGAGGATGGAAAGCAGCAGACAATTAAACCCTGATTTCTTTCTTTCTCGTGTAAAGTTCAAATATATAGCCTAAAAGGGCCACATAGGCAGACTGTAGGTCAGAGTGGTGTTTATCCCTTTGATTTTGAAAAGACTATAATACCGGTCTGCCTAAAACTTTAGAATGATCTTTTGAGTGTTAAGAAGTGAGAATTGAAGTTTCTTATTTGCAAGTTGCAGCAAACAGGTTTTGATGACGGTTTAAGTTATTTTTCAGTACTTGGAAAAGAGGAACAAGAAAATTGCCACATTCCTGTTTGCCATTACTGCAATTAAAATAATCTAAGTAAAACGAAGGAAAGGATCTCAAACGCAAGAAATCGGCAACAATTTGAAGAAAGCACAATAATCTTCTGGAGCCATTAATTAGATATGCAACATGCATTAAGTTCACAGATCAACTCTCCAACAAGCTATCCTTAAATCTGTGGAAGAAGCACCTGAAGGACTGGATACGGCAAGAGGGGAGTGGAGAGGATTCAGGGAAAACAGCCTTCTCCATCTGCACAAACCAGTGACTCTTCCAGACATCTGCTCGCAAAGGGGGAACAATCAAAGCTGTAGAAAAGGGGTAAAAAGCAAAACTGTTTGTAGTCATCCAGGATCTCCGTTTCATTTATTTCACTGAAAAACTGAAGTGGTTTCAGACTCCCCAAGAACAAATTTGAGAATGGTGAATTTCTGTGTCAGCTTTTATTTATCAGCCAGGTTTAATTATACTGGCACAAAACACTAGGATCACTAATAAGAGTCTTGTCACAGCATTTTGAAATTATTACTTTCAGCATTTCTTTGGTTTGAAGAGGACAGGAAAGATTCCTTGATCAGCCTTCCCAAATTAAGTGAATAGTTTCTAAGATAACTGACATTTATTGGGGATCTGCCCACTGAGTTTAGCAGATCCAAATGCAAAGCTGCATGAAGGAAAACAGAGACATTCATAAATTTGCTTCTACATCAGGGTCTCCAGATTTACAGAACTAATTTCTTTCCTCTGAAATATTGAAAGTATACTAACTCACTAAAAAGCTGCTGAGATCTGCAGATCTGCTGGAGGCTCCTTCTAAAATTATTATCTTTTGGTAATGCATGTTCAAGATGGAGTCTCGATGTTGCTCAAGAGATCTACAGGAGGATCTATTTTAAATCAAAGCTTGGTACTGATTCCTGTTTCAAGTCTGAGACATACTTACGGGAAAAGGACCCAACCTCTCTCTTTTCTGATTAGCACTAAAAAGCATGGATGCACTTCAACATTAAAAGTTGTATTGTCAACATAACATTCATTTCAAAATTGATTTCATAAATCTAAGTGACAAGGAAACCCATAGAGCAATATTTTTTCAAGTGTTTTGCCACTGGTCAGGAACAAGTTTTTTTCATGAGAAAGTCTGAAGAACCCACATTCCATATCAACTCCAGTCTGACTCACAAATCATGCAAGTCCCTTGGCCATAGACTCCAAGGGAAAAATAATCTTACAGGAATCAACACATTTTCTTGGTGTCTTGTTTTAAGGAGCCCATTATCTTAGAGAAGGCACGGCCTTAGGGACACGAGTGCATTATCTTTGCGGAGCCTCTTGTCCTGAGTGCTCTTCCAATTTGTTTGGCCACTGACAAAGGGCAGATATCGGATGGAGTGTGAGGTAAAATGCAGAATTGATGTAAGCCAGTGAAGTGCGTGGATTATTTATATGCCCTCAATCCTAGGTAGCATTAGGTATAGTTCCCAGAATAAATGAATCCTCTGGATGTAAAATAAAGAGCTAATGTCTCTGATATTTATCATCCCTTCATTTCCTTCGTGTCAATAATATTGTACACACTTGTGCTTCCAAGCAGAGCTACAGCATTCACTCCTTTCAGAATAAAACAGTTGAACATCTACAAAGCACCCTTTAGCTTCTCCCTCAAATCAGTAGTTCAGGTACGTCTTTTTTCCTGGGTCTCTGGCTTATCCTGCTGATGGAGATCCCATCCCACCATCCTGGTGCAATGCTCTGAGGTCTCTGGCACCCTCCTGTTGCATGTTTCCAAGCTCCTGAGCCTTCTTGACTAGATCTGTCTAGAAGCAAAACATGTTATCTCTAGCCCAACCATCCTCCCTTCCTTGCTTTGTGACTTCATATGACTTCTGGGAGTGCATTTCTCTAATTTCTACTTTTAAAAATAAAATCTTGAATGGCACCACAACAGACTGGGGGATGCCCACTCCTATGGGTCCTACAATGTTGTGGAACTGATAAACTGTGTGGCGCTAGCAAAAAACAAAGAAGCTCCACTTCACCCCCATACAAACCCAGATCAATAAAGTCAATAAACAAATTTGATAAGTTTTGTGCTTTCTTTTTTCTTCAGTGACACAGAAACCCAGCGACGCTGCACTATGCGTATGCACTGTGTGCTTGAAATTCTAGGTTAAAGCTTTGTCCAGCTCTTTTGGCATTTGAGAGAAACTTTTTCCTTACTCAGTGCAAGGCAGCCAGAATTATATGATTGCACAGCCTCTGTGTGCTTGGGCTCATGTTTCACACAGGGCATCCCAGCCAGCTTTTAGAGACAAAATCAGAGAGATGGATGTGTATCGATACGTTATTTTATAAGACACCAGGCCATTAGGTTCTGTTTCCTTCCTTGCCTTTTCCACAAGGCCAGAAAATTTCCTTTGTTGGGAAAAGAAAAATCCCCCTGGTGTCCTTGGACTTTCTCTGTTTCTAGTTATTTTCACTAGTAACACTGGGTTTTGTTTATTTTCAAAAGTACATAACCATCAACAAGAGCAATTATCCTCTCAGGAAAACACGTACAGGAACGCATCTGTTTATGGCTCTGTGCTTTGACTTTCCAGTGGCTGACAGGTAAATAGAGATGCCATCTCTTGAGATGAACATCCAAGGAATATCAGCACTACTTAGTCACGGTCGTCTTCATTTATGTAGGAAGCATGTGAAAATAAACTGTTTCTCTTTACAAAGTAAAAGATGACAGGTAAAGAGTCAGCCCAAGAACATGCTATTACAGATAAGCTTATTGTGCTGAGTTTAATTTTAGTACAACCTACACGACTGGCGCTTCTTTTGTTTATTTTTTTTTCCAACTAAGAAAAAGCCTCCTTGGAGGAAAAGCAGCACTTCAATGTTTATAAAGCTTGACATTTTAAACTGTTTCAGAATAGACCTTGTGTGTTTCGCACGCTGCCTGTCGGTCTGTAACTTGAGGAAATCCCATGGTACTAAAACTGAACTGGGTCTTTATTAAAAGCGACATGTACAGACTTTCTGCAGCCTTTCTGGCTGCGCGCGTCCTGCTGTCTCCTCCCAGGCCCTCTCCCCACGGCTCCCTGCCACACTTCTCTTCACCCTCCTCTCTGCTTCTTGTCCTTCCCCACAGCGTTTGCAAAATTCAGCCAGAACATTCCCAGCACTTCCTGAGCTGCTGCAGAGGTTGGTGGCAAAGTAAAAAAGGGCATCAGTCTTCACTGAATGACAAGAGGCATCCTGGAACGTTTTTCATTTAGCCTTCACTCTTTTGTTTAGCGTGGCGCAGCTCTCCTGGGTGTCTTTGTGGACATAGTGCCTTTTTAATAACAGTCCCTTATTTAAAACAAATTAATATTTTTCATCCTCGCATGAACTAAACAGCACAGCGTAAGCCACCTGCAGTTGTGTTATTAAGGTAATAAAATTACCCTACTGCTATCACCATAATAGGATAAGTTATAATGTAGTGCTCAAAGCAATGTTTGATGGAGCAGAGAGGTATTTGGCAGAAAATTAATCTTTACATTTTTTCCAGTACATTAATTTTAATTGTGGTCAACATGAGGGTTTTTTTTATTGTGAACAAATCTGCTAACTTTACCAGCTTTTGCAAATCAGGTTTTGGAAAGGTCTTAATAAATCAGTAATAATTCTTTAAACTTAAGAATGTTAGTCTCTTGTGTGTCAGGATGATTGTTTCATGTCTTTTTATGATTTTGTTTCATGGGAAAGGCATAAAATTTATTTCAAAGGCTTAGTATGACAAGGTAATTTACATTTTCAGCACAAGAAGTATGTTCCTGGGACCATTTAAAGTACCTAAAATTTGCTGACCACCTGAGTACTCCATGTGTATGTGCTTAATTTTTCAAATGGGTGAGTTTGTGGTGGAGGGAGGACACAGAGAAGTGTCTTTTAGCTGAATGTGGGCATAAACTCATGGCAAATAAAAAAAAAAAGTGAAGTTACAGAAGCGTTGACAAAGCTTAGATTAGGAGTCCCATGTATAATTCACACACTGCTTTAATCTGCATGGTAATTGTGCACAAGTAGGATCTCAGTTCAAAAAAGCAGAGGACACATGAGTATATCTAGCCCAAAGTACAACAGCTTTAGCAATAACATTGAATTTGAAGTACAGGGTGGGGAAGGAAGGGCAGATGATATCCTGAAACAGAGACCTTGAAATGTTTCTGTCTGCTTCAGAATAAAGTTATGTAGGTTAAGTTCTAAAACATCAGTGTTAATTTATAGAATCTACTGATCAGTCTTTATAAAGTATTTACAGGTGGCAGATCTGAACATCCTTTTGTGCAACACTTGCTTCTTCTAGTCATTTATGGGATTTGCCATTAGCCCATAAGACTGCATCTTCCTTTTAGCATTTCAGAAAGTATCCAAATGTGCTCCCTGCATTTATATAAGCTGCAGAGTTTTTTATAAAGCTATTCTAAAGGAACAATCCAATAGTGCTGCCTAAAACAAAAGAATTCACCTCCGAATGCCTGTTCCGAAGTACAGCAAAGTCAATGGAAAAATACCAACTGACTGGAACAGATTTTAGATCAGTGACATTTTTGGTAATGGATACTGGTCATTTCTTGTACTCTGGGCTAAGAGGTGTCCACACTGCAGTTGTCCCTGTGCCCAAATGGCTGACATCGCTGTCAGCAAGATGTGCAATGCATTTGCACCACCACAGTGAGAAGGCAAAAATAAAAAGGATGAAAATGTTTTGCATGTACCTCCAGCTGCTGAGGTGTGAGAACACTACTTTAGCCTGTCCTCAATAGAAAAATGGTGCTCCAACTTCCCTGAAGCTGAAGAGCTTTGTGAAGCATGTCAGAGGAGGCAGAGATCAGCCCAAACAGCAGATATCTCTGAGGGGGATTAGGCCCCTTTGGACTCTGAAAGAACTCAAGTGTGCAACAGAGGGACGAGGAGATGTCAGGCAGAGGCCAGCATGAAGAGCTGTCACAGCACTCTGTCTGGGTGCTATGCTTCTTCTGCATGCACCTATAAACCTCTGGAGAGCACCCAAATCTCCACACTGTATGGCAGCATCACCAGATCCTTCAGAGCAAGCCCCCACTGTGCTGTACTGGTGATCCTGGCAGGGGAATGGGGGCTTCTAGATGTGCAGCTGCCCAGGGGCACTCCATCTGCCTCTCACTAAAGGGACAGCTGGGTGTCATGGCCCTGTGGGAATTTGGAAGCAAGATATCTGTGCTGTCAGTAGCAGTAATGCTCCTTAAGATGCTTCCTAGCAAGGATGTGGTGTTGGAGAAAAAGAAAACTTCTTTATAGTGTTTGTAACAGGAATGCTTGGGGTTTTTTTCTTAGTTATACCAAGTGCACACAGTAAAGGTATATAGTATACATAATAATTACATGAAACTAGGTTAACAAACTAAGCCAGCATTTCCAAGGAACTCTTAGGTTCACAAACCTCCGTTTAGATTCTTAGGTTATCCCTTATTGTATATTTGGCAGTAAAAAGCATGACACAGTCATAGATTGGATGCAGGTACCTTAGTTTCCTTATAGCCTTTGTACCCCAGAGCCTCCAGCAACTCACACTCTCCTCACTGCAGAGCAGCCCCGTGTTGTTTTTCCTGGCTCCTCTAATGAAAGAGTGAAGTTGCCCAAGTCAGGAAATGAGTGTCTGTAACACGTCACACTCCCCACTGCAAGCCAGCACAGGGGGGGGTTACCTCTATCCTGTGGATCAGAACGAAGATACACCTCTGTCATCTGCATTTTTAAAGATGAGGTGTCGTTCATGGAGGCTAAAGACAAGTTCACTCCTCTTTTCCTCAGGAACACTGAAAATGCCTCCACGCTTGTTATAATCTCTGAGCCTCCTTTCTCCCACCTGTAAAAAGACACATTTCTTTGAAGGACTGCTCCATGCATCACTTCATCACACCTCATTCTCGTACTGCTATAGGGAGGCCCAGGTATCATTATCCATGATTAGCATAGGGACAATGCTATTTTGCTATGATGATGTCTGCTGACAAGATGTCCAGATCCTAACAGCCTCTGAAGTTGAATTTGTCCTCAGTCTTTTATTTGTCATGCACAGAGAAAGCACCATTCACTGGGCTGGATTTGTCTGGCATTCAGAAAATGGGGAAATTCTGGGGACTTTATTCTTGTGGGAAACCACTAATTGCAAACAAGTGTCTGGAGACACAATGCAATTGCGGCATGACTGGCAGGATGCTCTCTTTAACAAAAAATACATCTTTTTTTAGTGTTAACATCTTACACAATTTATTCTTTCCACTAAGGGTTGCATCTGGGAAATCCTGAAGAAACGCCAAACTCCACAGCAGAGCACACAGAGCTGTGAGATCATTGCTTAAGGGATTCTTATTAATGTCTCAAGCTTTCCACAGCCGCGTGCAGCTCACTGTCTTCTGGAAAGGGAAAAACAATCAATTTTTCTTACACTAAATCGCTATCTGGGTTGCATTTACTGTGCAGCTGACTTACAGCTTAAATCTAGAGATCTGAGTTCAAATCTACCCATGGATATGCCTCCAAAGCTCTCTAGCAATGAAGACTGTGACTAGAAGGTGCTTCCCTCCCTGTTACACTCAACATACACCCCCCGCACTGTTTATAAAAGGAATTGAAACTACCTGACCACGTTGAGCTTTCAGCAGCCAATCCCAGAGTCATTAGAATCAAGAGCAAAGCGGCTGTTCCTATTGAAGGAAGAGGAAGCACTGGACGACTCATTTTGGCACAGTCTGCTGATAACCAGAGCTCGGGGGCAGAGGACAGGGAGTTTCCAAAGTAAGCTCACAGTGGCCCTCAGCCTCTCCAATTCTCAGATGTGTGCTCAGATGTGTTCTCTCAGATCAGAGAACTGGGATGAGTTCTCAGATCATCTCACAGTATGATGGACTGTGCCATTTCTTTTGCCTCCAGATGACGGAGGGGCAGGTTAGAGAAAAGAATGAATTAATTGAAGGAGTCAAGAGGAATTGATTAACTAGAAAGAGATAATAATGCTGTCTTCCATCTTATTTCAGAAACCAGGACCTAAAAAAACAGGCATAGTCTGTTTAGTGTATTTCTGTTCCATGCTGGCATTTACGGTAAAAATAAACCAGATATTTTGCTAAAATACATAAAAGTTTATAAAGGGAGCTCTCTCTGCCAGTTTTTGTACTGTTTGAAGGATCTAAGCCTGCTTCATTACAGTGGGCCAAGGCTCTCAGAGAGCTCACACCTGACATTGCAGGATAAGATGCAAGACGTAGCTCAGGACCACTAGCATCTTCCATAGCATGTGCAGATGAACACGTCTCTTCGAACCAGAAGTTTGCTACATCAGAGTGGAGAGTTTTCCCAGAGAAGTTGTGGCTGCCCCATCCCTGGAGGGGTTCAAGGCCAGGCTGGATGGGGCTTGGAGCAACCTGGTGTGGTGGGAGGTGTCCCTGCCCATGGCAGGGGGGTCGGAACTCAATGATCTTTAAGGTCCCTTCCAACCCAAACCATTCTATAATTCTGTGATTCTGTGATAGCAACCTTCCCCCAGTGTAATCCAGCATGAGGAAACACCAGACAAACTATCTGCATTTGTAGCTCTGGACTCAAAGGAAGGCTTGTGCCTATTCATTTTAATTGGGTGTCAGTGTCCTCCTAACCCTTCTGAACCCAAGGAATTACAACTTCTGCCAGCACCCATCAATTCTGTCTCATCTAAAACCACAGAAGAGCAAAATCATGTTTGCCCCGTGGATGAGACTAGATCCCGTGTCCCTGCTCTAGCAGAATGCTCTAGCTCACCTCTCTGCCTGTTTTTCTCCACTTACAGCTGGCGTGGCTTCTCCTCCATCCGACCCAAGAAGATAGTGTGAGCACCACGCTGCTGCCTGCGCCTCTGAGAGCAGAGCAGCAGAGGTATGTCAGAGCTGCAAAACGGAACAGGAGTGGCTGTCAGGAGAACGATCTTTGACAGGTTCATTAAAGAACTCGTTTTCAGACGTGTTTCAGACTTGAATCAGAGAACAGCATGTCAAAACGCCTAGAGACATTTGTGTTCACCAATTCACGTGTTTTACTAATGGGCATATTGACTTGCCACTATTCAGTAGAGTTCATAACTCGGATCTGTCATCACCCACACTGATGCCCTAAACAATTTTTTTCCCCTACCCTATTATTTATTCATCTTCAGTAATGTTAATGAGAGCATTTTTAGAATGAAATTAGAGATATTCTCTTTTTGGAAATCTCTAGGTTTATCTGTTTGGTTTACATTTATAAGCAATCAAAGCATCCACCTGGTATCTGAATACTCTGGAATAGTCTGTGTCTCTGAACAGTCAAATATGGCCATCTTAGTTAACAAATTAACACATGAATTGCCATGTGCAGTGCTGTATAATTTTCTGCTAAAGGCTGAAAGAAGAACCTGTTCCCCGAAAGATTATCTTTCCACATTCCATCCAAGTCAATAAAAGCTGGAAAAAGAATGATATTCTTGAAAACTTAGAGGAAATTGGTGGTCCATGCCCCTAGATTTCCAGTATGGTGACACCTCTTTTAGGACATGCCAGCTGTCCTCTTATATTCAGTTATTGTGTGATCCAAAACACTGAAATAAATGTAATTCAGAAGTAGTAGTAGTAGTACTACTAGTAGTACTAGTAGTGAGAACAATAATAAAAATTTAAAAGCTTCTGTTACAGAGAAAAGCAGGAAGTTGTCTTTTAATCTGACCAACTCTCAGACTGAAGCAGATGAAGCAGATTTTGGTGGCCAGGGATTCTTTCGTAGTAGCAGCCGTGGATCCCATTTGCTTTCACAAGACTTGTATGTAAAAAATCTAACAGAATCCTTTTGCTTTCCTTCCAGTGCTTCAAGTCCAGGATCTGAAAATATTAAACAAACAGTATTTAATAGCTATAGGACAAACTGTCTGGACTCTAGGATTTCAAAAGCTATGTTTATTGTTAATCAGATAGGAGTCAAAAAATGGAGCACTCTGGCATATAGGGAAAAGATTATAAGCAAAAAAAATACGCTGTACATGGTCTTGCTATGAACATACAAAGAAAGTAATGTTTTATGCTACATGGTGTTTGCGTGTACTGTAACTAATCTGTGGTTAATTATTTTCAAATGAGCTATTCTTACAAGAGGTGGAGCTACAGAAACTACACTAAAGGGCAGACATCCCATTATGTACTACCCACCACAGTAGGAATGTAGATATGAACTACTGGATCTACAATACATTGGACTTGATTCAGTTTCCTGGGGATAAATCACCATTACAAGGTTGAAATTGCAGTCTTATCTGCAAATCTAGGTTGGCAAACAGATTTTTGAGTTCATAATTCTGCTTGTATCAGGTATCCTTAAAGCTGAGTGTCTTTGCATGAGTGAACTAGTGCATTTTCTGTGATTTGGATCTGTTATTTAGACCCAGGAAGAAGACTTTATTCCAGTGTAGGGGAAACCAGCACTAGTTGGTTGGCTGGTTGGTTGGTTGGTTGTTAAGCTTCGTCTGAGGCCACTTAAGGCAGCTACATAACAGTAGAAGAGTTCTAGGCTTTTACTCCTGCTCCCTACTGTTCATGAACTGGTTGCTAATTAACACAATGAAGGGGCATGTTGTCAAGGACTCACCTATGTTTAAATGCTGTGATTTTAACTTCAGATTTAAAGGCTCTCTGGAATAACTTGTCACAAGATTTGGTCAATTACCCGCATACTGCACCTGAAAAAGAAAACCCAATGTAGCATCAGCTAATCGTGCCTAGAGCCAAGAACATTGAAGACAACCAGAGTTAACTTTACATGTTGAATTCTGGTAAAGGTAAAAAAATAAACCTGCAACATTTCCAGTCAAAAATTACAATATTTTGGAAATTTGATTAGATGATAATTACTTTGTTAACAACTCAAGCTGTTGAGCTGACAAGAGTTATGGTTCTCCATTACCCTGA
Organism: Pedionomus torquatus; assembly: GCA_013398155.1. Classification (NCBI taxonomy): domain Eukaryota; kingdom Metazoa; phylum Chordata; class Aves; order Charadriiformes; family Pedionomidae; genus Pedionomus; species Pedionomus torquatus. Next base: position 11,792 of record VZRU01007465.1, read on the forward strand.
AGTTCTGTATTTACCCTACTCCTATCACCGTGGTCCCAATCCCAAACAAGTCCAGTGGCCTCCTATTACGATAGAGATGAAGAATAATAACAGGAACAGAAAACCCTTCAAGAAAGGAGCTGTGATACTAAAAGCACAGGGGATGCAATTTCTTGGTATAGGTCTGTTGCATGCTTTGGAGTTATTTGCATGGAGTTATTTGCATCGTTTTTCAAACCTCTCCTGTGAATTTAATTAATCATTAATTAACATACCCTGCAGTCACTGGCATTACAATAAGTTTAAGAATTTTATGTTACTGGAGAACTTATGAGATGGTTCAAAGCAAGGCTGAAATAAGGGGTCATTTAAAATCAATGACATAATTTTTTAGATATGTATCCTCATTGTTCAGAAGCAAGGGTGATTTTGCATTTGAAGTGGGTAGGATTTTAAACAGCTGGCAATGTTTTCTGTCAGCTGCAAAAGGAAACCACGAGTTTGGCAGCTGGTAGCGCTGCTGTTCACCAAACCACATTTTGCAGAGTCAGGTAAGTATGGGACAAGGTATGACACCAGTACATTGGTCTTCAAATCTTTCCAAGACAAGGTGTCTTAAAAAGAGTAAATTTACTCCATCAGCCTGTTCTTGAAAAGCCGTTGTGCAATTTTTATTAGACTAGATTTGAGTGACAATTTCCCCTGATCTTCACAGGTCAAAACGGATATCAAACCAGTTGATTTCTTGTGAATTACAAGATAAAAAATCTATAACTGTGTTGTTCTAGAGATACCAGTATCTGCGTGAATGGGAAGATATGTTTCTCTATTAACTGAACAAGATAAAATCAAAATGCAGGGGGGCTGGGGGGGCATGTTTACACAGCAGGATGAATACCCTGTGAAATCAGGGAGGGAACGTAAATGGTGCGTGAAGTTACGTGTTGAAACTTGATGGTAATGAATGTTTAACTGTGGGTTGATGGGTGCGATGCAAATTATAAGTGTCTAGGAGAGACTGCTACACGGAGAAGGAAATACTGTACACTAGTAATTGAAATATCTTACTAGTTGCTTTTCTCTTAATGTAACCCTTTTTCTAATTTTTTCCTGGGTGAGTTCTGGTTTCTGTTTGATGAAGCAATTCCCATTGGCCTGAAAGGTAAAAGAGGGACTCTGCATCTAAGTGAGCACAGAAGTTGGCCTTTTTTGTCTGTGTAAGATCAAGTCTGTACTTAAGGATCTTGGACCAGTGCAGCTAGTCCTTAGCTACATTTTTTATTTAGAAATCTTGCACATTTCCTTTTAAACTCCTAATGATGTATCATTAAGGGTTCTCCCCAAGGGATATTTTAGGGGTGGGGGCAGAGTAAAATTCCCTGCAGAGGCAAGTCCTTAGTTCTACTGAATTTGCACTTACAGCCTTATGGAACTAAGTAGCCTGAAATTTCAGCTGGTTGAAAAGTTAATGATATGCCAAAACAATTAGACAATATGCACTGATTTCCTCCAGACCTCACAGAGGAGGTCCCCTCTACCTCTGGACCAAGTCCTTAAGAGAGCCTGAGAATGTTTTGTTGCTGTCAGGAACTTAACTGGGAATTTCTGTTTGCAACTTGCTTTTTCCTTCTTTCTTTTCAGATAGGTTGATTTATAATGATTTATTTCACTCGGGTAAAATTTCACCACAGAAAAACACTACTCCTCTTCCAGTCTTCTCTGTCAAAATGAAATCCACCTTGTCGGCTACGAAGCAAATTAAAAGAGCTCTAAGCGGGGATTCATTAGCTTTCCTTGTGGAAATCTTTTTGGCAAATAATTCATAGCTACAGCAGAGTTACCTACGGAAGTTAGAACCGAGCTGTGGTACTGCTGGGTTTGGGTTGGGCTTTTTTTTTTTTTTGGGCTACCGAGACTGACATCTAGTGGTTTCATTTACAGATCTCCAAACATCCTCTCTATTTCAGTGCTTGGTGTAAGTGTGGGAGCCAGACACTTTACCTGCCTATAATCATGAGGTTTGGGGTCCTCACACACACCGGTCTTATATTTGCCAATCCTTCAAACAGTATTTTGGCCTCCTAAGAGTATTTGGCCTCCTAATCTATGGGACAACTTGAGGCAAGTCCCTTTCTTTTGCTGAGAGAGGAAGGAGCAGCCTGGACCAAAGTCTGGAAAGCTGTTGTGTGAGCATGGACTCAGAGGTCATTTTTGGCTCCAGTTCTCCTTTTCCCTTTCTTTGTGGCTTCAGTGAAGGGTTGGATGACCTATAGGGCTGGTAGCTAAAATCAGGATGCTGTTTTAGCCACACGCCGGCGTTGGCTTTAGGTTGCTCTGCTGCAGTTCTTCACTGGAAGAAAATTCTGTTTGACTTTCCAATAAAAATTTGTACTTGTCTTGGTGCAGGGCAACATAATAGCTTGAAAATGGATTTCTTCTCAGATACTGTAACTGTGGCAAAAAGAAAAAGGAAAAAGCAACACACACATATGATAGAATTTCTGATACTGTTACTTGCAGTCTGGCTAGCCCTGTCTGTATAACCTAGTGCGGTTATTGAAGATAAATGAATACTTGTACTTCAATGTTATTTTGTATTTAGATGAAGAACTCACAAGAAGCAATTCTTAATTCCCTCAATCTCTCAGTTCTGCAAAGTATTTTGAAGAAGCAAACTCCAAACCCCACAGAAAGCCCATCTGATGCCAAAAGCACGGATGTTCAGAAATTTACATTTTCATACCAGCCTGTAGTAGCATGAGGACTCACCGCTGAGGAGGATCACAAGTACATCCTCTCCTTCAAGCTTTTATTCTTGTCTTGTTAACCAGGATATCCTTGAGGGCAGACTGAAGCTCTGTACATGCCGTGCAGCACAGTGGGGGTTTGGTGTTAGCTGAGCAGTGTGGGATGCACACCAGCCTCACTTTGCACAAGCAAGAGTGACAAAACAAACCTCAGATCAGGGGACTGTTAAAACTCCGGTCTCCATCCACTTCCCGTCTCCATTTTCATGTTTCTCCACATTCCTGGGTCCATCCAGGCCACAACATTGATTAGAGCTGCCTCATTATTATCCTAATATGTGCCCAGGTATTCGTTCTGCCATGGGCTATCTCATCAGCTGATGCCACTCAAGCTTCACCTTCTTGTCCAGAGGGAGAGAGAAGCTGTTTCATATACCCAAGGCTGCCTCTGGGCAGGGTGAAAAACCACTGGAGCAGCACTAAAGCCTTAATAAGCAGTGAAGTATTTACCTCTGTGCACAAGCTAGATAGTACTTATCTCTCCTCTGCCTCTTGCTGCTCTTCAAGACCCACACAGATGCTGTTACTTCTCTTATTCTCTGTAATAGGAGACTTGAAGAGCTCCTTGTATGTCCTGCAAAATCCAGAAGACAGACATAGGGTTTTGCAAAACATAAAGACATTGCAACAGGCCCCAAGACCACTCAAACAATTTTTTCCTACTTCCTTTAATATTCAATGGGTAGGAAACCTAAAGGAAAGCTATAACCGGACATCTGTCTCTTGGTTGAGCTTATTCATTCTGAGGACAGATTGCGGGGTATACTGGCTGTGTCCCCTTCTCTGTCCCCCTTTCCCTCCCCCTAGCACTCCTCCCTCCCCATGGCAATATCAGTCCTGTTGTCTGGAGCAAATTTCAAACTTCAAATTTTTGCCTACATGGCCAAGAAGCCCTTCAACCCTTTCCAGAGACTGTGTTGAAAGGGAAACTCTTCACTGTTTCATTTGCTGTGTAACATACACCGCTAATTTACTAGTTGCATGAAAACTCATTTCCTCCTTATCTCTCAACCCTCCACTTGTTTTCTTCAGCCCCGTTTTTTTTTTCCTTTAGCCACAGTTTTGAATCCAGAGGAAGTTTCTAAAGCTACGCACGTCTATTGTTCTCCATTAATTTCACCAAAACAAAACGCTTGTGCGGTTTCACACATCACCAGCTTTGTTACCATTGATTTTCCATGCATATGCTTGTGTCCTAGAAACTGAAATCCAAAGCACCTACAGATCCACGTGCACAGTGATGAGTCAGGATCCCAAAGGTAAGCAGTTCACAGAAAAGACGGAGGTATCACTTATCACTCTGCAAAAACGGGGGCTTCCTGACAAACTTCATGCACTGACTGTATCGATGAAGGCTTCACTTCCCTCTCTCCTAAGGGAAGTTAAGCAAAGGGATGAACATGCAGCACACCCTTATTCAGGGAACTGTTTATTCTTCCATTGTGCAAAAGAGCTGGAATATACAGTCTACCCATCTGTGTTGCTAAGAAACAGGGCGCTGTTGCCTTGGGACTCGATTCAGAATTCAAAAACGAAAATAGTGTCTCAGCAGACTGCATACATGCAGCTTGAAACCTAGCAACAAGGCCACAAGTTCAATGTGATTCTCTTGCATGTTAGAAAACAAAGGTATTAGAGGGAAAATATGACCAAGGAAAAGAAAACAGTAATTTGAAAACAAAACAGAGCTGTCGTATCGCCAATTATCCTAAGGGATGGAACAACCTATTACTAAACTTACCTTTATGATCTGAAAGATCTGATGCTTTGCTACCCTGTGCTTTGAGCAGGTTCATATTTACTAGAACAAGGGAATCAAAAGCAACGTCAGTATTTACTCCAGTAATTCCTGATTCAGGCTGTAAGTGACGACACAGAGTCAGGACAGCAGAATTCATTTCCAGTTCTCATTTCGGTTTTCCAGCGCTCTGCCAACATAAAAATGTAATAGTTGCTACATGCACCTTGAAATGATCATTCTTAAAATGGGATGGGTGGTATAACTGGAAGCAATTACTCAACCACATACACATGGAGTGTTTTCTGTATTTGTTCATGTGCAAGTAAAGTATAAATAAGAACACAGCATGTGTATAAAATTAGAAATAGCACCCTTTCACCTTAACAAGCTGTCATTCCGTGCTGCTGGAAATCACATTGGTTCAATCAGCTGTTTAATTATAAAATCTGTTCCCTCTGGTTGCAGAACTTCATTACTCAGCTGAAACTCGGGCCAGCGCTCCAGCCAAGCAGGCCATGTCTGAATGGAGTTACAGTTCTCAGCTCAGTAAACAGGCCTCAGTCGTTTGGTTTTTCTCTTGTGATGTTTCATCATAAAATCACAAAGAGCTATTCTTCAGCTTTGTGAGACGGCTCCGTACACAGTGGATTTCACTGGAGATGAAGGAGGAAGCAAAATTCATCGGTGACAAGTCACCTAGAGCCACCTGAACAGTTTCCACATTTATTTTTTCTTCTTGTAAATACACTATTTCCAGAAGAAAAGAAACAGGGTGGGGGGAAGGCAAAACCCTCCTTTTCTTCCTTAAATGTGCGCTTCCATGCAATTCTTTCAGGATTTTTTTCTGTTGCACTTGATTAGAGTCTGGGCAAAAAGAATATTTAAAAAAAATATATACCTTTGGCTTTTTCTTTTGTTTGCTGGGTTTGTTTCTAAAGGCATTCAGAATCCTTTGAGAGTTTACACTGATGCAATACAATGAACATTTCTTCAGATTTTCAGCTGAAGAGGAAGTTGGAAGTTGTAGCCAAGGTTTGAGATGGGATTTCATATTATTTCAAATACTGGAAGATCTCAGAGCGACCTGAAAGTAACTGATAAGATATCCTTTGCAAGTTTGTGCTGCTGAGATACCTACAGTTTTACTGAAGGGGAAGTGCCGACAGACAAAATGCCTTAAAATCACGAAAAAAAATAAAATCACGTTGTATTGCCAGAAGATGGCAGCATGCTCCTTAGTGAACGAGGGACATGCGTCTCAGCCCCAGAAAGCTGAGGAGTAAATCTTTTTGCTCTACCGCAGTGAAGCAGCAGAGATTGAAATTTTCCTGCACAAAACCACCTCATGTTTTCAGCTAAATATAAGCCCTTTGTAGACTTAAATAAGATTAAGGAGACCTTAAGAGTACAAGCTGGAAAAAGCAGTAAAGCTAGTCAGGATCCTAGTCTGAGCTGCAGAATCTTCTTAGGGACAAGCAAGCACAGATGGAATACTACACCCAGATTTAACCTTGAAAACTGTACCCAGCAGTATCTATACTTTCTACCTTGAAAGAAGGGGTTCCAGAAAATAAAAAAAAAATGGGGGGGG
>VZRU01007465.1:21133-45566 GCA_013398155.1 Pedionomus torquatus
GGCAGCCTATTCCAAGGCTTAATAACACTTTTTGTGTAAAAAATTTCCCGAATATCCAATCTGAACCTCCCCTGGTGCAGCTTGAGGCCATTTCTTCTTGTCCTGTTGCCTGTGACTTGGGAGACTGACCCCTGCCTCTCTTCACCCTCCTCACAGTGAGTTGTAGAGAGCGGTAAAGTCTCCCCTAGACCTCCTCTTCTCCAGTCTGAACAACCCCAGCTCCCTCAGCCTCTCCTAAAGCTTACCCTCCAGACTCCTTGCCCTTCTCTGGACCTGCTCCAGCACCTCAATGTCTTTTTTGTGTGGTGAGAGGCCCACAACTGGACACAGCCATTGAGATGGGACCTCACCAGTGCCCCGCAGAGGGGGACGATCACCTCCTGAGTCCTGCTCCCCATGCTGCTCCCCATACAGGCTGGGATGCTACGGGTCTTCTTGGCCACCTGCTGGCACTGTCCTCTAGCTGGGGTGCATAAATTCTTTGTATATAAAAACAAAGACATGCCTTTGTATTCTGTACTTGTACGGTTCCTACCAATAAAACCCTGCTTCAGGACTTTTTATGCTCTCCTACATCACAGGCAAATACCTACCTCACACTGGCAGTGGAGGAGGAAATTGAGACATTTGAAGCTACCTACCTGAAGTTCCCAATCTTATTCTTCAATCAGTGGACACTATCTAGAGAAAAGATACGTTTCTCATTAAAGAAGTGCTGGAAGAGTTCGCTTAGGAAAAGGTCTTGACTGAGGAAGAAGGTTTCACAGAGATATAGGGGGAAATCTTCCTGGAAATGGTTTCTGTCAGGAGAAGAGGCCTGGGGGTAAGAGACTGCAATTTGTCCTCGGTAGTGTGTCCTAGGAAAATCCATATTGCCGTTTCTCACTTATATTCTCCTCATTCCTTTGACCATCTGGTTTTTCTGCCCTTTCTTAAAGTTTTTCCCTGAGGCGCGACCATCTTGGCTGAGGGACTGTGGTGGCTCTGTCACCGAACTGGCTGGAACCAGCTGGAACTGGCTGGAACCGGCTAGAACCAGCTGGAACTGGTGGGAACCGGCTGGAACTGGCTGGAACCGGCTCTGGGCAGCCCCGACCTCTCCTCACAGAGGCTGCCCTGAGGCCCCCCCTGCCGGCGCCAGGGCACTGACATGCAACATACAACTTTTTATATAAAAACTCACATAAAACTCGGGCATTCTGTGAGTAAAACTCAGGTTTTATGCGAGTAAAACTCAGGTTTTATGCAGTAAAACGCACCGTGGAACTCACTACACCAAAACACACCCCAAGGCCTCTTCGTAGCCCAACGCTAGCAAGCCATAAACCGAATTTAGCTAGGTAATTTTTTCATTAAGATAGCCATAGAAAGTGTGTGCTCTGTTTTAGCCACACACTGGAAAGTATCTGCCATAAATTAATCGCTATCATAAATTTGGGCTCCCGCAGTTTCCACATTTCCATTCATAAAAAGCCTCTTGAGGGATGAGAGCTGGTGATTCAAGCTTCGCCACAGCATTCCCACAAAACAAACAGTGTAACAAGTTAAAGCATAACATGTAAACTGCTTATTGTTTATCGATTGTGTAAAACAAATACTCTGCACACCTGCTATTCTGTGAGGGTTGTATAAAGCTATAATGTGAGTCCCACCTCCTGAGCTAAGTAGAGGAGGGGCAGGAAATAATATCCTTCGGTACATAGGAATACAGGGGTCTCACCTCTCCTTATACATCTTGGTTTCTTTAAACTTTTACAGAAGGGTATGTCTGTCTCAATGCCACATGATTCACGCCAACGTCTACAGGTAAGAGCAATGTGGAACGATTTTATGATCTCGTGGAAATACACCCAAGAATGGTATTTCCTTTAAAACAGAAGAAACAACACACCTGAAGAAATGGGTAATCTTATTTCTTGAATTAGGTGTTCATACAACCCATGGGATTGTTGGAGATTGAGCCCTGGGTATCTTAACTCTCCCCATTTAATATGCTCTGTCTCAGTCTTACGAATTGCTTTTACAGCCACGTACCTAACCTGGAGGCATTAGAGTGGCATGCAACGTGGTTCCTAAAACATTACTTTGGATACATCCTGCTGACTCTTCAATATTCAGAAACCATGTATGATAGTATTTTCCTACATCCACAAAGGTATGCAGTTTGGATAGAGGGACATCTGAATACCAAGTCCTATGACAGGGACAAGCGATGGTGTCCTCAGCCTGTCCTACAACAGGCTGTAAACTGGGGAGAGGAAAGAGTCAGTTGCAAGAGGAGGGAAGAGGAACAGAGTAGTCCTGGAGAATCCCAGGTGTAGAGATGGTGGGCGTGAGACCAGCCTTGATTAGCACCACATTCAGACTTCTGGCGGACAGTAAGCGAGAGAAAACCTACTGCTTCTGTTCGCTGTGTAAGTTCTCTGCAGATGGTCTTGGAAAGACAGTTTTGAATCATTACTTTGTCTTTATTTGCTAAATACAGATGAAAGTAATTGTTTGCAGGATGTTTATCCTAGTAGGAAACTCATTTCTTAAACAGCAGATAAAAATCTACTAAATTCAATAATTGCTTAATAAAGACAATTCTTTAATTATATAAGAATTCCTTTCCTCTTTCAAATTAATTTTCCGGTAATCCCCATATTTCTCCAACAGATGAGAGTAATTATATTGGCTCTGCTGAATAACCTTAAGCCATTTCTTTCCTTTAGCTAAGCATAATTTTACAAAAGAGCCAAATGAGCATGGTCTTTGTAATGAAGATCTACAGTCCTGAATGCTTTATAGTCTAAATTCTAACATTAGAAGCTGGATAATATTTCTCTCTCTTTAATATTTGCTCTCTTTTGGGCAAATTGACCAATCATTTTCTAACACACTCAATTGTACACTCTACAATAAGGAGTTAAAAGTTTTGAATTCCCAAGATTCTTTGTTCAGTGTTTCAGAAGCCAAATCAAGTATAATTTGCATTACTGCAAAGGTGCTAATAAATATCTACTGCTTCCAAAGGCTTAATATCAACTCAAATAGATTGTATATATGCACAGCTCTAAATCACTGATTCATTTATAAATTGAAATCATTAATTCAAACACCGTATTACAATAATGTGTCACATTGTAGGACTTACAATATATTCACATGATGGTGGAGGGGGTTTGCTTTCATTATTCAATATGCTTATGCTCCAAAAATAAATGGAGAACAATAATGAATCAGATTGGTGTAAGTAAAATGGTGCTTCAAGAAGCCTACCTGTTATTTATTTAGTAATAAAACAAACTTTTTAAAAAAAGTTACTTACCTAACAAGACTTCTTAACAAATGTTCTTATTGGCCTTTTAAATACCTGCCTGCCTTATATTCACCACTCTTTTTCTTGTGAAAAGAGTGTTTGATGAAAGCACCCTCACATTTATGAACTAGACTTTGTATTGGAGTTCTCTTCTGGCAGAACTGTTGAAACAGATGGCCTCCATGACCTTTGGCTGAAATACCAATTTTGACCTCCTTCTCTGTTCATTCCTTATGGTTTTCTGTCTTAGTTTTAAGCCTTTGGGTTTTTTCTCCTTTTCCTTCATCCTCTCCCACCAAAAGGCTGGTAGGATGGGGTAGCATCTGTTAGTGGCTCTGCAGAGGCTGGACACCTTTTGTCTTGACTAAGGTGGATGTTGAGGACCAGACGTAGAGCTGTGGTTAGTGACCTGCTTCTGCGCCCATGTCCTTATGGTCCACTGGACTGGGACTGCTGCAGATGACAGAGGGGAAAGTGAGTCTCAGGAAGCTGTCCTTCATAACATATTTGTACTTTTTCCTATTCAACATATCTTATTTTCAAATCAAAACCAAGATTCAACAATTCTCCTAAGTTTGAAAATACTCCATTCTCATCCTTTATTGTGTCATCTCAAAGGTGGTAGTGACACACAGAGCTGGTACACGCTTACTGCTTTGTACACAGATCTGTGTAACTGCTACACCTTCATGCTGTATTTCTGTCCTCCTGACATTTCTCTTTCAAGTGTCCCATGTGAACTGCAAGGTTGTCATTGAAAGGAGGTACCATTTGTTAGGGATCTCAAATTTTATTGTACGAGCAAAATAGTCAAAATGCTTTTGTTACTCTCTGTTATACCTAAGGCTTGTTGAGTAATTAATCAATAATTTAAAAAAGGGGGCATAAACCCTGTTGCTTAGTGAAATTCAGGCATGTTTTTAAGACATTTTCTGAATAAATGTACGTTTAGTTGCACAGATAATGAGATTGGTGCAAGTAAAATGGTGCATGAGGTGCAATGATGATCTTTGAGGTCCCTTCCAACTCTAAACATTCTGTAAGAGCCCTACTGAATCAAGTTGCTTGCCCAAAAACATGAACCTGGATGATACGTGATAGAACCCATCAGTGCCCAGTCTTTGGTGTTCCAAATCTGATAAGGGCGTTCTGTACCTGGTATCTGTGCATGTGCGCTGGTTCCAAATGTAAAACTTTCAATGCAAATGCAACAACACACATTAGAGCTTGGCTCTTAGTTTTCTTGGCAGAAGGTAGTGAAAATTACAGAAGGCAGAGCTATCCAGTGAGCATCTTTATTTCCACAATTTCCTGAAAGCTATTTAAATAAAACTAAAACAGCAGGACATCATCTTTGGGACTCATAAGACTGCACAGTTATAGTCCAAAAAGTAAAGTTAAAATCTTCCACTGCAAAGCAAGTGTTGATGCATCATCATAGGGGTAGAGATCAAATAAAAACCAAGTTTCTTTAAGCAAGCAAGGGAGAAGATTTAGATCTCACATGGTTGATGGAAAGACAAACTCCCTTTAATAAGGGCTGATGTGGAGGGTTAGATGCTGAAAACCAGGGCAGCACAGCAGAGTTCAGCAAAAGCTTAGGAGTGACACCCCAGAGAGTAAGTCCTAAATCCAGCCTGGGCCGTGTCATCTGGCAGGCAAGGCTTATCTGAGTCTCTATCCCTCACTAGATGCAATTTGAGCAGCTGCTCTTTAAGCAAGTGATCAGCTAAAAATGTCACCGGAGACATCTATTTTCCTGTGCCTGTTACTCAGGCCTGCTAGAGGGCACGACTTCCCCTGTGCTCTTCCTGTCGGGTCTGTCCCAACCATCCGTGCAAGTGCAGTAAAAGAGCATGGGACAGGTAACTGAAGCTCTTTACAGAATTGTGCTTAAGCAAAAATAGTTTATTCCTGGTCCAAGGCTTAAGATTTTGTGTTACATCAAAGTCAAATGTGCTCCCCACATGATTACTCCATGATAGGCAGGAATCAAAGGAGATAGCCTATCAGATCCCACAGACAGCTGTCAACAAAACTGAAGAGACAGGAACTTCTTAAGTCAATATATCATGAAATTACAGTTTTACCTTGTCAGGAGTTAATAGGATTACTCTAAAAATCAGCCTAACTTGTATTCTGTCACACAGGCCCCGTAGCTTATGTGCTACTGATTTTCACACGGAAGGTACTTCAGTTGAATACTTACAGGGATGAGATGCATGCAGCTGGGTTAGGATTGTGCTCTTCAGTTCTGTGGCAAAACCCAAGTCCCAAAAGATCTATTAATCCAGGTGGAAATCACAATACGACCTTTACGTTCCTTTTAAATTCCCTACAGGCTTTACACTATATGAATTGAATTGGAAACCTTGAAACAGTTCAACCATCCATCCCCCTTTCAAAGTTAGAAAGTTTTCTAGGAGTATCAGGGAATAGTCAAAGCTTCCCTGTGTCAAAGACCTTAAAATTAATTAATTTTGTGAAAAGATTTATGACAGGTCACTGGTTCACAACTGGCTTCATTTCACAGCTGAGTGGGTCCTGTTCTTGCCTATCTGTGTACATAGCTGAAATCCACATTACCAAGCCTCGTGAACATCAGAAAGCTTCTCACAGCTCCATGGCAAAGGGCACTTCAAAAATTAGTTGTCAGTAACCAACACCCCTGCCTGTTCTGACCTGGAACACCTGGGAAAATTAACTTCGGTTGTGATGATAGTGAGGTAGTGGTGATTTGCTTTTTCAACTTCCTGAGGCCACTCTTTGAGTTGTTAACAAAGCTGCAGACAGACAGTACGCCAAGAAAAAATATTATCTCAGCTATAAAATAGTTATATTAGTTTTGTGTAAAAGAAGTAGTAATTTACTGAAAAATAATCTTTGCTATATCCCTAATTCTATCCGAATTACGTAGTGTTACAATATACTTCGCTTTTGCTAATAGCTATTTTTCCATCTTTGTTAACAAAATTTATCCATGCTCATATTTTACCACAAGGAGAAGCCACTCTAATTTGACCTGTTTCATAAACAGGTCTCAAGAACTTCGTTGGTTTTTTACCTTCTATGAAGGCAAAATGTTAAGAAAATTATTTTACACAAGTGTTTTTCCTCTGTTAAATAATGTTGGTGTTTGCTGTAAGGTGAACTGCCTTAAAAAACTTAGTACTCTCTTATTAATGACATAAATAAAATACAGGTTCAAGTAACAGAAATTCATGTAGCAGGTCTGAGAAAGAATATGGAATTTTAAATTTTATTTTCAAGATGAAAGCAACTGTTTGCTTTTAACAGGAAATAACATATTGTAGAGGGAATGCAGGTGCCTGACTTATAAATTACGAATTGCAAATAATTAGCTAAAGCAGAGCATTGCATTAACACCACTGCAGGGTTTCTAGAACTAGAGCCACTTGAACCAGAGCCATTAGTTCTCTCTAATAGTCTGATCCATGGGCATTTCTAGTGCCTCAGAAAGACATCTACTATCAAATGTTGACATGAAAACCTGAGCTTTCATACCAAAGCTCATATTGAGCAAAGCCTGGATCACTATTAGCATAAAACCACAACAGCAGCCATATGGGGTGGCTCATTCACTCTTTGGTGTTTCCACCTGTAGTGTCTGGCTGTCTTGCACCTTATTGTTATAAGATGCCCCAAAGTCACAGTATAAATACCTGTATTTACAGAAAAGCATTTGAGACACAGAATATCTTGATCAGATGATGTAATGAGAAGCACAAAGCAAGGTTAAATTAAAAGTGAGGTTTCAGCAAAATTAGGGATACATGCAGAAAAGTCTTGTTTCTAGCAGGAATAATAAGTTGGATTAAAAGAAAAAAAAAGTGAAAGAAAGGGGTGAGTCTAAACTGAGACTTTGATTGGTATATCTTCCTAGTTTTATCAGTCTTAACACTGGGGGTTTTGTGCTGCAGGTGTCTTTCAAATCTCTGTCTTTAATGATCCTTAGCATGCTCACAGCGATGGTTTCTATTCACACTTAACATACTGGTAGACTTTAGCTGTTACGTACTCTCCCACGTGCCTGATAAACCTCAGTGACATGGTTCCCTTTAGAATTTACTAGCAGCTTCCACTTTCCAAAGGAAGAGAGGAAGATATTCCTGCACTTTTGTTTTAATTTGATGAATATGTGGATTATATATATCACTGGACAACACTAGTGCAAGGTGTGGGACAAGGACAGGGTGCTTTCAAGTAAGCGTTCACATAACCATCAGCAGCAAACCCAGGCTTGGACCTAATCCCTAGAGTCATAAGGTTTTTCAGACAAAGTCCCATTTTCAGTGTTTCTCAGTGTCTCTGAGATCAATGCATTCTCCCATGCAGAAGAGTCAACATGTCTTTTTTTTCTTCTTTTTTTTTTTTTTTTTTGCTTTTAGGCATTTCAGGCACAGTTCCACAATCAGCACTGTAAAACTGCTCAGCAGTATTCCACGGTTACCTCTGTGTTACTCCATTGATTTTCAGCAGTTTAGCCTATACCTTCTACCTGTATTCCATTAAGAAAGGGAAATATTTTTGATGGAAGCAGAGATATTCCTAGCCAAAATGTTTGCTGTCCTGCTGACATCACACTAAATGAAATGTGAAACCAACACTGAAGTGATGAGGGATAGAGATTGTCAGAGTTTCAAGGGGCTGGTTTTTATTAAATGCTCAAAAATACATTAGAAAATTGCATTTACATTTCAACTGTTTACATTTTGCATTGGATGAGCCTGGTTCAGTGGAACAAACACTGTCTGTCTCACAGGATGTAGATTTCTCTTGTAAAGTGTTCTGGTAAAACAGACCCATTATCTGAGAACCATGGGGTCCATCTACTTTGCTAATCCCTCATTCTTTCGTCTTCAAGCAAAGAGAATGATTTTGTCCCAGTAAACACGATTCACTCAATGAGCCTTTTCTTTGGGAGGGAGGTTATACAAAAGGAAAAAAACTATCTTAATCCAAACCAAACATTCTTACTCTACCAAGTTCCTTCCTGCCATTGCTGTCAATGGCTGTTTTCACTAAATAAAGATTAGATATTACTTATATAAGATAAACGCAGAACTGCAGAGATGCTTTTAATAAAGCCAGTGTATTTGGCATCTCAGAAAAGAAACTTACTCCGCCTCTCATTTCAGTACATACTTCCAACTAAACTCTGTTGGAGCTGGGGAGCCAAGCTGTGCTGTATATCTAAGGCACGATTGAGACTCTTCAGTTTCTAGATAACATATGCAACTTGTGTATCAGCTTCTCTTAAATATGGGAGAACTGGTAAATACTGCAGAAACATTAGAGAATGTATGGATCAGCCAAACCAACAAAGACTGACAGACTAGGTGCTGTGAATCTAGGCAGGAGGAAAACAGTACATCTCTTCAATCTACTACAACCTTGGGTCCCAGTGAGAGGAAAATATGTGTATTTCCTTACCTCTGGAGGGGCAAAGCTGCCAATGTCTCTGATGACATTACTGCTGCTTCTGAATTACTGTGATTCCCACAGGTGCTACAGTTGGTGACACATCCTGTTCCACAGTGTAGCTCATTGTTTGTGAAAATGGGGCAAAAATGACATTACAGCTTCTCTGTGGCTACAGACTGCGATGTCATATGATTACGTTGCATTCCAGAAACTACATATTAGCATAGATCAAGTAAATATATTGCACATTAATTAACTATAGGAAAATACTGTCTGTTAGAAAAGAAACCTGGACAATTAATGCTACAGAAATCCATCCTCAAAGGAAACCATTCCTGTTTAGGTGTTCCTGACTTAGACAAGCAATTATGGAGTAACAGGCCCTAATTAGCTGCTATTCTGGAGTAAGACAAGTCCACGGGTTTCTTTCCCGTCTCTCACCATCACCCTCACTGCAGTACCTGCTTGCTGCCTGGTCACCTATCTTGCTTTTTTAACAAAATGCAGCTGCCCCTACCCCCTTTATGAACCAGCCTTAACCCCTTACCTCCTTTATGAATGATGTGTTCCCATAGTTTAAACACTACAACAGGTCACTTGGATTAATTAACACGTACCTGGAGGAACAGAAGGCCTATCACTCAGTTGCTGTTTATAAACCGTGCCAAAATAGTGTCAATGTGCGTTTTTTTGTTTCCATGTACTCCCCTCCCATAAGTGTTTTGAATTAATCTTCCATTTCCTGATACTTTGTAAAAAGGAATAAAAAGTGCGGAGCATAGCACACACCTAACAATGTAGGGTCATGTTGAAGAGTGTACATTAAAAAAATAGTAGAACTTGGATTTTCATGACAGTGACTAATCACACACAATCATCAGCTACAATGACAGGTACAAAGGAGCATGTGCAAAAGCAAGAAAAATGGATAGTAAATAAATATTCCTGGAAAAAATGATAGTCCTCAAGCATCTCCAAACAAACTTTGCTCTATATGCATTTATTAAAAGAGGATGACATGGAGCACAGGCCTTTCACAACATTATTGTCCTTCAGTTTTGCAATCCATATGGGATGCTCCCCAAGAGGCTTGCACACTCCATATACTTGCTCCATATACATGCTCCATGCACATGCTCCATACACTTCATCACTGGTTAGATACTGTCTTCCTAACTGCTCTATAACCAACAAAATCTGTCACATCTACCAAATCCCTTAGGGAGGCACCACCCTCTCCTCCTACAACACAGAACCATGATTCCCCGTTGATCCATTCTTTGTCCCCAAACCGAATGACATCTCACTATTTTTCAGTCTGTCCCCTCCACACCAGAGTCAGCCTCCACCTTACAAAGCCCAGCAAGACTGTGTCAGAGCAAAACCTACCACCTTGGAACCCTTTCCCTCGGATAACTAAGGATTTCCTCTGTTAGTAAGGAAATTTTAACAGATCTTGCAGAAGGCATGAAAATTATGGTTTTTATAAAGCATTCAGTCTTGGCACTCAGTCCTGTTCCCACTGTGGTAAAACTCACTTGGATTTTAATGTGCCCAGACCTCTGTTACCAGAGTTTGAGAGGCATATAAGAAAATAATAGGAGGGTCTGAAGGTGCTCTAGGATTTCAGAAAATGGAGAAGTCACATGGAGTGGCAGAAATAAGGGGTGCTGGAACTGATGCTCCCCCTAAACATGAGCCCATCACTGCGCGCAACTGTAAATAACTACAATTAACAATGTCTCCCATGATTTTTAGAAAAGCCTTGCACTGTCTTTGCTGTTGCCAGAAATTGCCTAGCCAAAAAAAGAGAATGGGATAGAAATCTCACCCTTAAAGAGATTATAGATGAGGTTTTTAACATGCATAGCACCTGGGATCCAGTTAAATGAGGAATGTAGACTGCAAATGCTCGAGGGGATCTATTAGCATCAATGTCCTGCAGTGAGAGTACCCAGCAAGGTAACAAAATCATTTGTAATAAGGGTATTCCCTAGAAAAAATAAATCATTAATGTGTTCCTGCTGTGCTCGGAGTATTCATGACTTATGGAGAGAGAGCGGTGGTAACGGGGCTGGAGGAGGAAAACAAGGGGTCCTTTTTATAAGATTGATGGTGTTATTTTATACCAACCAGGTACAGAGGGGGAGTAAAACCAATATGTCTAATGACAGCTCACTAGAGCATATATTTGTGCTGTGCTAAAAGATTTCAGATGCTGAACTTAAACAGCCACCCACCAAGGAAGTGTGGAGTAAGAACAGTAATTTATAGGACTTGAGACTTAGTTTAGTTTCCAGGCTAAAAAGAAATTTATTGCTTTATATAAATGGTGAGATTTGGTGGGTGCTTGAGTGTCTCTCTTAACCAGTAATGGAGTAAAGACCAGAGTTCAGCAGAGTCTTGGCATGACCCAGAAACCTCAAAATTTTGGAAGACTCTTCCCTCGCAGTCACCACTCCACCGTGTATGACCAAGGGTGAGATGCCAGGTCTAGGTTCCAAAAGTGCCACCACTTCCGATCCTCTTATTGTAATGGTCAGACCAAATTTCAGAATTCTTTCTGCATCTGGGAGTCAAGTCCCAGGAAGATGAGTGAGAGAATTGCTATCAACACCAGCGAGCACTTAATCAGAACCTAAAAGGAAAGGAAACTAACTGCATACATCAGCTCTTTCTCAAGTTGTCCTCTTTTGACAGTAAGAGCCTGTGTAATCTGTGACTGACTTTCTTCTAGCATACTCTATTTTTCATTGGCTTACTCTGGGATGCCCTTTGATAACAGAGAGTTAATGGATTTCCTGGCACTTACAGGCTTTTGAAAATTCTGACTATCTGCTTCACAGAGAATTACTTAAATTCGCTAATGTTTACTGAATGTTTTTGAATCCCCTGAAGGAAAGCTTAAGATAAGGCGACAGTATTGTTGTTTTTCATCTCTGATAGCTTAACTTGGGATTTGCCTTGATGCTGAACAGAGCATTCAGCATACAGCTATAAAGCTCCCGGACTTTGGAAAGATTCAATCTTACTTCCTAAGCAACAGAAGGAAAAGAAAAAAAGGAAAAAAGTTGGTATTCATTATTTTTAACCCCCTGATGATACATGCAGTTATAAAGAGTTTCATTTTTAAGTTCTGAGAAACCAAACATTCAAAGTTGACAGCATCTCTCAATAGTGTCCTTTGAAAATGGTCCTGAGAGGGGGGGCAAAATATTGATTTATTCCAGAAGCTCAGCATTTACATGAGCAGGAAATACACCCCACGATGGTCTCTTATAAGCCACTACCTACAGCCAGGAAATTGAATGCATTACTTCATGCTTTCCAACCTGGGCTTTAGGAATTTAGATAAAGAGTGATTCTCTTTATGGAAGAACATGAAAATTTCTCATTTCCTATTCCTCTTGAGATTTTAGTTGCCTTTTTCTTTTTTTTTTTTTTTCCTGTGCCTAGCGTTGTTGTTTTTCCTATTCATTCATTCTGTCATGTCAAAATATATTAGCATTCTTCTGAAAAATTATAAACAGAATGAAAAGACAGATGCTCTCAGCATACTCATTAACTAGCTCAGTAGTTCCATTTTATTCCCCTCTCAGGTTTTGGTTCCTGGTGTACGGTAGGTTAGCCATTGCCTTCTCCCCTCAGCCACTGCATCTGGAAAAGGGGAAATATTGAGTAAAAAGATTGATTAAAATGGGTTGGGGTTGGGTTTTTTTTTTTGCAGCACCGTAACAGAATGATAGAATTTCTAAACCTCTCTGTTGCAAACATGATCCAAAACGTCCAACACTGATTTCTGGTTTGCATCGATTTCTCTTAAAGAAATCAGTTCTTTCACATTTTTAAACAGTTATTTTTGTGTAAGTTTTGCAGCCCCTGAAACCCACAGCTCTGATACATTTATTCTGCAGCAGTCCCGGTGAAGGGCAATGAAGATGATTAAGAGACTGGGGTATCCTTCGTATGAGAAGAAGCCAAGAGCTGGGACTGTTTAGCCTGGAGAAGATCAGGCAGATCTTATTGGCGCGTAGACAGGGGATTTGTTCACTGTGCATCTTTGGTGTTTCTTGCAGGAGGGCTCCAGGGCTGCTCGCTGCAGTTAAAAGGTAAAAGTTTAGTGCAGCGCTGAAGTTTCTAACATAGTATGCCATCAACACCACCTTTTTTTCGAAGTCACTCTTCCATTCTGAAAAGTCCAAGACCCTGTGTCAGGACAGTCACGTTGAAAAATTTACTATAATCGTTTATCTGCAAACAAAACAAATTTTGTCTCCATGAGAAAATGTGTTAAGGAATGCCTGGGAGCTGTGCTTGCAAAGTACCATCCTGCAAACCCCACAATAAGAGGCAGGGTGGAGAGGAATGTAAATGAACCATATAGGCTGGGGAAAAAAAGAAAGAAACAAGCAAACAAAAAACCTGGCTAAGTTTCCATTTCCTGTCTTAGGGCTTCACTTCATTTTAGAGAGCTTCCAAACAGCTAGATCTGACAGGCTGAGGGAGTTGGGGTTGTTCAGCCTGGAGAAAAGAAGGCCCTGGGGAGACCTTAGACCTTCCAGCCCCTAAAGAGGCTCCAGGAGAGATGGGGAGGGACTCTTGTCAGGGACTACAGCAATAGGATGAGGGGTAATGTTTTTAAACTGAAAGAGGGGAGTTTCAGATTGGATATTAGGAGGAAATTCTTTGCTGTGAGGGTGGTAAGGCACTGGAACAGGTCGCCCAGAGAAGCTGTGGCTGCCCCATCCCTGGAGGGGTTCAAGGCCAGGCTGGATGGGGCTTGGAGCAACCTGGTGTGGTGGGAGGTGTCCCTGCCCAGGGCCAGGGGTTAGAACTTGATGATCTTGAAGGTCCCTTCCAACCTGAACATTTCTCTGGTTCTGTGATCTTTCTTATTTTATTACAGGAACTCCAGAGCAGATAAAAACTTGCAGGCTAAATGTGTTCTTTTGTATAACACTTTTAGCAACCCAATTGCTTATAGCTGTATTTGCAATCGCATTTATGCAGACCGTTTTTTCCCTCTGAGTGCACATTTGGGGACTGAACTTCTCCTCATAAGCAATTACAGAATTAAGTCACTAATGATAAAGCTATAACACAGCTATCAAAAACATTTCAATTATATACAGAACTGAGACTGAATTCTGGACTGCCTTGTACTCTGTAAGGCATAAGTCAGAACAGCAAATTAAGGTTATTTCAGAACTTATCCAAGTTATCTGCTATTCGGTTTTCATCTGCTTTTGATTTAATTTCTCAGTCTTTTGGACCAGAAAGCTGTCTGATAATATATATAGATAATATATATATAATGTATCTATTATATATATGTAAATTATATATATAATAATAATATATATATATAATAAAGCTTAAGAAGTAATTAATGTAACAGTCATAAAGCAAAATACAATTCTACATGCAAGATTCTGAAAGAATATTATTTATTTAAGTTTCATAGTCCCATCACAGGTACTGCTGGAGAAAAAAAGAATAAGAATGAAACTGCAGAACATTCAGAACAAGAAAAGAGGGCTGAAAACAGCTTTACAAATAATATTTTTAATGTCATCTTCCAACTCTTTTACGTTTCATGATATCTGCTTGAGGCAGTGCAGAAGGGTGCAAATGAATACACATCCTCAGCGTGCCAGCTGCTGCTCTACAGTTAGATATGCTACTTTATGTCAGGCAATATTTAGGTTTATAAGAAACCTCCATGCATTGTTTTGGAATAGGTGGCTCAATGGGATTCCATTGCCAGGAGCCACGAGATCAAATGTACTATCTCGGATTACATTTACCCACTCATATTGGAGAAGCAGGAATTAAACCCACAGTCAAGAACAACAGGATGCAGAGGCAATAATCCCACCCTATGAAGCCACCCTGCTGGTTCTTCTTTAGCAAAATTAAATGGGTAGATATTCATTAAACTGCTTGGAACGTGGTAACCTGCCAGGTCCACTGACCACACTTGATTTGGGTGGGTGGGCAACTCGGTGAGAAATCTGATTAGTAGGAGATAGCTCAAAAGCCTCAATGAAATGTTTTGTGAAAAGAGACAGCCCTGCTGGGCAATATTGTTATATCTCAGCCATCTCCTGCTGGGATAGCAAATAAAGCAGGAGTAGTTATAGCTATAAAAATTTACCATATGACTACATTGCTGCAAAAGGATTAAACTTCTTTTAGTGACGGCACTCAATTTTAATTGTACCAACACCACCAGAAGGGGGAAAGACTGCTGAACAGTGAAAAGAGACAGAGTTTTCACACAGTTTTCAACTTGGCTACCAAAGATGTGGCCCCGCTCTGGCGTAACCAAGTTCTTGGCCTCTTTGAGTTTTTATATCTGGGAAATTATTTGTTCCACATCAAGACGGTTATCTGATTGGTATGTGTGTGGCAGAATTCAGATGTTAAACAAGTATAAACATCAACATGTTGACATAAAGCTACGTCTTACATACATTCACCCGCAATATGTATTTTGTCCTAGGACAGGGTGTTTCAGGGTGTAGATTAACCACTTTAATTCATTTTGGCAAGTGCTTTTCCTCAATCTCTTTGAACAATGTCCCTTGAACTCCTGCATTCCCAATCCTTAGGGCTTTTTGACACTCATTTTTGAAAACTTTTGAAGAAAACAATACAAAAGCAACTCCATGAAAAGGTATTTTAAAAGCCAGTGTGCCACAGAATCCCTCCTGCAACCGGTGGCATGTCAGTAAGAAAGATAAAGGAATAGCCAAGAAAAAATAAATGCCTTTACATTCCTAAGGTGAATTTTACCTGTTGACGAGCAACATCTGGGAATATCAGTAATGCAGTGGGGTCTCTCTGAGTTTCCTTTCTCCTTTAACTGACCCTGTAGTCTAACATTCACCCTCAAATTAGATCCAGACTAGATAGGGCCAATTTTATATTCATTGGTTTGTGGGCTTGGCTCTGAAGGAAATCACAGCAGCGATGAGAACTTCAGCAAACACTGCTTTATTATCCAAATCCAAACAGCTGCATCGAGGCAAAAAAACCCACAGCAACCAGAAAACACTCTTAGATATGTCCTTACTGCTCTATAGACAAAAGGAAATTTGTCATCCATTGAAGTGCTGGAGCTTTAATTGCCTCAGGTTGCATGAGCAAAGCTGCTGAGAAAAAGCAGGTTCTTTAGAAGTACTGTTGGAATTTGGCTCCTCCAAATGTCCCATTTTAGTAGCTTTTCTATATAATTTGTGAGACAGGACACTAAACTTCAGCTCCTCAGGGTTAAGTTTTTTGTCTCAAGTTTCTTCCTGCAGGAAATGAAAGCGCAGACTTTTTTAGCAAGATACACACCATACTTGCAAGACCTAGACACAGAGGAGAAATGTTAGAAATGTTGTCTTTAATTTAAAGATGTGGAAGATGACCTTAAGATCTGGGAACTGGCTTTCCTCCTGAAGAGCCAGGATAAACCCACAATCCCTAGGGAAACTGCTGAGTTTTCAACTTAAAGAAGGAATTGTTTTATCTCCAGTTCAGCAACCTAACAAAGTATTTAAGCAACACTTTTCCTGTATCAATTAGACCTGTAAGGGAACTCTGTTCTAAACACAGGAGCCCAGTCTGTGAGCAGTAAAATCTACATGATCTAAATATTACAAATCAGCATGTCATAACCAAAAGGAAATAAAATGCATTTGGTTGAGGTACCAGCTGGAGTAATGTCTTCATTTCACATTTGATGTCCATTAAAAATGTTTTCATTTCTTCAAACACCCAAACCCGATAATATATCCGTTATATATTTAATCAAAGGGAAGATGTGGTGTATCATATTAAAACCTACAGACATCATCCTTTGGAGCATGAAGACTGATCTGTTAAGAACCTTTTCTGGGAGACTCCATTTCAAGACTGATTAATTCAAAGGGGTTTATGCCATTTACATATAGGTGAAATGTTAGATTGGTAGAAGCCCTAGGCTTGAGCTAAAACCTCTTTTCCTGGTAGCCACATTACAGGCTATTTACTTGTTCAAGAACCCTTTATTCTTCCCAGTCTCTTGCAATTTGGAAGCTGTTTTGGTTGTTGGTTTGGGGTTTTTTGTTTGTTTGGTTTGTTTGTTTTTTTTTTGTTTGTTTGTTTTTTTTTTGTTTGTTTGTTTTTTTTTAATATGTATTTTAAATGCATTCTCAGCTTTTGTACAAAAAATAAGATTGTGTTTTGCCCTTGAGTTGGCCCTCAGGGCAAAGCCAACTAAGAAACTTTGCTGAATATTTTACTGAACCCTTTACTTGTTCTGCTCAAGTTCTGGGCAACTTGAGATCTTTGAATAGAAGAACTGTAGACAGCAAATTGTCACAGATTGAAGAGTTGTGGGGAAATAAAAACACTGTTTCTTCTCCATGCCAGCACCTCCTTGGGACTCTAGAAAATCAAGTTTCAGTAGAAGATTCAGCAGTTCCTCACACAGGTGAGGTGCTCCTTTCCTCTTTCCCCCCTTCTTTGGTGTGTATGTGAGAAGGTGAATCCCTAATGTATTGCCCTTTCTACCGATAATAGCCGTGACATTAAATTACACAGCAGTGAAGGAAGCATTTCTGCCTGCTATGTTGCTTTTCTCCTCATTCACCAAGATGAAGTGTGGTGGCATCCGTGACTAGTGCACAAGACGGCTTAAAATACTCTTATAAAACTTGAGGGAGACGATTATGTTTCCACTTAGGAGAATAGAGAAATAATTTCCTTTTCCTTGAGGAAAATAACTCTGATAGTGTTTACAGTGATAACATAGCTGGTTTGTTCAGTACAGAATCTGAGGCATCATAAGAAATGCCATTCTCTGTATTATATTAGCTTATTTTTGTGATGGCACTTCTTTAAGTCTGCTCCTCATGCTGCGTTTTTTCTGTCAAGGTTAGCTCACATGCTACTAATTATACTTTTTAATTAAGTTAAATTTTTAACTGCGTCATCAATCAATTCTGAGAAATTTAATTTTCTGTAACGATGGCTTTAGGAAACTGGTACTGTCTACAGACAGAATAGCCATTAGCATATGTAAATGGAAAAACATGGAAAAGAAGATGAGACCTGTCTGTGGGCTCTGAAATTATCAATCTCCAAGACAAGATAAAGGAACCGCTTCCCTGTGGGAGACAATGACTTACCTCTTCATGATAGTTATTTAATGCCAATGTACTTTGTTCAGATAATAAATAAGAGTTCTCCTGAGCCTGATAGCTTGTATAATGTGTTCTCACATATAATTATAAAGAGAAGGAAAAGCCAAGCCGGTGTGTGAGGAAGCAAACTAACTTCACCACCCACCAGCTCTTCCCAAGTTGTTGGCTGCTCACCTGGGCAACTGGCAACACATCTGTGGCTCAGACACAGTCCTTCACCTGCAGGTTATATTGTAACACATTTATTAACCTCATATCTTTAATGAAACAATATTTTTTAAAAAAATCCATTAATTAGTTCCTAATAGATGTTAAAAAGAATGCAATAACTCCTAATTCGGGAAACTAAAAGAACATTTAAGGACTCACCCTACAGGACAATTAACTACCAGTGCACATCTAGGTATTTATATTTAGCTAGAGATTCAAAATTTTAAGAGCCTGGCCCACAGTCCACGCAGCATGAGAGTCAGGACAAAGCTAATGCATCACTTAAGTCATGTTAAACCATCCATCTGTAACTTCAATGATACACAAGCCTCACGCTGACTTCTGCAGAAACAACTCTCGTGACACATTCCTTCCTTTTCTACACAACCAAATTATGCAGCAGTAAAGGGGGCGAAAAAGGGGGGATTGGAAACTCAGGCAGCGGAAAAACAGTCCCCTTCTTTGGAAAACATGCACGAGAAGGAGCAGTTACGACTGACAAACAGGTTTTCAGCAAACAGACTTCACTGTTTGGAAGCAATCACCGCTTCCTATGAAAACCAGACAAACTGGCAAAAGTGCTTTGATGTAATACCCTAGTATTTTCCTAGGGGATTTAGGATGTTAGTATAGAGCAAAAGAACTCTGTCTCCCCCAAATCTCTTACCATTCACACAAGGGTTTTTTATTATTATTTATTTATGGAACGCAGGGCCAAATGCTAATTAAAAATCTTATTGTACAGGTGCTTGTTGGGATGGAGTAGATTTTCTCCATAGCAGCCCAGCTGGTGGTGAGTGATTGCTTTTGCATTGCTTGTTTTTTCCCCTCTTTTTTCCCTTTGCTAATTAAACTGTTTTTATTTCAACCCACGAGTGTTCTCACTTTTGCTCTTCTGATTCTCTCCCCATATTCAGCTGGGGGAGGATGGAGTGAGCAACTGGGTGGGGGCTTAGCTACCAGTTGAGGTCAACTCACCACACTTATCTAAAAGTCTTCCTTACTTCTAGCTTCCCTGTTTTATTGTCTGAGATTCTCAGCCTCAGAAGAAGTCATGATAAAGCTGTGGGGACCACAGACTTATGAAACCTGGTCTCGTAAGCAGCCTGTTGGTTGAAAGAACCAGACTATCGCTTCACTGAAATTTCAGAGGAATGAAGGTATTTTTCATCAGGACAAACTTTTCTTGGAAGTTTTGCCAGCCTGCTCTAATTTGGATGAGATTTTTCCTGTGCCACGCATTCACAGACCTCCTGGTAGGAAAAGGAAGGAGCTGAAAATAGGGCACAGTTGGGGACCCAATTACAGTATAATTGCAGACCTGTCCATGTTGGTATTTTGGGGACCCTTAGAATGAATACAGCGCAGTTATCTGTACCTCACTGCAATTTTATGTCATTCGCTTAAAATATTTCATCTGCCTTTTTAGCCAATAGAATCCTGAGCCCACTGCCCTCCTGCCCACAGCAGATGTGAAGGAGCACAGAGTGATGTTCCGTGGTCTGATTTTTCCTTTTCCATATATTTCTGGATCTGAAATGCAATAACAGTTCTAACAAAGGAGTCAGTACATATTATACATTTCCTCATGAATCACATACAGGAACAATTAATGAAGTTCCTTTTCAAACAGAAATGTGCATGAGAATATATATTCATTGCTAATTAACACGTCAATAGATGCATTGTTAAGATGATCGAATGGAATTAAAATATGTGTATCCAAAGTTGAAATAAGGGATATAACCAAAAAATTTCACAGACGGAGAAGCCTATAGCTATCCACAAACAAAGGTACAAAATAGGTTTCAATAAAGATACTTTATTTTACTGGGCAACTCAAAATCAGTGAGAGAGGTTTTGACTGAGCAGAGACAATAGGAAACAGGACAGCTGCCTCTAGCATAGAGTAATACTCATCAGGAGATTTAAGCTTTGTTCTTAGATCTGGTAGAGGTGCTGTCTCACAGGTACAATACTTAGAGACAATAACCATGGGGAACCATGTCCATCACTTGGAGGCAATAACCGTGACCTCAGGGTTTGTGGAGGAGCTAAATTCTTGTGATAAGATTTGTGAAAAACCCGTAACGGCGTAGATTAGAAATAATGTTTTTCAAAAGGCAAAAATCCGTTCTTGCTCTCATCAAAGGTAACTTCAACATCGACAGAAGTGCATTTTTAAGTAATGGAGAAGTCCGTGGTGCATTCACAGGGTGGCTCAGCTAAGACACTTCAAGAATAATCAATTACAAAAAGAAGTAACAGTTTTACAAACCCTGAGTCCTCTTAAAACTTAGTTGTTCAATTTAAAATTGTTCCTTCATAGGTAAGAGTATGTCAAACCAGACATAGAAGCGTATAAGCCTGTAAGTTTAGGATATACTTTTCTTAAGCTAGAAAGCCCTTTAAAATCTCTTTTTTTTTCTGTCTTTTGTCTAGTGACTGGCTATTTATACTAGTCAAGGACTTTTTCCAGCTTCCCTTAGAAGCTGAGAAGGAGCATAGACACTGATGGAATGGCCAATGGAATATCCCATACCATAGATGTCAATATATACACAGGGGTTGGTCAGGGAGGGGGGAATCCGCCGTCTCTGCACAGGTTGGGCTGGGCAATCAATTCACTGCGTGAGGAAACTGATTTGTGTCTTGTGCATTCTTTTACTATTACTATTATTATTATTCTCCTTTTCCATTATTGTTCTATTAAACTGTCTTTATATCAATCCATGAAGGGTTTTTTTCCCTTTCCCCTCCTTCTCTCACTCTTCCCCCTACCCTTTGAGGAGGGTAGTAATGGGAGGTGAGTGAGAGGCTCCATGGTCCTTGTCGCTGGCTGGGGTTAAGCCCCAACATGAGTATTTAGCAATTCCTGCTCCTGCTTGCTTTTTTCCCCTCAGCAAGCTTATTCTGGTCATTACCATGCCTACATATTTAAGTGCATGAGGACACACATACACACTAAGGAGATTAGATCACTCAAACAAGATGAGAAAGCCCAGATGCGAGCCATGGATATTCTCCATTTATACATAAAAGACAACCCCTTGGGGAATCCAACCACTGTTCAATTGCAAAACATTTAATGGTGCAGAGAGGATGTGGATCTTGCTCCTGCAAACACTTAAACATGTGCTGCAGTGTAAGCTGTTAAATAGTCCAAAGAAGTCAAGTGTGTAAAGCTAAGTACATAATTTAGTTGCAAATTGAAGGTCTTAAAACACTGCAGAATGTATTGCTTGTAAAACTTCCACTATTTTTTTTCCCTTAGCAATACCACACAAAGCAGGAAGAGAAAATCACAGCTTGAAAATCTTTTAGCAGAGTTCTTGTAAAACCAAAGATTACACTCGGAAGGGGCAACTGTCATAACCTTTATGTTCACAGATACCGAAAAGATGCTGGTGGTCTAGGGATTATCTTCAGATACACAATGCTAAGGCTCCAGCCGAACAGCGGGACGCCTGCTCTTAGTGTGGCAGCAAGTCTGGAAACAGAGAGGTAAGCACATCACAAAGAGTCACAAATCTATAGAAAGGGAATTCCTCTTGTCACAAATCAGCAAATGCAGTATCTCTAGACTAAATCTGTATCATCAAAGAGGAAAGATGTGAAATTAGGTCTAACTGATGATACTGCCTTTGCAGAGGGCTTAGAGACTGAACATTTCAACTTTAGGAAATCTGCTGCTAATGGGTTGTGGAGTTTAAAATGACCTTTCATCCTCAAAATGCAGACAAACTGGCTTTTACATATGCGAGGGTGCTCTGAAAAGAGGAGCCAAGGAGTTTATCAAGGACTAAGTGGGGAAAAAAATGTTACAGCAGAAGATGGTTTTAGTTCTAAGACTGTCATACACAAGGCAAATAAACAAACATCTTTTTGCCTCCCCTACATGATCTATCTTCTTCTTGATTGGCAGTCCCTTTTCCTATATTGTCTATATAGACAAAAATTAACAGCTTTTAAACAGCCTTTTCTTTGGTAATGTATATAAGCTTAGACCATACAAAATACAGCAGGATGAAAGAAAAGAAACATTTAATTCTATTGATCGCTTTTCCTTCGAAATATCTTCACAGCTGAGCAATAATCACCTCAGGTTAGTAACTAAGCAGATCACATTTGCTTTCTGACAGTTAAAGAACAACATTGACCAGAATAATTATTCTTTTCATCTGAATGCACCGGGCATCAGCTTGGAATAGTCCTGGTGGGACACAGTCGATGTGTTTGAGGTAAATGTTTTCTGTCAACCTGTATGTGAAGCTTTGAACAGTGATATTTTACATTTTCACAGGGAACTCATAAGCATTAATCTCCATCACGTTTCAGAGCAGGTTACCAACTAAATTTTTAACAGGTGTTTGAGGGCTGTTGAAGATTGGGGAAGTTTTACTAGTCGCAGCTTTTCATTAACTCTTTTTTGTTTATTTTGTATTTGTGGGCTGTATTTTGAATTTGTGACAATAGATCCTGCAATGGAAAACTAAAACCACACAGGTAGGAGTGAAAAAAATTCCTCATAAACACAAGGCCTTCTCTCCCTAACAACAGGAACTGTATTAAAATCATATAAATACTGCACCCAACTTTTAGCAGCACAAAGTCATGGCATTCAGTGGGGTCCCACCAGTGTAACTGGGATTATAACACCCAACATTTTCCATTCTTTTTGACATTTGTTCCCCAACTTGCACTCAGACATTGCTGTAGCAAAACACTATAATTTGGCTCGACTTTATACAGGTTGATCTGGTATCTTTTATGTTGATTTCTTCTCACAGCTTTAGCAATGACCTGCTCAAAGCATTCTCCAAGCCCATGGGTACTAAATAGATGAGGGCTTGATATTAGTAATTATGTCAAGGGCATCCATACTGTAAAATAAAGTATTACAAATCTAGCAACAGCATTCAATATCTTTTCCTTTGGTGGTTATATATCCACACACGTACATTGTTTAATGCATCCATTCATTTAATAATGAATTTTATTTATCTAATACCTGGTTATTTCTAGATAGAGAACAAAGTCTTTTATGTATTTGATGCACTATATAAATAACACATATGAAGTCAGTCATATATTTAATTGTCATTAAAGATAATGTCTTCTTTACTGCAAAGGAGATTAATCGCCCCAAAAGGTTGGAATAATGACTTTTTGCTTAAGGAATGTGAAGAAGGAGTTCACTTTTAACTCACCTGCTCAATTTTTTTCTCAAATGCAAACAATATTCTACCAAATGTGACAAGTTCACCATGATCTCCCCTTGTCAGGACCACAGATGTGACAAGTTCACCATGATCTCCCTTTGTCAGGACCACAGATGTAACCACAGCAGCTCTGAAACCAGACAGCCATCATACAGAAAGGGTGCATTCTTAAATGGAAAAAAAATAAGAAATTATGTTATAATCATGGGTTTGGGGAAAGGTTCAAAGCAAAGACAAATGTCTATAGATAGTCCATGTCAGAGAGGCAAGTTGAGGGAAGCTCATAAGTCACAGCCTTGTTCTGGCTGGAAAAATGAAGTAATTGGTTTGTTGGGGGGGGTTAAGTAGTAGTACTATCTCTGTCTGAATTTCATTGCTGCAGTTATTGTTTTACTCATTCTTGACCTACATAGTCATTGAAACAAAATTTGTATCATAAAAATAGATGCCAAAAGGATTTATTTTTTTTTCCCCACTGACCATCTGGCTTTCATTCTTAGATACACTTACTATCTATTTCTAGAATGACAAACCTAAGATTGTTAGCAGTATTGAACATCAGAATACAGCAGTTACATTCTCTTTATCCTCACTCAAATCCATAAGCCATCTTTTCTTCTTGTACAGTTTGTATCAAAAGTCCTAACTATGGAGTAAGAACGCTAATAGAACAGAAACTTCGAATTAGAGTAAAACCAGAGAGAGTGTTTAAATCAACCTTACATCAGAAAGACATTCAATTAAAGAAAATTGCATAGCTTTTACCACAGTTGCTTATACTACCCATAAAATGAGAATTATTCTTCTAAATTAATCTAATCAAATTAGATTTTTTTATCCCTTCCATTTTCAATTGTCACCTGCTCACGTATCGAAGCTCACATATCGGTGGAGTTATCAATACAGCTGGGCTATTTTGCACAACTTTGAGATTTGCCCCATTACCTATAGAGCAAATTTGCATTCTGGCACTTAATTCATATAAATGTTGACACCTCAACAAGAAAAGCTACCTTTTATTTTTTTTTTTTAAATAAAATTTAACAATAATTACATAGTATGAGCAAACCACATAATCC
>VZRU01007465.1:53712-104257 GCA_013398155.1 Pedionomus torquatus
GAGTTGTCATAATCACAACCCACCTGCGGGGAAAACCTACCGAGTGAAAAGGGGAGAGGAGGAACGCTTGATTCCCCTGCTCTCTCTCCTCCTGGCTGTCTTTCCCCCGTTGGTGCACCCCTACCTGGGGGCTCTGCAAAGCCGTTGGCAGAACCCCCTGCAAAAATCATACCGTGATATTTCAAATTTGCAACGAAATCCACATAAAGAGTGGATGCAATAGCATCCTATATTGAGAACTAGTAGCTATAAGCATGTGTTTTACATTTACTTCCTTTCCGAAGAACTCCTCAGGGTTGAGAAGTGTTTTAACACCCATTCAGAAATAAGGTTATTTATAAAGACGTATTAGTGTGCGTGCATTGATTCTATTTTCTTCACTGTTCGGTGTCTACACGTAGGATGAGCGTTTATATTCCTGTTCCGTTTCCATAGTCGTTGCTACAAGATTTGTGATGGTTTTCTTCTGTATGTCTTATCCAAGCAAATGCTTTCTTTCAGGTAAATAGCTAACAGGCATTTTTTTCATCTTTTGCTTTAGAAGTGTTACCCTAAAGAATTACTTCAGGATAACTTCTTCCGAAAAGTGAACTTCTTTCTATTTTTAGTATTTTGAAGGAGCTGAAATCCACAAACAGGTCTGAGGGCTTCCTTTGAATAAAGCTCCAGCTCTAATTTCTGCCTTGGGGTGTTGATACGCTGCATCCTTTGTGGTCAGTAGGTGCAATAAAAGCACTTTCAAGCTCAGAGTGGGCACTTAAAAATAGCAGTGTTTGTATATCTGTCCTCCTTGGCCAGACCTTGGCCTTTGGACAGCAGGAGATAAAAATTGTGAAGCTCTCGGTACCGAGGGATTGAGTTGTCAGTCCTGTCCCTCTGCCCTTGCCTCCCCTGTATTCCACAAGTGGCTCCTTTTTCCGTCTCTACTCAGGTTGACACCCAGCGTTTCCCAGTCCCCAACGGCTCCAAAATGCTGGAAGCATTAGGGATGGAAAGGAAAATCATCGGATAGAGATGGGAACGGGGAATGGGAAACCCCTTCCTTTTTGGAACTCAGTTCTCCACCCTACTGCCTCACAGGCAGTCCTGGGAAGCCACCCAAATAACTTTTTCAGTGGAAAATAAGCTCCTGTGTTGATTTCAAGAACCTTGTTGGCTTTTGGTTGATGTGGTACTCAGAGTAGCTATTACCTGACCCAGTTTGTGACAGTCATGGTACAAACCCCAGTGTGTTGGCAGATGTTTCCTCTATATCTCTCCCAAAAGGCTCATCCGCCAGCACAACGCTAACCTTGTGTTTAAGATGTTGCAGAAGTTGATTTCTTTTCTGGCTTAGGCTCATGTTTCTCAGTATCTGGCAGGATTGAGAAGGTCTGGGATGGAACCAGAAGAAGCTCACTGTATTCATCCTGAAGACAGGCAGGAAAAAAAAATCAACCAGTGTTGTGCAGCATGAGATTTCCAAGCAATAACTGTGGAAATATTAGCGTACTTCTATAAAGGAAGAAAAAACGTGTGAGATGCTGGGTGACATTTTAAAGTGATGTGCATAATAACAAGAAGCGTATAATCTGATCTTTAGTAGGATTTATAACCCTATTACAAGTGAGTACAGTCAGCTGTTTTAAAGATCTATCAAACGATGATCTAATTAAAGTGGAGGAAAAGAAAATAGAGACTTGTCTCCTGCCTAGCTTGATTTATTAATGGAAGAGGTAACAGATATTAATTGTTTCAGGAGCGGTTCAGTTACAGGAAAGAAATCTGATGAGGGTGCTGCAGGAAAGGGAGAACTCCAGTAAAAATAATAAAAAACAAAAAGAAGACAGGAAGAAACTTTGACCATGGTTCATAAACTGCTTGTGCTGTAACTTGCTTGGAAAACATTTCAATAACACACATGACTGACCTGTGATTCTTCAAGGGCTTTTCTTCAAATTCCAGCGAAGGATAAATTCTCAATAAGGTCAACTTGTACGGACACGAATTGCCTACGGGCTACTAGGAGTAACTCAGAAGCTCGGTGGTGGCACAGTCAATCACAGTGACTTCCATCTGCCTTTAGAGGACAGAAGATAAAGCTATTGTTACCTGCCTGGGTAGCCTAAAGCTATATCAGATTAAATCTCCAGTCTTTGAAAGGCTATAGGATTCTCAACCTGTGCTAAAAGAGATGAAGTCTGTTCCCTCACTGGGGCATCTTCTCCATTTAAAGGAGGAGAATTACCTGGTTTTGAAACTGTTCTGTAATTGTGCTTGTCTGGCCAACGGCACGAAAAATGTGGAAGGTGATAGTGCTTTATTGCATGATTTGAATCAAAATGTGTTTGTAAGCATTTATTTATATATATATATATATATATAACAATAATATAAACTAAATAGGTCTAAAATGAAGAGTTGACCCATGCCAGCTGCTGCATACTCATTTGAAGTTCTTGCCTTGGGAAATGGACTTCAGGGGCAAAAGCATAGGCTCAAGGCTTGATCTGAAGCAGATACTGAGAGTCATCTCAATATTCAAAGTGCACATATTTCTTAAATGAAGCAACTGGATTATGTAAATTTATCCCACACATTAATGATACTTGGAAGTAATTTATTTATAAGACATGTTATAGGAGATCTGTTATTGTTGTTGGTCTGATTTGTTTACTCTGGTAACCAAAATAAAACTGCTGCAGTACCACAAGTCCAGCACTGTGACAGGAGCAGAAGCTGTATTCTCTCCTTTCTCATTCATTGCCAGAATTGTTTGGGAAAGCAGAAAACTCCAATTCAGAATCAAACTATATCTTCCATTAGCTCATACTATCTTGACATTTTTAAGTTGGGTGCGGGAGGATAGATTTTGATGAAGATACTGCTTATTTNAAGTATGGGACAAGTACAGAAAAACCTGGGAGAGAAAACTGAAGATAAGACTATGGATATTCAAAATGTAAGATCGTAGAGCTTTACTTGCAGCTGCGTTTTTAAATTCCTTAATAACATAGTAGAAGCAAGAATTAAGATTAACCGTGTCCTTCAATATAACGTGAAAGTCCATTCACAGGCAGCATCAGTTGGTATCTGTTTTTAAAAGCAAGGTAAATAGATAGATATATTTCAAATGTTAATTACTTATAAATATTCTCTTACTTTATTTTCCCCTACTTTCTCTTCCCAGGCACATTCCTGAGCAAGAATGGCCACTCAGCATGTTATATGCAAATATGCCATTAGTCAGAACTTTAATTGTCATGGTCTTTGACAGGAGTCAACTCAGTTGCCAGATCAGATTCAGAAATTCTGGCATTCTGCTTTATTTTTGAATGCATCTGCATTTAAAAAAAAAAAAAAGAAAAAGAAAAAATGTCATAAAGATGTTTTCAGATTCTAAACCTTCATTTTGCCTGCCAGCAGTTTTGAGATTTTTATTTTTTGAGGCCAGAAGGCCACTTAGGTGTCCAATAATATGTTTGGCAGTTGTATTTACTTTGTTGGAATTTAGCATGTCAGTCATGCAAATTGATTTAAATTGTGTAACTGGGTATCTCCCCATTTCTGTACACAGTTCTGCTACGATCTGCATGTATGTGTGCAAACTGTATGCAACTACCTCCCATCCATTTGAGAGAATTCTTCATTTCATACACAGGAACCCTATATAGTGGTAGCCTGTTTACAAAAAAAAAAACAAAAAACAAAAAAACACTTCAGGTTGTCTTTGCTCCTCTTAAAGTGAGATTTTGACCCTCTCATATATCTGACACCCTGTTTTTATTCAGGTTGTTTGGTTTTATAAACCTCCATTAAATTAGAAATTCAAAATCCAGAGAGGAGGAATGAACATACTCCTTTCTGCTGTTTTTACATCCAGGGTAAATGCCTGATGTGGTTAATAATTTGCATTTATTGTCCACTTAAAGAAAGAAAAGTTACCACATGATGAATTCTAGGGCTCAAATAACTATTTCTTGTTGATACTAAGACTTCAATATGTTTCCTCAGTAGAAGTAACTTTGCATCATATTGCAATATATCCATATTTTCACATTAAAAATACTTCATGTATTTTCTAACATACCTGTTAACGCGTTCTATCTTGATACTCAAACCACTCTTGCTCCACAGTCCTGGAATGCTCTCCTGGTGGACATCGGGTCCTGCAGAGCCCTTACAGAAGTGTTGATTTTGATTCGTCCCACCTCCAGCAATCAGCTATTCAGGATTTAATCTGTGACCATTCCCTAACACCAGGATGGTATCGCTTTATGGTTTTCGATAAGCCTGCTGAGATGCCGACCAAGTGCGTGGAGGTATTGTTATGACTCATTTGATTATTAGAAATGCCTATTTTTAATGAAGAACTCTTCAGTGGGACAGGTATAAAACCAGAATATGGTTATGGAGACTGACATGGAGGAATACAGAGTACCTATTCTCTCTACATACTTGAATACAGAGTACCTATTCTCTCTACATACTTGAGTGTTTAAAATGTATTAGCTGGAAAAAATGTGTTAACTCTGGGGAAAAAGACCTGGGAGTCCTGGTGGACAACAGGATGACCACGAGCCAGCAATGAGCCCTTGAGGCCAAGAAAGCCAATGGAATCCTGGGGTGCATCGAGAATAGCGTGACCAGCAGGTTGAGGGGGGTTATCCTGCCCCTCTGCTCTGCCCTCGTGAGGCCCCATCTGGAGCACTGAGTCCAGTTCTGGGCCGCACAGTTCAGGAAGGAGAAGGAACTGCTGGAGAGGGTACAGCAGAGGACTACAAAGATGTTGAGGAGCCTGGAGCATCTCCCTTATGAGGAGAGGGACTTGGGTCTTTTTAGTCTGGAGAAGAGAAGGCTGAGCAGGGATCTGATCAACACCTATCAATACTTAAAGGGTTGGGTGTCAGGAGGATGAGGCCAGGCTTTTGTTAGTGGTGCCCAGTGACAGCCAGGGGAGGTTCAGATCGGATATTTGGAAAACTTTTTACACTGAAAGGGTTATTAAGCCTTAGAACAGGCTGCCCAGGGAAGTGGTGGTGTCACCATCCCTGATGGTATTTGAAAGATATACTCTTAGAGAGATGGATTAGTGAAGGTTGATGGTTGGACTAGATGATCTGAAAGGTCCCTTCCAACCCAGGCAATTCTATGATTCTAAACGATAGTCTTTAGAAACTCAAATTCATTAGACTCAAAGAAGGACTTAAGCCTCTTTTGTGTGTATTTGTATTCAATCTTGAGGAGCAAAATAAGCAAGCCCTCAATTGCACTGTCTAAACTTTGCTAAAAGCCCATGCAGGAAATTAATTGAATACACATGTACCTCTCATTAAAGCACAGCAACAGTTTGATACGGCATTAACCATTCTCTGATGTTTTTCTCTGGCGCTGAAGATGAATCACTGCGGTACTCAAGCCCCTGTCTGGTTGTCTCTGAGGGAATCGGAATCCATGCCTCGCCCCGGTGAGATCAAACAGTTAACGGCTTGTGCTACATGGCAGTTTTTCTTCAGCACTTCAAAAGACTGCTGCCTTTTCCGAATCCCTGTCAGTGTGAGGAACTGCGGAGATTTCTTTGTTTACTTGCTGCAGCCCACCCAAGGATGCATGGGGTATTGTGCAGAAGGTGAGAAAATGCGTGGTCTGACTCAACGACATGGGTGTGTTGTTGATGAGGAACTGTCTGTCTCTGATATTTGGCTGAGTGGAAGTATTTGGAAATGGTTATCCCTGGTCAAGTTGCCTGCAATCCTTATGTTTAATATTGATACAATAGAAAAGTCATTATGTCTGGCAAGGGGGGTTCACACCACCCCTTTTTAACTTAAATTTAGCA
Organism: Pedionomus torquatus; assembly: GCA_013398155.1. NCBI lineage: Eukaryota > Metazoa > Chordata > Aves > Charadriiformes > Pedionomidae > Pedionomus > Pedionomus torquatus. Next base: position 59,531 of record VZRU01007465.1, read on the forward strand.
CTCAAGTAGTGTTCAAAGCACAGAAACTTGGGAACTGAAATTTTCAGATAATGAGGTGGGGATATAAGACGCATCTAGAAGTCAAAATTCAGAATATTGACATTGACCCTTCTACTCTGCAAATGCCCAAGACTGAACATGCATAGAATGATGTGTCAGAGTAAATTTGGTTTAAGACCTTGACCAAATTGTATTTATATCAATTACTGTTTAGAGTGGTTAGGAATCTTTTTTTTACTGTACTTCTTTTATCATCGTTCTGGAGAATGTACTCATTGTTGCTAGAAGAAAATTCATCACAGAAGCGCTGTGTTGATACACACTTCGTTAGTGCCACGAGTACTGGAGTCTCCTGTGGTACCAAAGGGCGTTGGTGTTCACAGCACAAAACCTCAGTATTTCATTGTTTGTGCCAGATCTTTCAGATAACTTAAGGAAGGCATCGTTAAATCCTTACAGTTATAAATACACTGAAATAATGGCAAATTGGTGTAGCGGGGGATTCTCACTCGCTCGTGTAACACACTGTTGTGAAAATGCTAGCAATATTTTTGTGCCACACGCACTGTATTGCTCTAAGTTGTTATCTGTGTTTCTGACTGTTTGCAAAAACTTAACACCAAAAATATTAGTGGGTTTTCTGGTGCTTTATTGGACCGTCATTATATCTTTAGGTCCAGTTCTTTAAGGCACTCTCCAAGGGTTTATTGACAGAAAAAACCTGCCAGAAACGGGGCGTTTCAGCGTGCGAGTGGCTGAAGCAATGAAGAACTCCTGCACTTGGCATCAAAATCCTCTCTTTTTGGCAAATGGGGCTTTTGGTGTTGCTGCTGCCCTTTTGACATAACGTGTGATGGGACTGACTAATCTCTTTCCACTTCTCTTACAAGTGCATTGGTATTTTTGTGTTTAATCAAAGCTCTGCTTTTTTTGAAATCACATAAAAAATAGCAAATGGTAGCCTTTTTCTTAGGTAGGAAAGATGATTTTTTTTTTTTCCAAGCAGGGCTGTCCAGGGTTACAGTTAACAAATAAACGTTCAGATGAGGATTTGAGAAGACAAAATATATATGCCAGGGAATAGTTGAATTCCTTTTTATTCACTGTCTATAAGAATCGGGTGGGTACCTCTGCAGTAAGAGATGCAGAGGTGTTAAAATTGTTCTGTGCCCTTCATCCCAGGTGTAGCCAACCTACTGGTGATTCCCAATGCAAGGCTTTGCACTGGCCATAATTGTATAGGAATCAGATTAGAAGATTGCTCCTGTTTTGCTAATTTGCACTTCAGTTAGTGTCTTGTGATATGTGGTGTATTTTGAACATAGGGCCAGAAGTTAAGAGCATCGTTGTACCCACTCCATATGTCTGTGATAATATGATTTAAGAAAAATTTATAGTTGTTTCAGATGCGAAGCCACAGACCTGTGATCCCGAGGGAGCAGAGATTCCAGGCGCCTGTAGCAGTAAGTATTTTGGTTTGATTTTCAAGATTTTCTGTGTGTCTGTGACCCAGTAATGTCAACATTTAGTCATATTTTGTCTTGAATAAAAACTTATTCGTGCTGTTGGCCGTATTGCTCAGTCTTTGCAAAATGAGCAGCTTGGAGGGAATTTCAGACCTTGGGTTCCAAAATTAGTTTCTCGGCATAATTTTCAGAATAAGTTCCAAAATGTTGAAAAGTAGATTTAATAATGCTGGTTTACAGATTACCTTGATTCTGTAGGAGTCAATCTACAAATCAAACTGTTTCTTATTCCTGTTCCCTGTTACATAGCCCTCTTTCTTTTATTTTTCTTTTTCCCTTCATAATTAGAGGAAATATTCTCCTGTCAGGCAAATTCCTTTGCAGGTTGCTCTCTCCTGTAAAATAATTAAATACATTTTTTTCCCCTTGTTTGGGGTTTTTTGTCCCCTCTCACCCTGTCAGCACCCTTCTGTGGGCTGGAATGTAATCAGAGGCTGATGAAGAGTTTTAATAGGTAATTAAAAATCACACCCATTTTCTCTGATTCTCTAAGCAATTAGGTAATATTTGCATATATGAAAAAGGTAAATATTATTAGTGTATTAATCTATGTCAATGTCATTTCATCAGATCCTGGTTTTTGCAGAGAATAAAAAGCCCAACCTCCACTTCTGTTTGACCAGGTAACCTGGCTCCTCCGGTACCTCCATCTGTGCCACCACCGCTGCCAGCCGTCCCTGAAGTTGTAGCACGGGTGATCAAAGGCAGCATTTACCTAAGGTGTACCTTTGGCTTTCCTTTTGCAAACAGCTCGGTGGGATTCATTGTAACCTGGTCAAGGCTTTCTCCTGAAGGTACCAAAGAGGAACTGAAACGTGAAACAGCAGTTCATGCCTTCTCACTTCTAGAACTAGACGGAATAAACGTCAGACTGGGAGACAGAGTATGTTAAAAATAATTATATGACTCTTTCTGTCTTTCAAAATATATTATTTCTTGTTCAAAGCCATTTTACCTGAAGACATATGATTTCATAAATGCTCAGTAGATGCTAACAGTTGCTAGAGTCAGCATTCCAGCACCCAACTGTGTAATTTTTCTTGGCGGAAGCATGCTGCCTCTACTTGTTGTTTACACCAACGGTGCCCATGCCAATGTGGAAACACCACAGAACATATCAGTAACTGTCACTATTTTTAAGGTTTTTAGTGCAAATAGTGTGCCTCCTGGAGATAAATGCTTCTGCAAATTGCCGCTTCTTCATCCTACTGTGATTTTGTTTGATATTGTAAAATAAGAAGATTTTTGGATACCACTGCATCTAAGTAAGAGGTTAGAAGAGCCAGAGGTTGTGAGAAGCTGTGTTGTTGATTCATTAGGCAAATTTCTGTCCTCTGAATCAATAGTGAGCTCTGCTGCTTGATGGTTTTGTCTCCAGGATGGAATTTAAATGGTTTAATCTCTTCTATCAAGAGGAATGGGAGGACCTCCACTACCTTCTGTGGGAGCAGAATCAAGGTCTAGGCTCTAGTGGTAACTTTGAGAAGCTTAAGAGCTGGGATATCAATAAGCTTTTTACTTGTGTATAACAAAGTGCAGGTTATTTTTCCCTGGCCAAAATAATAAACAGAACTGCAGTTTGTTGGTGTGCGTGTGGATGTGTGTTCACACCAAAGCCAGGCTGCTTGGATGGTTTATGGGCAACAAGATCAATTGCTAATCCTCAAAAATCCCTTGGGGATTGGGTGAATAGTTGCCTGGTGGCGTTAGCTCCGTGACAGTCAAAAGGAAAGGCATGGTCTTAGACCACCCGCTGCTCCTCTGGATCCTGGGTTTTCTCAGGATCTCAAACATTGCATGTGTGGTCAGCGCGTTTCAAGAGGGTCACAGGAAAATAAACAAAAAATACAAAACCAAGGCAAAACCTCAGTGTCTGGTAGCGTGGAATGGGTTCAGTGGAGGGAAATCGCAGTAAATTCTTCAGCTTGAAAATGGAAGAGGAGGGCATGATTGTTTTGCGTAATCTAAGATATTATGGGCACTCAACAGAATCAAAAGGCAAACAAGGTGAAATGAACAAAGAGAAATAAATACCATGTAGTAAAGTATTTTCTACAAGATGTCATGGGCTGCAGAAATGCTCTAGAGGGGCTAAATCCATGGAGGCTTAGGTTAAATGTGATGGTTTGTGTGTGGCTTGTTAGTTCAAGAAGTCTCTGCCTCGCTGGTGGAAGATGCCAGGAAAAGTTCATATCATGCTCAGGCTGTTTCTGTGGTTTTCTTAAGCAGCACCGTTGACAGTTGGTAACTTTCTGGTTCAAACAGAAGACTGGGCCTGATGAATCCATCAAAATGACCCTCGATGGCTGGGATTTGTCCTCACATGACCACTTCGTACCAAAAATGTGTTCTTTTATACTGGTTTTGCTCTACAGGTCTACTGTAGCAGTTCTGCTTTTTTCATGGAGAAGCCGGATATACAAAGTGCTTCTGTTGAGAGTGAGGAATTTTTTGCTGGCATTAAGGTAACTTTGAAACAAAAGAACCTTTTACTTTATCATAGTAGGTGGCTTTCCGAGTATCACTACAGCAATCAGTCCTCAAACTAGAAGACACTCAAAATGCATTAATTGGGACTTAGAAGAGCATCTTGTTGGCTGTAGTGACTTACATTTGTCAAAAAGCTGAGGAGTTGAAGTTTTAGACATCTGTTACTGATCTCCAGTTACATTTTTGATTATGGGTCTATAATGGACTGTGTTGTAAGTTTATGGAGAGGAACCCCAGGAGAAGTGTGCTGCTTCCAAATTCTTCTGGGGCATTGCTGCCTGCAGGTAGCTTCTCCCTCCTTTCCCCTGGACAATACACCAAACTGCTTGTATTTAAATTCCAGATGTTACCCAGCAAATGCTTTTTTTTTTGTCTTAACGTGGTTTGCTAATTCCTTACCTTTCTGGCTAGCCTTTACTCTTGCCTTTTCCTTATCGTTGCCACTTATTTCCACCTCTTCAAGACACTTGCTGTCGCGTCCCCGTCTTCTCCCCGGTATGTCACTGCTCTTCAGACCATCTAAGATTCTAACCATAGAATTCCCTCGGTTGGAAAGGACCTTCTAGATCATCTAGACCAACCATCAACCTAACACTGGCAGAACCATCACTAAGCTGTATCTCTAAGCACTGTGCCTACCCCTCTTTTAAATAGCACCAGGATATTAATTTACTCACAAAGCTTGCATTTTAAATACGATTTCTTTTGTGCTAGATACATCCAGAAACATATGATATATCAGAAAATGGGAAGGAGTACAGACTGGCCATAGAAAGCAGCATTCCAATCCCTTGTCCCGAATTTAGCCAGCTTGAAAGTGACTGCAAAATCTCACTAATATTAAACACTGTTGATGAAGGTAAGCATTATCCTATTATATATATATATATGACATAGATTATTTCTGTTGCATTTTGTATGTTTAATGTGTTTTTTTTCAAAATATTCCCAGTGGTCTCCTCCTTCGGGGAGGCTGTTACAGAATTACATCATCAAATACCTTCTAAAATACTCAAACCAAAATATTCACGGGCTGTGCATGCTGCTACTGAGAGTCTGGCAGAATACATCCCTGATCCATTCTTTGTTGGAGTTAGCAGCAGGTGGTTTTGGCAGCTATGGGTATCTTTAACTTGAATAGAGGGACTGCTGTAATACTTGCAAAGTCCTTTTGTTGATGAATTGAGATACATATTGTATATGCAGTCGTGAAGCTTGTGTTTTTCACTGTCGTGACGGTTTTCTGTAGTTTCTCATGCACAAGTGAAGCCCAGGAGGAGCCTTGCCTGCGCAGACAGCCACTTTTATGCCACGTTAACAAGCCTATCGTGATTTCTGATCGTCTGTCAAAACTAGAAAATTCAAAACCTTGTGTTTGAATGTCTAGAGGGGGCTTTGCATGACCAAACCCATGAAAAATGCACAATTATTTCAATTCATGAAAACATTTGTAAATAAATTAGTATCTCTATTAACAGTATATATTATAACAGTAATCAAAACGTGACTGACTTAGAGGAAGACTCACTAACGATGTGCTTTCATTAAAACAGGTAAAGAGCAGTTAGGTTTAAACTTGGCTCTTTCTTCTTGTCATGTGGATCTTCTCCAGAAACCCTGTAGTAACGGAGTCTGTAGCCAAGCTGTAGTTTATTTCACTGCCGTGACAGACTTTATGCAGGATGGAGACAGAATTACCAGGATTGTGGTGGAACCTATATCCAGCGCGAGCTTCCTGTGGAATGGCTACGTTCCAGAGAGCACACAGGTCCAAAATCTTCACGTTACGCTCTGCAAACTGCCCGGAAACGTGGCTGTTGTTAATGAAGCTTCTCTTTCAGTTGTGAATTTTCTGACTCATGCCAAAATTTCCATCGTTTCATTTTCATTGAAAAGCTGTGGTTTTCATACAAATTAATTTTTATTTTTACATTTTAATACTGATATAACTACTCAGGTTGATTAAAAGTATAATACGCTTAATAGAATGTAAACTAATATCATCAGATAAATAATATGCCATAGTCTGTTTATTTCCTAATCTAACAAGGTTTACTGTGTGCTGCTTTGTTTTGAAGATTACAGTAAAGGATCTCCCCACTGCCTACTGCTACTCATTTACTGACCCTCACATAATTACATTTGATGGAAGGTAACCACTGCATTGCTGCTCTTAATTTTAAATATGTTGGCACTTTTTGTGGGTGGTATTTGTGGCCATCGTTTTATTATTTATTCATTTTAAATCTGTGCTGGTGATACAACTTAGCTGTATTTTTCCACAACTGCACTCCATACTTTACTTTTTTTTTCGGAAAATAAGGATAAGAGAGACTGCAGGAGAGCAGGAGAGGGACTCTTTATCAGGAAGTGTAATGATAAGACAAGGGGTAATGGTTTTAAACTGGAAGAGGGGAGATTTAGATTGAGTATTAGGAAGAAATTCTTTATTGTGAGGGTGGTGAGACCCTGGAACAGGTTACCCAGAGAAGCTGTGGCTGCCCCATCCCTGGAGGGGTTCAAGGCCAGGCTGGATGGGGCTTGGAGCAACCTGGTGTGGTGGGAGGTGTCCCTGCCCAGGGCAGGGGAGTTGGAACTCGATGATCTTCGAGGTCCTTTCCAACTCTAACCATTCTACGATTCTGTGATTTAATTAGTGAAAGCTTGCCAATCATGATGACGTTTGTAAAATTTGTATTTCTACGTGCAAGTTTTGGGGTGTGGCAAGAGCGTGAAGCAAATGGACTGTTTTTAGAGGAGAATGCTGAGAGGAGGGGTTGCTGTCTGGTCGGTTGACTAGGAAAGGTAGAAATGTTATTAAATATGAACAGTGATAAAATGATTGATGAGGCAAAACTGCTTTAATGCAAAGGTGTTTCCAATCTAGGCATAGTTTCCCTATTTCTGGGTGTCAATATCTGAATCCTTGTAGGGATGAGGTTGCCAGAAGCTATTTGCTGCCCGTGTACCATTGTGCTGAGTTCATTAATAGCATTGAAAGCCACTTAATCACTGCTGTCACTCACATATCACTGACCTTCTTTCTGAAGTGAAGACAGCTTCCTTGGCCACAGCTTGCATGTTTTTGGTGTGCTTCTGTCTTTCAAAGCCTTTCTAATTCATGGAAGGTGTCAAAGCAAACACAGGGTCCACGCCTGGGATTTATATATTCTCAGCAGAAGCAGATTTCTTCGAGTGGCAGGGTGACAAGAAGAGGATGTCTTCCCTCCACCCCGTTATCCCATTCCTCTTGTGAACTTGATAAGGGAAGGGAAAAGACAAGCTGGGGTTGCTTCTCTGATATCACTGAGACTAGGAATAATAGTGAAGTCACCGAGTTATCCTGATCTCACAGTTCCTCCTTCCATGGAAATTATAGGGATGGCATCACTGGGCATTTTAACCACCAATGTGGTTGCAATCAGGCTTTGTTATGAAGCAGGGATTTTCTGTGACTGACTGGAAGCAGGATGCTGTGGTGGAAAAAAAACTTTAAGGATAAAATGTGTTGCTACTTTATTTTACCAACTGAGGAAACCAATGGAAAGGGAACTGTCCTTACCAAATGATGGGTAATCCTTTGGGGTCCCGGTAGGGCACCCATCTGCACTTTGTCTGCTGGCCCATTGTACGTGAAGCAAATCACTGTTCTACAGCCAACAATTAACTATCAAATGCCATTTACAGCCAAGAGGCTGTTAAGCTCACAGCAAAAGTTTGGAGGTTTTTCTTTCTTTTCTTCCCCCACCTTCCCCACCCCTTCTCACTGCCGAATCATTAAGTCGGTGATTTTAACCTTGCTTCAGGGAACAGATGGCTAACCCAAAGGGAAAGGGAGGAAAAAAAAAAAAAAAAGAAAGTGGCTATTTATGGTTTACATCTTAAATAATTTTCAAATCTTTGGGAATAAGCACTCCCTGTTTCCATCTTAATAAAGCAGACCTTTTTAAAAGCATGTGACTTTCTAAATCATTTTGTCAAGGGTACTTACGCAGTTTTCAGCAGCTGCCCCCCTGCTATGCGTTTCATTGCTCTCGCTGCATGGATATACTGCTCTAGAGACACAAAGGTTGAGAAGTACCCCCCCTGCCCTGTTCCCTGTCAAAAACACTGTTAAAAAACTAATCAAAGAATGACAGTGGCTTCATGCTTATGTTTCCATTCACAACCGTTGTCTACATATACTCAGCTCGTAATCCTTCTTTAATTTCATATTTTTCTGCTGTGAACTGGGTTTAGTTTTATTTTTGATTTAGAGCTGGATGGGGGAAGGTATGATGGTGTTTGTTCAGAACAAAATGGTGTGTTGGTTTGTGGGCTGTGCTGTTTGGTTTTTCTGGTGCAGGAAAAAGAGTTGCAGTGTCAAAGTTCTCCAATTAGAAACCCATTTTAAGCTAAAGCCGTGACACGTGGTGATGCAGTTACTTTAGACCCAAAGTGATATCACGCACCGTTCTTTTGGTTCCAGGCTCTATGACAATTTTAAAACAGGAACGTTTGTTCTCTACAAGAGCACCGCTCGAGATTTTGAAGTTCATGTTCGCCAGTGGGACTGTGGAAGTCTTCTCTACTCAGCATCCTGCAACTGTGGCTTTGTTGCCAAGGAAGGAGGTGATATAATAGCATTTGACATGTGCGGCGGTCAGCTACACCAGTCACGGCCACACTTATCTGTCATAAATAGAGACACAACGGGAAGCAATGTCAGAATCACTGAGTCCTACCTAGGAAGAAAAGTAACAGTAAGTAGTAAATAATTGCTTGCAGACGTAATGGATATCTCAGCAATTATTTTTCACGAGTGCACACCAACTTCTGCACCAAAATATGTTTTATTTTCTGTAATCGATCCATAGCATAGGGTTTATTTTGCATTCGGAGTCCTTTGGATGGTGTTCTGCTTGTAAGTGAAGGATATTGTCCTCGAAACTGAGGAGATGTCCACACGCATACCTTTTAGAACCATGGTGTCAATTGTATCCAAACCTGGTGTGGAAGGTGCAGTTTTCAGATTCAATATGCACTTATTTAGCAGCCCTCACGTTCCAGCATGAGATCTCTGAGTGCTCTGTCTTCTTCATGCCAGTGTCATACAGGAAGGCTGTGCGTGCAGATAATTAAATGTCCCAAATGACATCTGCAGAATTAGAAGGAAGATGGTTCCTGTCGAGCTTGTGGCCCTCAGAGAAAACATTCACGTTTGCTTTTCTAATTTCCTGTAGCTTTTGTGGATAGAATTGCTGTAGGACTCCACTGAACTTCGAATGAAAGCAGAATGTAAAAATGAAGCCCTCAGCTGCTCTTTAATCACTGTTGGTCTGGAAGGCAAGCAATAAAAACAAATAAATGTTTTCAGCTTGGGTTTGGCTATTGGTATCAGACTATTTTAAATATTGAACTTTTATCTGAAGTGCTTCATCTGAAGACCTAAGATATGACATATTAAGAAGCCATTAGGCAATAGAGAAATTAAAAAGATACTTAGGAACCAGAAAAATTAGGTGACTCAGATTTGTACAGCAAGTTAAGAATAGAAAGCATTTAAACTTGCTGTGGATTTTGTTCTTGAGAATTCTACTAATTCCTTCAAGAGACTGTAAAGTTGCCTGAAATTAAATAGTGAATATTTGAGGCTGTTCTGAGCTATCTAGAACGTTTAGGATCAGCTTTGCAGGTGGAAATTGACTCTGTATTGAGCTACTAACACAGGGAGTTGTGTAGCTGACAAAGGGAAAGTTGAGAAAGGTGCTGCCAAAGAGTCTGTTCCCATTACCAGAATCGTCCCTTTCCTCGTGGCGTGTGAGGAGTCAGCAGCTCAGCTGATTCTGGTTTCTCTGTGGTTTTGCAGTTGTTGACCTTCCACAATACAGCTGCTAAAGGTGGACGAAGCCTACGGACCTGCAGCACACCATCTAGCTGCCTGCTAAGGTTGAGATGTCTAGGGTTTCTATTTACAGGGCTTCAGAGGAAGAAGAAATAATGAAAACGTGTCTGATCCAGAATAGTTTGAGCAGGAACTCAGTGGGGTATCTGTGTACACCTGGCCTTTTCCCACTGTGCCGTGCCAACAAGCACACCTGGCTTTCTTGGGCAAAATAGAAACCACGTTTCTTATGGTGATATCATCAACCTCTTTTCAGGTTTTGTTTTCGTCTGGAGCTTTCGTTCGTGCTGATGTGAGTGGATGGGGAATGAGCATAACGCTTAGGGCACCCAGTTCAGATTACAGACATACCCTGGGACTCTGTGGCACCTTTGACGGCATTCCAGAGAACGACTATCACACCGCCAGCGGGGTGGAAATCCCAAACCATGCTAACCTTCCTCTTTCTTTTATTAAGGAATGGAGGTAACAAAACCTTTCTGTTTCAATCAAATGTCATCGTTTTTTGATTCAGCCTTTCCTTTGCACTCTTAAAGACTTGTCAAAATAATAATAATAATAACCAAAGAAATCTTCCAAAGTTTGTAAGTTAATATGTGAGTGCCATCTTTACATTCCATAGTTGATTTCATGGAAAAGTGAAATTAAAGTGCCAAATGAGTATTTAAGTTGTGTGATGTATGATTCCAGTTGTATAAGCCCCATCCCTGGAGGGGTTCAAGGCCAGGTTGGATGGGCAACCTGGGCTGGTGGGAGGTGTCCCTGCCCATGGCAGGGGGGTTGGGACTCGATGATCTTTAAAGTCCCTTCCAATTCTAACCATTCTAGGATTCTATGGTTCTATGTAGGATTAGGTTTAAGTAGGTTTTGAACAAAGTATCAAGATATATAGAAAATACCCACTCTTCTCAAGTCTTGTATTATAAATTACTCCTGTGGGTTTGTGCTTTAACTGGTGTTTACATACAGCTGTGTGCTGCAGAGTCTGTGGTCCGTGCTGTAGTATCACTCAACAAAAAGAAAAAACAAATGTTGATACTGTGCTAAAACGATGAAAAATAGTTCAGACGCAGCTTCATCTTTTCCTTTCTTCTCTAGAATTTCACCAGGAGACAGCTTGTTTGACAAGACAGCCGCTTCTTTAACAGCCTCTAGAAAAAGAGTCTTCTGTGACTGCACACACGGAGATGCTGGATTATATCCATCAGTGAATAAACTGGAAGCGGTTTCTCACTCAGAGCTTCCTCTGTCTTGTAAAGAAGGGGAAAATGGTGGATTTCTTTCTTTGATACCTGGCCTGGATGTCACTGCTGAGTATCTCGGTCCTGGTGATGTTGTCAGAGGTTTAAAGAAGCGTTCATCTGCACGTGAAATGGACTCACCTACACTCCTGCAGAGGGAGGGTAATCAAACCAAACTTCATGAAACATCACTAACAAACACACGTGTCTCTGCAGTCTCAGTGGGAAAAACTGATGTAAAAAGAGAAGGAACTTCAAGCTCAGGCATTAGAAGAAATTCTCCCCATTACAGTATCCGTCAGTCTGTTACGAGCAGGGGGAAGCGCCAAAATTATTATGAATACCACCCCGTATTTCTCTTCCAAAGTCTTAGCCAAACAGACCTAGAGGGATATAGTTATTTTTTCCCAGAGGACCATGCCACTGACACAGACCAAAAATTTCTTCCTTCGTGGCCCACACCTTCTGGCCTCACGGAGCCCAGCGCTGTACTGCTGTGCCAGCAGGCAATAGCTAACTCCAGTGTCGGAAGGGCTTGTGGTGGCCTTCTTGGCCGGCGAATAGAGGATGCGATCGACATGTGTGTTAAAGATTTGCTGCTGAAAGACGACCTCACTTGGGCAGAAGCTTCCTTAGCTCTTCTAGAGAATGAGTGTGAGAGAAGGCTGTTAGAAGAAATAAATCACAACCCAGAGGAACTGGAAGGGTCAGTGGAGAGCCTGCTCATGGCCTTGAAGTGTCCCAGTCTCTGCAGCGGTAACGGGGAATGCGCAGAATGGGGCTGTGCCTGTTTTCAAGGCTACAGCTCCTACGACTGCAGCGTGCCGTCTGGTAAGTGGGAGGAAAAAAAAAATCAGATGTACTTAAATGACGTTCTCAATGTTTGTGCAACATACGTTTATTTTGCTGCCTTTCTCTCCCCCTTTTGCATGCTGGCAAGGTGGCCCTGTTTGTTATCCAGCAATTTAGTTCCAGTTTAATCCAGCCATAATTGTTTTCTGTTCAGCCTTCCTGCTTCCAAAGCACAAAATCTGGGCTTAGATTCTAGTATCTCAGGTATAAAAAATTTACTGCTCGCGAGTTTATAGTCGAGAGCAATGCTCCAAGAGGTCAGCAGTGTTTTCACACGCTGTCATCTTCAGGGAAGATCTGCCACATCCATCCATTCCTTAAGTTTTTATACTCCGTGAGATCCCGCCTATTAACTGTTAAGTGGGATGGTTTTCTCTTTGATGATGTTACATCTCTGTAAATGTGCAGGGAAGAGAACGGGCGGTGAAGAATAAAGAGGTAGAGCTGGGCAGGTTTGGATGTGGTGGCTTGTTGGTTTTTTTTCCCAGTATATAAAAGATTCAGTAAAAATGCCATTAAGCAGGTACACTGGAAAAGTATGAACAGTACCACAAAAGTCACAACCCTTTCAAAACAAGACCTGTTGATACTTTGGTTTGCAATGGTGGTTTTGTTTTAGTGACTCATTTAAAAGCAAACAGAGAAAGAGGTAAGAGAGTAATCAAAATAAGTATTTTATTCCTCCTGAAGTGAAATATGCTGGTTTTGCTTCATAAAAACTGGTTTTGAGTGTTGTAATATTTGACAGTTCATTTCCTGAAATAATTTCTACCTATTTTTTAAGCCTTTAAACAAAAGAATTCCTGTTACAAAACATTGCATAACTGTAACCTTTCCAGTTCCTATTACTAGGGTTATATTTAGATTTTACTTTGCAAAGTGTGATATAAAGAACCATAAGTGAGAAAACAAAACACATATTGACAAGTGCTTTGTTATTAGATGAATGTTTTCTCCGCTTCATAATTCTCAAGAGCAGACAAGAGCCTAGCTTTAAAGTTCAGGTTAATTTTAGAAATAAAAAATGTTTCTGCCTTTCTTCAGCTGTGTATGGATGTTGCTTTTTGCATCGTTTTCTTAGTTTTCTATTTAGATCTCAATCTAGATAGATATAAATAGAAAGCTTTTATATAGATAGTTTTTTGTATATATATAAAAAATGTATATAGCTATCTATAAAACCATAGTTTTCTTAGCTGGAGAGATAAATAAACATACTGCTTAAAGCAAAGGCAGATGAATGAGTTAATGTATTGACATTCATGATCTAATCTCTGCCTCGAAGACCAGGCTCCCGAAATCACAGAGCTGGAGAACGCCGGGCTGTGCGATATCCGCCAGTACGACTGCACGTCAGTGAGAGCTTTTGGGCACGGCTTCAGGGAGTCCTTGAATCTGAAATGTGAAATTATCAAGTTGCAGGTAGGTCGCCCTCAATAGTAACCATCACATTTTAAACTTCTCAGAGAGGGAGTGGGGGGGGAAAAATGACTAACGTATTATTCACTGGAGTGGGTACAGCCCAGTGCTTTAGTGGAAGCTGAAGGCAGAGGCACTCGGCGCTTTGCAGCAGACACTCAAGTCTCTGCAAGATTGCCATTTCCTCCCTGATAAGAGAATCACAAAAACGTAATGGGAATGTTCAGTGGCCGAGAGGGAAATAACAGCTTATGGCAACTATCCATCAGAAAAGGGCAAGGGCAGCCCTATTAGCAACGACCAGTACATTGTCATTCGGGTTTTTTAAGTGCTTGTGGAGAGGAATTGAAGCACCACTTCTTTGAAAGAGGACAGCGAGGTTAAAGACATTACTGGATTTCTGTCGGGAATCTAATGCTTGAAATAGCCCTTTTATAAACATAATAAATCTGTTACGAAAAGAGAGGGGCATTTTGGATGTGCTGTCCATTTCCCCGGGGTAGAATATGGCAGCTATTTCGTGATATATGTCAGCTCTGTAGCCCAGGTTTGACCAGGAGATTAAAAATGTCACACTGTAAACTAAGGAATTCGATGGGAAAATTTTGTTCTCGATAAAGAAGTTTTCCTTAGCTGGTTCCGACAGATGCTAAAGTTATTTTGACAGATGAAGAGGTGCTGGCTATAGATTTTTTTTCTTAAACACAACATGTATCTGCTCATCTGCAAGTTGGCTGGAAATGATAAAGTCAAGAGTAAGTTTACACTCCATTAGGTTAAAAGACTTTTATACCGAGCTGACAGTGAAGCAGTTCTTGGGAGTTCGCTTATCACAGTTTGAAATGGCTCAGTTTTAACTCATGGCGAGACATTCTGCTCTAACACCCTCTGTGGTGGTGTATTTGGCTCCCAACTACAAAAGCGTTCTATTAATCACTTGTATTGATGATCTTCTCACTGACAAGAGCAGGATTAGAAAATGATTGCTGTTATCTGGAGCTGAGGAGGAAGCTGAGGATTTTTTTTCCTTGAAAATACAAAAGAAAGGATGTTTGTTGGTTCTCTTTGTTTTGTTCTATTTTGTTTGTTTCGTTTTCAGTCCAGAGTAATGATGACTTTATGCAAAGGTCAATGGGCTTGCAACAGTATAGACCTCCATATGTTTTGACATGAAGCTTAAATGATCAAAGTTTCATAGAAGAGCCTTTTTTTGGCACAATTTAGAGCTAATACACACCAAGTTTCTTATTTTTTTAAAATCTTTTCACTTTTGAAAGGTTAAATCAAATCCATTATCTGTGGACTGTCCTATCATGCTAGGAAGGATGTAGTCTTGCCCATCATGCTGAAAGAGGTGATTGAGAATATTCTGTATCAAAATACTTCACAGATGCAGGACTCCTGCACATCTCTTGGTAGAGGTTTGGGTAGGCCGTGGCTGAGAAACCTGTCATTAAACAGATCTAGAATTTACAAAAATTTTTATAAAGGCTTAGAGCTTGATCTTCCCCAGAAAAAAAATACAGTTTTAGTTCCTTCTTATTTATGTCGAACTGCAGAATTAGTTTTTCTGTGAACCTAATGAGCTAGAATGCTAGTAGATGTAAAGGTTTTTTTAAATTGGTTTTTGAAAGGTTATAATGTTTCAGAAAAAATTAGCTGAACTTGCCTCCATCAGTGCTTCGGTCAAAGAGCATTATCATCCTGGGTCTGTTACCTTCGGCTCCCAAGATGAATCCTCGGATGACTTGACCATGCTTCAGTTCCGAAGAAAAGTCTACAGGGTTAATGTTGCCATCTCTTGGCTTGTGGGGGGGGCTTAATGGCTAATTGCCAATATTCCCCCAGCACCTGGACCGATACCTGAGCCCTGCCAAAAACCTCATCTGTTCCTTCAACTAAAGCTTGTCCTCTCCAGGGAGCAGAGAAGGGTAGGGACAGAAGCACTTACACATCAGCTGTCGGAGGATCACCCACTGCTTAACCCTCCCGGTACTCTCCAGCTGGAAGACCCGCTTGTCCTCAGTGATGCGGTGCCAACGGGCCATGTGGCAGTAAGGACTTCTCTGCCTCTTCTTCCACTGTGGCAGGCTTAGATAGAAATCTGTGTGTGCAAATAACGCCATTTACTGTTTTCCACTCCATTCTAATCCAGAGACATTAAACTCGTTCAATACAATTGGAGGGGTTATTTTTTATGATGAAAATATTTTCATAATTAATTTCACTGAAAAACAGATCTTCTGTCTTCACATTTAGTATAGCAACGGACAGTGGATTCCCAGAGAACCTCTAACGATGCCAGCTGCCTTCCAAAATGCCAGGACTGTCAACTGCCGGTTACCAAATGACAGCCAGCAGCCTGATGTCACGGATCTGGTTGATGATAAACCCATCGCCCGGTGGCAAATAAAGGTACTCACAGAAATTTCAAATATTTGCTTACAGCTATTCTATTAACATGACGATATTACACAGTTATTTTCCTTCTTTCAATGGTGTTAAAGGTGGAACTCAGCTTGTGGTCTCAGTTTCGTCACCCTTAGGTGATTTTAATCAAAGTGTTGAGTGCCGTTTGAGAGCGTTCTCCTGCTAGGGGACTGGTAGATAGAACCTAGGACTTACAGAGGAACACCTTCTTCAAGAGTGGAAGTTAAAGGCCAAGGTAGTTCCTGAAGAGGATTTCAAATGATATTAGGCACATTTAAGGGAAAAATTGAGTTGAGCCCAGTCTATGTGTATGAAACCCTGTGTGTGGTAGAAATCTGAGCTCTCGCACACATTGAGTCAAGGTCAGTAGAGTCTCCACACTCTTCAGTTTACCCTAAAGTAGACACCTACATGTGATTGCTCAAATATCTGCCTAGACTTACTGGCAAGAATGATTGGCTTTCTGATGACTATTAGGAGAGTTTGAGCAGCTAAATGGAGGTGTCTTATCAGACTGCTGTCCATGCTGGCGATACATTGACATCTGCCAGAGTTAATCCATGTTTACTGTCCACCTTGCAGATTTCTAATGATGGATTCATCTATAGCAACTCTAAAACTATGATAATATATGACGGAGCCTGCCAGACATGTGAGCCACAAGAACCTGTCTTATGTACGTTAAAGGTACGTACGTCATTACTCTCTATGTTTGTTTTGAAAATACAGGGGAAAAAAAATCCAGAAAAATCAGCAGAACTTACCCTGTTCTTGTTTCCAACAGGGATTTTCTGTAGAGAGAAATAATAAGCACAGAAAGAGAAGCTAGGATGAGGCAGTTTTGAAATAAAAAAAGTCAAATCAAAAACACTTCATAGAATTCACAAATAAACCCGAATGTACTGTCGGCTGTTTAGATTTAAAAGCAACATTAGTGGAAGTGCAGAATAGATTTGATTTTATTTTACCATTTACAAACCAATCCAGATTTGCTGTTTGATAACCAAAAATTAATGAATCACATTTGTCGTTTCTCTGAAAGGAGAAAACATGCAATATAGATGGACTCTGTTACGCTGAAGGTGACACCAACCCAAACAGCCCTTGCTTACTCTGCAGACCTGACGTGTCAAAGTTAACTTGGTCGGTTGTTGAAAGTAAGTTCTAAATTATTTGGTTGGTTGGGTTTTTTTTTTAATAGCAAGAGGTTGAAAATCTACTAAGTTTTTTAATGGATGGAAATAGTGAAATTTTAAGTTTAACCAGTGAAGTGTTTCCCTTAAAGCTTAGTACTGACAACTTTTAGTTTGTAATTTGATCTTGGTTTTCATCTGACATTCTCCTAATTTCTGAAAGTGGTATTTTGTTTTACAGACCATACGTGTACAAGTCAGGCTTTTTTCTTTCTTTTTTTTTTTTCCTTGCCCTGCCCCTCCCCAGTAGCCATTACAAATATCTAATGAAAATTAACAGCTCTCAGCCTAATTAGCACTTTGAAGTCTTTTGATAATTGGCATATCTACATCCACAAATGTTTGCCTTAGGAATAAAGGTATTTTTTCCTTCAAATGCCTCTGATACCAACTGAGAATACAAACTGATTTAAATGGCATGCTGTATTTATTAGCTACTTAATATGTGAATGTAAATCCACATCGATGTCATAGGCACATGGCGTGAATGAATGCTTTAAAGTATATCCAAGGCCGTCATAGTTTAGTTAGAAACCATGCTATGAGAAGAAGACCCAAGTCTTGATTGTTCATTTTTCCATAGTACAAAGTCCTAGCCTAGAAATTGTAGCTCTTTTGGCTCAGATCTTAGTCTTTGGATATACAGATCACATTGGTCCCTTCACCAAATGGAATGTCTCTTGGGACTTCACTCATAGCTAATCCAGGAGGCCCCGTTGACCCAAGTGCATCTCAAATACAAGTGTTCCACCGGTGTTTACACGGATGAATGTGCTGGCAAGACTGATTACTGGGAGTGGGGCTTCTGGTGCCTTCTTTTCCAAGTTCAAACTTGTACTGAGAGCCAAATGGATGCTTATTCCAAAAGAATGAAACCTGAATGAAATAAAGTTAATCTCATCCAGCGGTCAGGGCATCCAGGGACTTCCATGTTGATGATGACTTCCATGACTTCTGGTCATCAGAAACGAGAGAAAAATATAACCGATTCCCCAAACCAAGGAGCGCAACCTCTCCTCTGGAGTGGATGACCTGAGGAACAGGTTGTCAGAATCTTAACTGCTGAGACACTGATTATGGGTTCTTCTCCCTTCATGGTTGCTGCCACCGTGGGTGGGTTCCTGCTTGGAGCGATCGCTTCACTGTAACCCAAAACTCAGCAATCTTAGTCACTTCCCCATGTCCCGCCTTCCAAACCTACACCCTCCCCAGGGCTTCTGATTCTCTTTTTCACAGAACTTGTCCTGGTGCTACAGTTGTGTTTGCTTTTATGTGGAGCCCCTAGAAATCTAGTTATTCCTGCCAAACAGGGCAGAGCTCAGCAGTGCAGGCGTATCAATAGACTAAGACTTACCAGCACGTGAGGTTTTCACATGGTTGAAATCCTTCCAGTGAGCAAAGAACTTATTCCATCACCTCACGCTCAGTTTTGCCAAGATAGTCCCTGCAGCCCATTCCCCGTGCTTAACGATGTCTGTTGGTTTGTTACAGGAAACACCAATCACCTCAGAGTTTTATGGCTTCTTTTCCTTTCATCTGCAAGCTATCTCCACGTAGTAAAAAGACGGTGGTTAAATTCGATAAATTCTCCTTTCAATGTATAGATGCATCTTCACAAGCCGTTGTGTAGTATAAGCAATTTCTTGATTACACTGTTACAATGAAAATATGTTTTTCCTGTGCCATTCAAATGACATTAGAATTTAAGAGAAATAATTACATGTGACTTCCTTAATGGAAAGATATGCTCCTTTTAATTTTTTGTAAGTATATTGCAACTTTTGCTTAAAAGAGGAAAATATCTCCTTTGTTACAGACAACCAGCCTCCAGTGCTTGAAACTTTTCAGGGTATGCTACAGACTTTTTATGGAGAAGATTTTGTGTATCAGTTTTTGGCTTCAGATCCAGAGGGCTCTGCTATTCATTTCACAATGGATTCTGGTCCAGAAGGTGCCAGTCTTTCCCCTTCAGGTCTCCTTTTGTGGAAAGCTGTGTCAATGAACCTCCATAAATTAACATTTTCTTTGACAGATGACTGCAATGCACAGACTAAGGTAGAACTAGAGGTAATGAATATTACGGTAAAATGACATCTACTAGTAAGATGTTTAAGACATCTAATTACGAACCTCGTAGCTGGTTCATTAAAAGAAGAAAACTGTCTCATTGGGCGTGTCTTGTAGGTCAGTGTAAAATCATGTGATTGCCTCAATAATGGCTCCTGCGTGACAAACGTTAATTTCCCACCTGGAAGTGGAAGATACCTGTGTGTGTGCGTGCCTGGGTTTGAAGGTGATCTCTGTCAAGTGAACGCCGACGACTGTAAACTTACCCGGTGCGGGGCTGGCAGGTGTGTGGATGGAATAAACAGCTATTACTGCGAATGTCCGCCCGGGCTTCAAGGTAAATTGCTATTTTATTTACCTATCTTTATCACATTTAGTGATATGTAGGAATTTATGATTTTATGTCTACATTTATTTATTTTTTTTTTAAATTTTTGACTGTAAATAGCTTGCTGTTAGAGCCTGAAGAACTTTTATACGATGTACTTGTCCCTGTCCATGGCAGGGGGGGTTGTAACTCGATGATCTTTCAGGTCCCTTCCAAATCTCAACATTCTATGATTCTACTTGAAGATTTTTTTTCCCTGCATGAACGCAAGGGTCATTTCTATTACAAGAGCAAATTTCCACTGTTGTGCTCGGCAGAGGTGAATGTGGTGAAACACAGGAGTGGGATGAGTTTGGTTACAGCGTTGGTTCCTCCTGTGCCTGCAGATGAACATGCGGTCCCCACAGCCCATCTTCTCCATCCTCTGCAAGATATTTAAGATGAGAAAATGTGAATAAAAAACCTGGTCAGCCATACTGAAATACTTTGTGATGCTCGGTAGATGCCTTTTTTGGGATTTCAGCACCCGCATACGTTCTGCTTTCATCTTATATAAACACACTGTCAAAGTTTAGTGACACGGCATCATTAAAAAATAATCTGTATTTCCACGCAGGTAAAAATTGTCAAGATGATGTAGACGAATGCGTATCCACCCCTTGCTTCCCGGGAGTATTGTGCTTCAATACTTTTGGTTCTTACTATTGTGGTCCCTGCCCAAATAATCTGCACGGAGACGGGAAGTCATGTTACGGTAAAATCATTTGTCTTGCAGATGAATGCTCTTATCTTTCTGTAACTCGGATAAAATATCTTGGGTCGTGCTTCATGTTTCTAACAATAACTCAGAGCTTTTTTCAGTAGTCAGCAGAACGGGAGGGTGTCTGTCAGTGCTGGTGGCTGGGATGGGGTCTCGGTTGATGGCATCAGGCTGTGTTGGGTCACGTAGTTGTAAAATGCTTTTTTGGGTGACTAAGAAAAACAGATACAAAATCTTTTATACTAAAGTAGAATGCAATGAAATGGCTTGGGGTGTTTTTCTGCATTATTTTCGTAATATGAGCTATTATTGATAAAATGATTTTTCTATTAGATTGCTTAACATAGAACTATTGACCCACCTTAAGGCACTTGACAAATAAGATAACCAAACGTTTATTTATGTTGCAATTACTGAGTAACTTGTACGGCTAAAATACTCTATTGAGAACTATCAAGGAAAGTTTTCTCCTTTTGTTCTGCTTTTTGAATTTTGAGTTATTCTTATCTACTAAAAATTTAACCCTGCTTGTAATTTATTTGCAGTTGAAACAAAAGGAACGACTAATGTGTCTTCACACCTTTTGTGTTTAGAAAGCTTTGAAGACGCTAACGTTGAGAGAAAGGATTCCACAGAAGAAATTGGAGGGAATAAAGGTGATTTTTTTTTCATTAAGAAAATGGAATTTCTGATTCACATACTGATAAAAATATAGCTGGCAAATAATTATTCCAGTCAGTTTTATGTTACTCACTTTAATTTTTCAGGTTGACTCAGTTTAATTCATTCCTGGGGCTGTAGCGTGATCTGGAAAATGAGACTGAAATGGCAATATCAACAAATCCCTTAGCTCAGTCGAGCCATTTCATTGACAGTGTGATGTACGAGGTTCTTGCCGTTGCCTTTTGTTGCTGTAACCCCTGACATGAGATAGGGAACGTGGGATAGGGACAGCTTTTTTATGAGATAAGCAAAAGTTTATGGCATTACGTTAAATGCCATTTTCCTACTTTTAACTCCAAAGAAAGGTGAAGAATATGGCATGTGAACAGCTTAATTCCAAAACTTCATTAACACCATCGCTGGCATTTTCAGCTCCATGCCTGCTGGGGTTTCTTTTGTGGGAAATAGTGCTATTCTGCTGCATATTTTCCCTGTATCTCTGAATTGTTAGTAGGGGAGGAGGAAGACTCCCTCTCCCCGCTGCCAGTGCTGGATAATTCTTCACTGGCTGCAGTATGGTTTGCTTTTCAGCAGTGGAAGACAGCACTGCAATAAAATTCAGTGAAGTTTAACCTTTTCTAGACCATTTTCTAGTACTGATCCAGATGGGGTTAGGTCTAAAGCCAGGCTGGATGGGGCTTGGAGCAACTTAGTGTGGTGGGAGGTGTCCCTGCCCAGAGCAGGGGGGTTGGAACTCGATGATCTTTAATGTCCCTTCCAACTCCAACCGTTCTATGATTCTATAGCTTAAGTTCAGCTAGATGAGCTTCTCCAGTTTCATTCTGCCCTATAACGCTAGAATAGATACAGCATCCTGCCAGCCTGGGATTGCAGTGCTACACTCCTTCCCACATGCTTTTCCTGGGCAGAATATGAAGAACTTCTCATTCACTTTGCACGCTGTTCAACGAGGAGGCTGTCAGTTTCTGCTGTTCATAAAACACATGAAACATCCCACTAATGAAACCCACCTGGAAACATTAAGAAAGTTGATGGAAAAAAAAGTTTGGAGAGTAAACAATGGTGATGCTTGTGCTCCCAGGTGGGGGATTATTCACCTAAAATACTGTCCGTGGTGCATCAGTATCAGCGTGTGCATGCTTATGATGGAATATCTGCTTCTAGACTCCAGGCTTGTTGCTGGCACAAACGTGCTGGTGAGCCATAGGCAGTGTCTTTTCTCTAAACTATGTTTCATTTATCTACTTGCAAGCAGAATATGTAGCTGGTAATTTGCTCTGACAATAAAGCTGTTTATTGACCTAGCAGGGGAAAATCTCTGCTTTCTGCTTCATGTATATATATATATACGTATATATATATATATGCTGCTTCCAGCCAGGAAAAGGCCATGGTGAGGGTGGGGAAGGATGCAGCCAGAATACCTTGATCTTCTCCAGTTCTGCCAGTTAGGAGTTAGGTTGTACTGGCCGTATACTCTGGTGCAGCACACGGGAGAGGCTTCCTGAAGCACAGAATGAATGGGCTGTACGTTTCTCTGTTCAGAAGACATTCCTTACCCTCAGAAGGAAGAAAGTCTCATCATATTCCTGTACTTTCTCCCCCCTCTTTCTTTCTGATGTGCTGTAGGTTTTCAACAACCATTCTTTGAGAAGGCTTTAAGCAACTCAAGCTCTATTCCCAGTTCTACAGATGTCCCCAAGAGATTGGTTTCTACACAAATGGTGGGCAGCAGCACTCCACCAGCCTCCACCGTACAAACCATCTCCACTTGGAAGCCACTTAGTTCTCAGAGAAGCTCTCCTGTACAACCTGCTGTTACTGGAAATGTTGCTCGTGCTCTTGGCACCATCGGTGGTCACCCTGCTAACGTGGAAGAGAGTTCTTCAGCACATGCTGCAGCACCTGAGAAGAAAACAAGGGTGCAAGCTGAGACCTACAGCGACTTTGAGACCAGCAGGAAGACTCCTCCCAGCAGCAGAACAAATATAAGCAAACGGCTTTCATTGCCGAGCAAAGTCTTCAAAGGTGGAAGCTCTCACAGAGTTCAGCACCTGTTAGCCAAGCACAAAGCGAGCACTTTACCTGTTGTCCTTGTGGAAGCCACTGTCCCACCAAAACTGCTTCCTGAGGAACTGAGTGAAATAGTGGTTCCTAAAGCAGTGACCTGTACCCACGTGCCCTGTTTCCCTGGCGTGCCTTGTGAGCCAGCTCAGGATGGAGGCGTCAAGTGCGGGCGGTGTCCTGACGGTTATTACGGAGATGGTTTCACTTGCAGAGGTGTGTCAAATAACCCCACTGGAGGCTTTTGCAGAAAAGAATCTTGTGAGATCTTTATGATGAAATACATTGTTGTTGTTCTCAGGCTGGAGCACCTCTACTGTGCTCAGGCTGGAGCATCCTGGAGAAGAGAAGGCTCCAGGGAGACCTTAGAGCAGCCTTCCAGGATCTGAAGGGAGCTCCAGGAGAGCTGGAGAGGGACTCTTTGTCAGGAAGAGTAGTGACAGGACAAGGGGTAATGGTTTTAAATTGGAAGAGGGGAGATTTAGATTGGATATTAGGAAGAACTTCTTTGCTGTGAGGGTGGTGAGGCACTGGAACAGGTTGCCCAGAGAAGCTGTGGCTGCCCCATCCCTGGAGGGGTTCAAGGCCAGGCTGGATGGGGCTTGGAGCAACCTGGTGTGGTGGGAGGTGTCCCTGCCCATGGCAGGGGGGTTGGAGCTTGGTAACCTTTAAGGACCCTTCCAACTCTAACCATTCTATGATTGTTACTGTGTGATCAGTGAAACGTAGAAAGTATTGAATTTTCTCATTTTCATTATTAATGTTGGCAGAGCTTTTAGTTGTGTGGATGCGCTTAGAAGTATTGTTTCTGTCATGTATCATGTTCCCCACGTAGGGACAGGGACCCAGTGGGTTCTCTGTGATCTGCTCGTTATGTCAGGCAAGACACAGCTGTGCCAAAACGCCGCTTTCATTTTCCTTATTCCTTTCTTTATTTCCTTCGCTGCCTTCCAGCGAGATGCAGACAAACCTGTGGCAAAAATATGGAGTGTGTGGCACCCAATATTTGCAAATGCAAGCCCGGTTACGTTGGGTATAGCTGTCAGGCTGGTGAGTATGGCATCTTGATTTAGCCTGCGGTAACTCATTCCCATGGATCCGTGGTTTGAAGATCACTGTTGATTTTTATGTTTGTTTTTTTGGGGTTGGGTTTTTTTTTTTGCACAGCTCTCTGCAAACCTGAGTGCAAAAACCACGGGAAATGCATTAAGCCCAACGTCTGTGAGTGTCTACCAGGATACGGTGGCTCCGCTTGCGAGGAAGGTAAAGGGAATATTTTTCTCCTTTGAAAGTACCCCAAGGATGCTGTAAATAACTTCTGTACTGTTCATTCTAGCAGCAAAGAGGGGTGTTCTTTTTACTTGACCAGAACCCTACCCTGCTTTTTTCGTTACATGCTGTAAATGTCGTGATTGGCTATTCCTAAATTCAGCTTTTGCAGTAAGTAGAGGAGTTCACCAGTGCATGTAGATGCCTCTAACCTAAACACTCCCCAAGTCCTGTCTGGAAATTGCCTCCGATTTCTTTTCTTCATGGTGGCCTCACTACTTCTCGTGACTTATTCTCGTCAAAAGGCATTGTGTACATCTCCTTGGTTTATTTCCAGTTCTTTGCTCCCTGTCAGTTATTAGCATTGCCCTCTTTCCAAAGCATACCCAGCCGGTGCATCTTTTTAGAGGTGATTTCTTCAACAGCCTAATTCTGTGTCTGCAGCACGTTGTAACCCACCCTGTCAGAATGGAGGCACGTGCTTGGCCAGAAATCTCTGCACCTGCCCGTACGGTTTCGTGGGACCGAGATGCGACACAAGTAAGCAAAAACACCTAAGGGGAGAACGGGGAACATTCCTCCTCTTTGTCAGGTGCAAGAAAGCCAATTGTGGCTTAATTTTTTGATGCACTCTGTCTAATGCCAGCAAACGACATCGGACCCGTGCCTCTTTGAAGGCTCCTGTCCTGGGGCTTTTTGAACATTAGGTACTATTTGCAACTTTGAAAACATCAGGTACTATAAAAATTGCAAAAGGTTTATTATTTATGATTCACGAACATGGAACCCTTGAGGGTGTTGTGGGTGTGATCCTACCTTTAGAACAGAGACAGGTGTTTGATATGTCTTTAGAGCTTTTTACCTTCTAGCATCTGGAATTGGTGAGACACTGGGGGGCGTTCAGAAGCTGGGATCGGTGAAGAGTGAGTCAGAAAAACTGGGAAACTGAGTTCAGAACCACATGATGGTCTCTGTCTATTTTTTTTTATTTTTTTAACCTGACATAGAAATTGGAAAATTTGCTGTGACTGTAGCTGAAAGACTGAAATGAGTTAGTGTCACATGAATTATCTTTAATACATCAACTTCTACCTGTCGCAATTTGGCAACTCCCACTTTTGGGTACACTTCATACTGCTAATTTTTATCATACCGTATTTATATCCAAACGTAGTCATGCTGTGTATGGATCGCTCACCCAGATGTGCTGCTGCATTACTGACCCTGAATTGAGAAAGTCCTTTGTTCATCTCCTCTGCCAACCCCAGAACTCTTCACTCTCAGTTTTTCTTCCTCTAGCTTGAATGCAATTAAAACAAACAAACAAAAGGCAAAAAAAAATATTTAAAAAGCTGCTCTTTGTTAAATGATACTGAAGAGAATGAGGTGTTGTCCTGAAAAAGTGATTCATGGGTTTCCACAGCCATGAAATTTGAATATCTTTACTTGTTTCTCTGGTGTCATTCTAAACATGCAGCTGCAATTGCTGAAGTGAGAGAGGACACCTGAGCGAACTTTCTTGAAGTCCATCAAATCTATCATGTAACGTGGTCCATTCACCTCTTACTATTGAATTTCCTTTTTTATTTTTTTTTTTTTTAATTTATTTGAAGTTTGCTAGATTTTAACACTGGATATAACCAGGCCCTGGATAATTTAGTGGAAAGATATTTTATTTACCTTTGTAGTCTGGTGTTAGCTTTTTATGGCTTTGAGACTGGATTAATCTGTTTGGCAATCCCTGTTCTACCAGTGGGATGGTATGTTATTTCCAGTGTTAATATTTACAAAAGAACTGAAAAATGAATCAAGCGTAATTTTTAACGTATCTCTTTCCCTCTCTCTCCCTCCCCCTCCCAACCTTTCTCTGTTTTTCCCAACCTTCTTGGCTGGCAGTGGTTTGCAACAGGCACTGTGAAAACGGTGGCGAATGTCTTACTCCAGACATCTGCCAGTGTAAACCTGGGTGGTACGGACCGACCTGCGGTACAGGTAACACTCCCACCACTTCCACCTTCCTGGAAGAGTCTCCTTGGGACCTCCTGCCTGTTGGAGCGGGTCCAGAGGAGGGCCATGAAGATGATCAGGAGGCTGGAGCAGCTCTGCTCCAAGGACAGGCTGAGGGAGCTGGGGCTGTTCAGCCTGGAGAAGAGGAGGCTCCAGGGAGACCTTAGAGCAGCCTTCCAGGATCTAATGGGAGCTACAGGAAGGCTGGGAAGGGGCTGTTCACAAAGCCCTGCTGTGGATTTATGAGGGGCAATGGATCTAAGTTGGAGAAGAGTAGATTTAGGTTGGATATTAGGAAAAATTTCTTTACTCTGAGGTGGTAGAGCACTGGAATGGGTTGCCCAGGGAGGTGGTTGAGGCCCCTTCCCTGGAGATATTCAAGGTGACACTGGATGAGGCCCTGGGCAACCTGGGCTAGTTGGGTATGTCCCTGCAACTGCGGGGTGGTCGGACTAGATGGCTTTTGGAGGTCCCTTCTGGCCTGGATGATTCTATGATAATTTGGAGCCGTGTGGCTGAGACAGCAGCGATGTCCCTGCATGTTGGTTCCGCTGCCACCAGCACCCCTAGAAAGTCTAATGCTGATCCTAAAATTTTGGGTAAAGATTTCATGTGAATGGGGCCAGTCTTTTTTTCAGTGGTGCACAGTGACAGGACAAGAAAGAACAGACATAAACTTGAACATCAGAAGTTCCATCCCAACATGAGGAGGGATTTCTTTCCTTTGAGGGTGGTGGAGCCCTGACACAGGCTGCCCAGAGAGGTGGTGGAGTCCATCTCTGGAGATGTATAAAACTCACCTGGACACATTCCTGTGGGACCTGCTCTGGCAGGGTTTGGAGTAGATGATCTCCAGAGGTCCCTTCCAACCCCTACAATTCTGTGATTCATTCTGGTGCTACCTGCAGTTCTCTTAGGTGTTTGAATTCCTGTCCTTGCAAAAGAAGTACCGATTTTATAGACTCTGGTTGGATGTCACGCTTCCCACTCTTCCTGAACCTGTTTTCCACAGCAATGTGTGATCCCGTGTGTCTCAACGGTGGTTCCTGTACTAAGCCAGATGTTTGCCTCTGTCCACGTGGATTCTTTGGTGCCCAGTGTCAGAACGGTAATTTTATTGGTTTATTTATTTTTTTCCTTTTTCCCCCCTCCTTCTTCTTACCTGCCACTATCAGCAAATATGTGAGAAAACTTTCTTATCTTTCAACACTAAATTCACAATCAACTCATGTGCCTTAGAAGCGGTGCACAATCTGTAAAATAAATCTAAATTTATCCCGATAAATCTGTAAAATTTATTTAGATAATCTGTAAGAATCTCTCGACAGAGAGTACATTAGGGTTTTTTTTAATATTTCATGGCTGCTTCAGTCAATGTCCAAAGAGCGGGGAAACTCAAATCTTACCTTCTCTTCCACTCAGCTTTTTTTAACTTTTCAACTATTTCTATGGCATCTTACGTAGCTGTAGTTACTCACGTACAAATGCAGTTCCCAGCCTTGGCATCTTTTTAGCTCATTTTGTCTTTATTGACTTAAGAACCAATCCGCATTAACGCTATTTTTACAAGACAGGCCTGATGCCTGTGTAAGCTGTCCGAATCCTAGCGTTGTGCTCTCGTTTCCTAGAATTATATCTCAAACTAAATGCAGACTCCAGCCTTTTCCTCCTGCTTGTATCTTTTAGCTGTCTGCAGCCCGCCTTGTAAGAACGGTGGTCACTGCATGAGAAATAACGTCTGTACTTGTCCTGATGGCTACACGGGCAGAAGATGTGAAAAAAGTAAGCCAGCCTTAAAAGCCTTCCAGGATCCGCAATTAACCCATAAATTCTTCTGTAATTGGTTAAATGTACTAAACGGCAGGTGGGTTTGATTTTTTTTTTAAGGTGTCTGCGAGCCAAGGTGCATGAATGGAGGAAAGTGCGTAGGGCCAAACGTTTGCTCTTGTCCTTCGGGATGGAGAGGAAAAAGATGTAACACTCGTAAGTACCTTGTAGTTTGTACGAGAACCGTAACTTTAAAGTGATAGACTTTAAAGTTATGTCTTTAGACATAAAGAGCTTTAAAGTCTATGTCTGATGTAAAACGAATGTCTGTTTAGACTTTAAAGTCTATGTCTGATGTAAAACGAATGTCTAAAGGACAGCTCTGCCCACACCAGCGATGTGACGTTAGTGCCAAAGAATTCAAGAATATGCATATATTGACCAAATTATGGTCTGTATTAATATAGAATAAATTAGATACTTTAAAATCTGTAATAAAAAATATACTACATATAAAATAAAAATTATGGTCATCTTCCCAGCAAAATGTAGGACGGAGAACTGATACCACACAGTTCTGAGGCTAAATCATGAGACCAAAATATCTTTTAAATTCTTGTGTGGCAAATAATGCTTCTCTTGCTTCTTATTTATAAGAAACATCTGTATTTCTGCAAAAAGCTGAAGTGAAAGAATTTCAATTTGTGCTGTCGGATGCATTTCTTGAATAGGAAAAGAAGTAGACTGAAAGATGGGAAAACTTAGTGGAAATAGTGGGAAATGACTGGAATAGAATATGCAGCAGGGCACAGGCTCTTTAGGAAAGGTGGGAATAGGGCTGTGATGGTAGCAGAACTGTGGGTCACATTGCACCTCCAAGAAGATATTGATGGTGTATAAATAGAACGTGGCAGTGGGGATAAAAGCAGAGTGTGTGTGAAAATCAGCATGAGAATAAGTGGTAGGAATGCAACAGATGAAGTTTTAGTGCCCCCCATAGCATCCACCTGAGACTCCGGTGTTGATGTGGCCGATGAGCTCTCTAAGGGTCTAAGGTCTCTAAGGGTGTGGAGGAAAACCATTTTTCCCTGCGTTATTCGCTGTAATTATTGGAAAGTTTTATTGGAAAAAACATTACCCATATTGACAGGGGTGAGATCTTCCTGGACACCATGAAAGAGAGGATTGATTATCAGGTAGGCAGTTAACCAACGAGAAATAATAGTGGGTTAGATTGATAAACAAGGATGGATGTGTGGAAAAAGGGGTCAGAGGAAATAACTTTGGATCAAATGTTCACGAGTTGATTCGCTGCCTGTTAAATTGCACGATAGGCAAAAGATTCCTCACTAAGGTGTGGGTTTTGGAAAGGTAGATGTGGAAGCAACCCCAAAGATGGTGGTGCTGAGTCAATCGAGTATTTCAGGCTTTAGTAGGAACCTGTGATGAATGAGAACATCTCAATGCACGCTCTGGCTGTGGGGCTTTCTGCTCCTAGTTGTTGATCCCAGATGGATTTTCAGTGTATTTGATGTGAGTCTTGTGTAGGGAAAGCGCTCAACCATTCGTGGGCATCCTGGAATGTAAGTAGTAAGTAGGAGGGGATGTAACCGAGCTCTGTGATGATGTCTGTGCAGCGATCTGTCTTCAGGAGTGTAAGAACGGCGGGGAGTGCATTGGACCAAGTACGTGCCATTGTCCTCCGCAGTGGGAAGGAATCCAGTGTCAAACACGTAAGGATGATGTGACCTGAAACCTCTTACTTCAGCACCATTGAGCTGCATCTTGGTTGTGTTTTAACCCAAATCTGTGTCAAAGGCAGGGTAAAGAGTAGAGGTTCCTTTGCCCGTTCTGAAACCCTCCAGAAATGTATAGAATAATACAATTGCCTGGATTGGAAGGAACCTTTCAGATCGAGTCCAACCAATAACCTGACACTGACAAAATCCATCACTGAACCATGTCTCTGAGCACGACATCTACTCATCTTTCCAATCCCTCCAGGGATGGTGACTCCACCGCTTCCCCGGGCAGCCCACTCCAAGGCTTAAGAACCCTTGCAGCGTAAAAATTTTCCCTAATATGCAATCTGAACCTCCCCTGGTTGAACTTGAGGTCATTTCCTCTTGTCCTATTGCCTGCAACTTGGGAGAAGAGACCAATTTCCACCTCTCCACACCCTCCTTTCAGGTTGTTGTAGAGAGCGAGAAAGTCTCCCCTCAGTCTCCTCTTCTCCAGGCTGAACACCCCCAGCTCCCTCAGCCTCTCATAAGGCTTGGTCTCCAGACCCCTCACCAGCTCCGTTGTCCTTCTCTGGACCCGCTCCAGCACCTCAATGTCTTTTTTTTTGTGGTGAGGGGCCCAAAACTGGACGTAGTATTTGAGATGGGGCCTCAGCAGTGCCAAGTACATAAGAACGATCACTTCCTTACCACCACCCTGTTCCTGGTACAGGCCAGGATGCTGGTGGTCTTCTTGGCCACCTGGACACACTGCTGGCTCGCATTCAGCCGGCTGTCAAGCAGCACCCCCAGGTCCTGATGGTGCAATGGCAGCCCAGGAGCATGGTACTGGGCAGTGGCTCGGTCTAACACCATTTCGCTGCTGTAACAGCCCCGAGAGGCCTTTGTGACAGCTTGAAGTAGTTGGATGCGTTAAAAACCACCTTACTCGTGTCCCTGTCTCAGTTTCTTTCATGCCCCCCAGCATGTTCCCATATTCAGTCTGCCTCAAAGGGCATGAGAACGTTGCTGGCTCCATGTGACTGTGAAGTCTCCTTAGATTGAGGGGTGGTTCCCCATGAAAATACCTAGCAAAAAGCAGGCAGAATAAGTACACAGAGCTGGCAGCTGCTTTTCCTTCACCAAGTTGTTTTCAAGTCACATCCGTGTGTCTCTCATTTTAGCTGTGTGCAACCAGAAGTGTCTGTTTGGAGGCAAGTGCGTGTTGCCTAACGTGTGCTCCTGTCGTCCTGGTTATACCGGAGTCCTCTGCGGGAAGAAAATTCAGGTACGTGTAGAGTCAAAACGCCCATCACTGATGCAGTGGTTTGGGAGTCGATATCGAGTCCCGCCTTGTCCAGTGAAGCAGCATGAAATGCACCAGTTGGGTTTGTCTGATTTCTTCCTTTCAGTCTCCAGTGAGGGGAAAAACTCATAAAATTCCTAGGAGCCATTCCAGTAATTTATGGGGAAGAGCATCCCACCGCTGACTTTCTCAGCTTGCATGGAGTCAAGCCCTGTCCTTTTTCCACCGACCGCACTGTCACTCAGTTCATCCCAGTTCCTGCCCCACCCTTGTCTTGTCCCATGATCCTGTTGTACTCCTTCGATTGAGCACCAACAGTGGTTCACTGGAGTCGTTTAATTAAACATTTCATTGCAACTAACCTTTCTTTTGCTATGTCTGAAGCAGAAAACATTCTACTCTTCTCACATATTACAGAGTCACAGGACAATATGGGGTTGGAAGGGACCTCTGGAGATCATCTAGGCCCAGCCAGAGCAGGTCCCGCAGGAACGTTTTCAGGGAGGTTTTGAGTATCTCCAGAGACAGAGACTCCACCACCTCTCTGGGCAGCCTCTTCCAGGGCTCTGCCACCCTCACAGGACAGATGTTACTCCTCATGTTTAGATGGAACTTCCCATGTTCAAGTTTGTGCCCGTTCCCTCTTGTCCTGTCACTGAGCACCACTGGAAAAAGCCTGGCCCCTTCCTCTTGACACCTTTTCTTCTCATTTCAGCACATTTAGACCCTTTGCTGCTGCCAGTAGGACATGGCCTGGCTGATTTTGGCGCTGTGTACGGGTGCTCTTCCATTACGTTCATCTTTCATTTCAGGCCACTGCTCACTCCTCTCTTTTCTTCCCAAAACCATTTTCCTCTTTTGGTCTCCTGCTGCAGCTAAGAAAGCATATTCTACCCTTCCTATCTTTCCTTTGCTTTTAGTACTTGGCTACATTATGTCTTTCAATATAAAACCTGTAACGAAACTGCTAGAGGCACAGGTATTTTTAGGGAGAAGTGAGTAAAAACCGGAGAACATGGTGCTGGTTTAACTTTCATCCAACCTCAGTTTCTCTCAGTGGAAACTACTGGGACTTCAGGTGTTTTTTTTTCCTACTTTCTCAAGTCAGAAATCAAATGCCAGCACCGTTTGTGCTCAGACAGCAGAGAAGTACAGCTGGGGCAAATATGTTTAAGAAACTGAAACTATTAATAAATGCCTTAATACAGTAGAAAACTACACATCCTGTAGGAATAGAATCATAGAATGGTTAGAGTTGGAAGGGATCTCAAAGATCATTGAGTTCCAACTCCCCTGCCCTGGGCAGGGACACCTCCCACCAGACCATGTTGCTCCAAGCCCCATCCAGCCTGGCCTTGAACCCCTCCAGGGATGGGGCAGCCACAGCTTCTCTGGGCAAACCTGAGCCAGGGTCTCACCACCCTCACTGCAAAGAATTTCTTCCTAATATCCAATCTAAATCTCCCCTCTTCTATTTAAAACCATTACCCCTTGTCCTATCACTACTCTTCCTGACAAAGAATCCCTCTCCTGCTCTCCTGTAGACTCCCTTCAGATCCTGGAAGGCTGAATAAGACCATAATGTTTGCAATACAGGATTCCAGAACGTGCTCTAAAACAAATACTTTTAAGTGTTTACATAAATATATTCTGCAAAGCATTAGTGTATTTTTAACCCAGAAAACAGTGTGCTGTGTGAGATCCTGACCAAAACAGCACGTTTTCTTCAAGAAAGAAACAATTTCTATTCACAAATTTAACCTCATGTTGTGTTTCTGCATATCAGGAAAGCAGACGGTCATTAAAATTGTTTCTTAAACTTTTCTTAAGTAAATTTTACTAAACTTAAGTATCTTAAACTTTACCATAATAAGAGGCTTTGTCATTAAAGTCTGTTTTTACCTTTTTTTTGTTTTGTGTTCCTCCAAGGTACAAAGGCATAACGGTTGAAGGAGAGAAGCCTGTCAATGAAATGGCAACGCTGCGTGGATGTCTGAGACTTGAAAGCGGGAAGGATGTTGAAGGCAACTGCAAAGTTTATTTAAATGAAAGGAATACCCAGATGCATTATTTTAAAAGATTCGTATTAGCCATGAAGTTTGGTGAACTTCAATGCCAATGATCTTGTAGTCATTTAAAATACATGTATATTTCTCTATTTTTTTGCTACCTCCCGTGCTACCCTCCATCTCTGATTCTTCACCAGCCTCACAAATGATGCAAACCCCAAATTCTACAATTTGCCAATGGAGCCACTGGGACCGTGAGATTCCTTTTTGGGAACAAGACTGTGAGAGCTGCCAAGCGTCTCTGGGAAAGACGGCGGCGCTTCATCCCTTGTGAACGGTACCTTCCACTTTTAAACACTGTTTACAGAATCACAGAGTGATTGGGGATGGAAGGGACCTCTGGAGATAATCCAGTCCAACCCCCTGCCAGAGCAGGACCACAGGAATGTGTCCAGGTGGGTCTGAATGTCTCCAGAGATGGAGACTCCACCACCTCTCTGGGCAGCCTCTATCAGGGCTCCGCCACCCTCAAAGGGAAGTTCCTCCTCATGTTTGGATGGAACTTCCTTTATTCAAGTTTGTGCCCATTCCCTCTTGTCCTGTCCCAGGGCACCACTGGAAGAAGATTGGACCCATCCTCCTCTCCCTCCCTTTAAGTATTTATATGCATTGATAAAATGCCCTCTCAGCCTTCTCCAGACTAAAAATACCCAAGTCCCTCAGCCTTTCCTCACAAGAGAGATGTTCTAGTCCCCTCATCATCTTTGTAGCCCTTTGCTGTACCCTCTCCAGCGGTTCCCCATCCTTGAACTGTGGGGCCCAGAACTGGACACAGCGCTCCAGATAAAGTTCCCATACATGTAACTTGGCTTTGTACAGGAGAAAAAGCTGAACTAGTTTTTGGGTTTGGTTTTTTTTTTTTTTTTTGGTCTTGTATTTGGGTCAGTCTGTTATAAAGACTGGCAGGTAGTGAGGAAGGAGGGGGAACCTTGACCAAGGCTGGGCCACTTGACCAGAGAGCCACGGCCACCTCTTCCTAACAGCCAGCCAGACGGAGAGTAATTATTACGGAGAGTAATGATCGGTGCCCAGACTTTGTAGTCACAAGCCAGATACTGACTCTTCTGGTTTGACTTCTCCGTTACTTACACTCAGGCAGCTGAGGCCCCAGCTACTGAATGATTCCTCTTGTGGTAACACCCATGTAACTTTGGAACTAGAACCAGAATCATAGAATGGTTAGAGTTGGAAGGGACCTTAAAGATCATCCAGTTCCAACCCCCCTGCCCTGGGCAGGGACACCTCCCACCACACCAGGTTGCTCCAAGCCCCATCCAGCCTGGTCTTGCACCTCTCCAGGGATGGGGCAGCCACAGCGCTTCTCTGGGCAACCTCTTCCAGTGCCTCACCACCCTCACAGCAAGAAATTCCTTCCTAAAATCCAATCTGAATCTCCTCTCTTTCAATTTAAAACCATTACCCCTTGTCCTGTCATTACACATCCTGACAAAAGAGTCCCAAAAAATGCAAAGTTTAAATTCTCAATGAAACACAACACCTGGGCACATACACAACACCAACCACAGAAGTCACAAAAGTGATATTAACCACGGGGGGTGTTTCTGCTGTGTCTCCTGTATGAAGGCACATCAGCACCAGCAGGTCACTTCACTCACCTGCCACCCCCAGCTCAGTTGAGCCAATGAAGGGTATTTCACAGCTCAACCAAGTAGCTCCGTTCTTGCTACGGCCGCTTGCAGCAGAGAAAATATAAACGGTAAAAAGTGCTTAAGGAAATCAAAAAGAAGAAACACTTTGTGCCTAAACAATGTATCAAAACCCACCATCAGTGCGCTACCCCTACAACTTTTCCAGCTGTTTTTAGTAAAAATCAGAGCATCTGTCTCAGGTGTTACGGTCAGCTTTAAACAGGGTAGATAAACCGTAGCTAAGGGAGGTAACCTGTTTTGTAGTGGTTTTCCTCCCCTTGAGCTGCAGCCATACATTCTGCTACTTTAAAATAAATACAAGTAAATTCACTTTTAAAACCACTTGAAATATTGTGGAGGTTTAAACGATTTTGCTTAAACACAAAGAACAAACCCGAAAAAACCCCAAGGACAACCCCTGCAGCCAGCAGATGGTGCTACATTCCAGCAGTATTTCTAAAAGATCATCTGTGGACCATCGAATTCCTGACTTTCTTCTATCATTTCTAAACAGGGAACTACTTCAATTAGCATTTGTTCTGCCCCGTTCCTCCCTCACTGACTGCTCCTGGTCCCGTGCTCCTAACGATGCCAATATCTCTTTTGGCTTATCACGGCCATTATTGTCACTTTTGGGTGTATTAGAAGTCACTCTTTTCAGGAACAATATTTAGAGATTCTGCTCATTCACTCTGAAATCTTGGGTTAATTAATTTTTTTCCAATCACGTTCCTGCAACCAGGATGTCATCTGAGGCACTCAACTCAACTCCTGAATTTCTAAATTATGGCGTGATTGTTGTAGACAGAGAATTTCATCGTCATCAAGCCTGTTCCAGACACATTATTTTTCACCAGTATGTGTAAAATCATAGAATCACAGAATAGTTCAGGTTGGAAGGGACATTCAAGATCAAATTCCAACCCCCTTGCCCTGGGCAGGGACACCTCCCACCAGACCAGGTTGCTCCAAGCCCCATCCAGCCTGGCCTTGAACCCCTCCAGGGATGGGGCAGCCACAGCTTCTCTGGGCAACCTCTTCCAGTGCCTAACCACCCTCACAGCAAAGAAGTTCTTCCTAAAATGTAATCTGACTTTCTCCTCTTTCAGTTTAAAACCATTACTACTATCCCTATTGCTCCACTCCTTGATCAAGAGTCCCTCCCCATCTCTCCTGTAGCCCCTTTAGAGCCCTTTCCAGTCCCTAAGGTCTTCCTGGAGCCTTCTCTTCTCCAGGCTGAACAACCTCAATTCTCTCAGCTTGTCCTCATAGGAGAGGTGCTCCAGCCCTTGGAGCATCAAAAATATCCAGTCTATCCCAGCAAAACCAGCACAAGAACTGTACACTCCATTTAATTCTGTGCCCTGTCCCAGCAACAAAGCCTTCACAACATGAAACTGTAGCAGGTTTCATCTGAACCAAATGCAACAGCCTCCAAAGCAAGGGCAGAGGAAGCTCCTCAGCTGCACAGCACACCAAGAAATAGCTCGTAACAGAAAAGAGGAGACTCAGGAACTATACCATTGTCTTTCATTTGCCCGCCATATGCTTGGGTTCTCTCTTTTAGAGAAGGTCAGTAGCCGAGAAGACCTCATTTCCTTTGCTTCTGGTCAATGCCCAGTGGCCCATAATCCCTGGAGAGACATGGCTGGATAAATCATTCCACCTGTGGAAGCTACATGTTCTGGTAGGGGAGCTCCTACACAGGTACAACGTTATTCCATCAAAGGGATGAAAATCATGCAGAGGCAAATGGATGGCACTAATGCATAGTCAAAAGTTCTCCCAGTGAAACTGGAAGTTTTGGTGGAAGATGATGAAATTCAATCTATCTCTCTCAAAAAAAAAGAAAAAAAAGAGACATCATTCAGAGAGCTGACTGATTCAACCGGCCTGTTTTCCCAAAACCCTCCCCAACTGTAGCCTTCAAGAAACAGCACAGGTGAGACGCGGGATGATGAATGCAGGAGTCTCAGTCCAATCTGCAGCCTCCTCAGAAGCTGCAAAAAGCTAAATTTGGTCCAACCAGAACATGTCCAGATGAGCCTCAGCATCCTCCACACAGCTGATCTGTGACAGACGCGGCTTTTCCTCGCTGCCAGGCTGCAGCATCCCATTAAATCACTCCTGTAACAGCACAATCTCAAACAGGAATGAATCAACGATCTCTGCATCCTCAGAAGGGAGATAAAAACCCATTTCCCCATCTTACTGGGATGAGGAAAAGAACTAACTGGAAGTTGAGGGACGATCAGATAATGCCATGGTAGAAGCAACCAAGATAACGACTCTTCTAGCGTATCAGCGTGGAACTGTCTGAACAAGTACCCTGTTTTGCTTTTTTTAACGCTGCTTAACTGATCAAGATCCAAATTTGGTTGGGGGGGAGTGGCAGGAAACATACATAAAGCGATAACCAGGGGTTTAATATAATGCTCTGCACTTTGCTGACGTTCCAGAAAGATGCAAACTCTGCAAGTTTCCTCTTGTAACTGCGTCATCTCACTGGAGGTAAATATTCTTGAACTATCATCTACTTCTGATGATCTGAATTAAGGATGTTGTGTTTCGTGGGCTTTTTAAAAACACATCATTAACATAATGCAGTAATTCTAGCCAAAGGAGGGGGGAAATCGAAAAGAAGAGAATGGATCCATTCTGAAGTACTTTATTTGATGAGCAAATTTTATTTCAAGGTCAGCTGCATCAACCAAGCCATGATACTTCTGCTGAGAAGAAAAACGAGGACAGAAGAAACCACGTGCCATACACTACACACACTTGGACACTTATAACAGCTTTGTTACAACCAGCTGTGCTTTTCCCTCGTACAGAAAAACCTTAATACACCGAAAACAAAAAAAATTAATTAGTTACCATGTGTTCTTTTAAGGTCCCCCACTGCTGCAGTCTCCCATCTCCTCATGGAGAGCTCCATGAAGAAAATGCAGTTGAATTTTACTGAAATGTCTTCATTCCTTCCTTTTCTTCGTAGACTGCAGACCCGAGTAGGGCGGCCGACACCTGCACACATTCGGAGCTACGCATTTTCCTCCGTGTTGACAAGGCAGCTTACACAGAGCTGAAACGAGACACCAGAAACACAGCCTCGTTTTTCTTCTTTGTCTCACCGCGCCAGCAGAATTGTTCCCCAGCAATCGCACCGGGACAGTATAAATAAAAGCATAATGGGAGAACTGAAAAGCAATGCCTCTCAATTTATGGCACCTTGACCTTCACTGGAAAACAGCCACGGCGCATCTAGGCTTACTCATGCCCCATTCCCCTTTTAAAACACCATCATTTCTTTAAGGCACGGGCTATTTTTGAGACAGATGCCTCCCCGAAAGTGAGGGAACAGTAAAAATTCCTACTGAAATTTATTCAAGGCAGTTCTTGGATCCACATCCATGAGGAAACAGTTGCCACATTCTCAGTGTTGCTCCCACGCTGCCCTTCTGGTCCCCCCAGAGAAGAGGGCAGAGGAGGTATAGCTTCACTTGTCCCCCGGCTACACACCAGTTTTTGTAACAAGCCAGGGGCTGGAATTTGCTTATAAGCAAAGTCTTCTGTACTAACGCGAGTCAAACTGGATGCAGATCTAGTTAGTTTGGGAACAGGGATTATTTTGACATTAAGCACTTGAAGACTTCTACTAATTCTTGCTGGTGCAGGGGAATGGAGCTACACATTTTGTAAGTTCTTTGCATCTCTCATACTTACCTTTCAGTATCACTCTCTATCTTGATACGCTCATGAATACAAAGGACAAGCATATTGCTGGTCAAACGGGAATGTTAAAGTATTATTTAATAATGTTTGATTACATATATTGCAGAAGAACTACTGCTGGCTGATTTAGATTCCTACAATCACACAGAAATTTCAAATGCAGAGGAAATAATCCAGAGCCCTTGCAACTCTGCTACCAAATTCAAAAGCAATGCTTCAATGAGCTTTCTCTCAGTTTCCCAGAGAGCAAATAAAAAACCTTTCCTTTTGACAGCCTCAGGATTCCTACCTTTAGCACGAGGGCAGTGCTGTTACGAGCAAACAAGGCCCTGCCAGAGAAGGGTAGGTTCAAGTTTTGATAATCATCACCTGCTTTTGTAAATCAAAATCCGGGAAAATGCAAGCAGTTAGAAAAGTTGTGTCTTTCTGACCAAATGAAAGAACTATCTATGCATGCTTGTAAGACGCCCAGCATGCAGAAGCAGCTCTCATTTACTGTTCTAAAATACTTTCCTACTGGCTTTGTTAGGCACTGAAGATTTGAAGACTGCATTGGTAAATCAAACAAGTAGAGAAAAGGATAAACAAAAAACGTCAGAAGTCATTTACCTAAGTGACATGCTCCACCGACCCATCCAGCCGGACAGCTACAAATCCCAGGAGCCACACAAGCTCCATTATTCTGACAACCTTGAGGACAAATTGCTAGAAGAAAAGAAAGGGTAAGTCAGCAGGATTTATAAAACTGAGCTAAAAGAACTCTGACAGAATGAAGGATTCGGGATGATACAAATCAAAATGGCAAAATGCATTTTCTTCCAGGCCAGATACTCAAGTGGTGTAACTCTGAAGGCANATGTAAATACACACACAAGGTACTGCAAATGACTCACACCATGATAATGTCACCTTATTATCCTTATTTAATAGCAAAGTAATACAGGCATTTTAACTGAGAGAATGGTTCTTTCAAACTTTTCTCCTAGAAAGGCAGGGTTTCATTTGGTTTGTGGGTTGAATATTGCTTTTTGTACAAACTAAGTCCGAATTCTGTTCTTGAGAAAGCAGTGATAAAAACCAGAGACTATTCCAGTGATGAATCTAGCAAACTATTTTTATTTCCAGTGCCCTCTCATCAGGACCTTTTTCCAGGCTTTAGGGACTGTTAGCATTTAAGTCACTTGTGGTACAAAAAAAACCACTTGGGCTTAGATACCAGCCTTCTTGGCATCTTGATCCTGTCCAGCCAGAAGCACAAAGGCACTTCACAACTCCGTTGATGGAGATGCATTCCCCCCCGTTCTGACAGCCTCCTTCACAGCTCACTGAAGAAGAACAGCACGCACAGTGCATTTCAGAAGCAGCACAGGACTTCAACTAATTACCTTCAAACAGCTGGTCTATCATCAACTGCTTGTTTTATCACATCTGCAATGACTAAAATTGTAGCCATTCAGAGCAAGGCACAGTTCCATAAGGAGCGAGTGTGGATGATAGAATCACGTCTGCAAACGCCAGCCCAAAATGCAGTTAAAATTAAGCATGTGCTTAAAAGCTTGTTGAGCATTTAGCCTGAAAGTACCAAAGAACAAACAAGATTATGGCCATGGCACAGCTCCTCTGCTCCCCAGCTGTTCATCAGTTACAGCACAGTAACTACTAATATGCACATTCTTATTCATTTTGCCAAAAAACAGCTGGTAAATCAGCAGTTGTGGTCACAGGTTCACATATCTCCTTACCCGACAGGACCTACACATAACAAGAGGAAGAAGGAAAGGGGGATGTTACTTTGACAAATGGACCCATGACCATAGTCAGGCAGTGCCTTCCCAAAAGCCAACTATCTAAGTCTGCCTCCTCGTTCCAGAATTGCTCTATACATCACAGCCCTGAAGCTTCAAAAAGAACTTCTGGAAATTTTTTAAGTGCCAGTCTGAGGCTTCTCTTCTGAAAGGAAAATGACGCTTTCTTTTCCTTCATTCTCTGGGGATACCTTGCCTACAGTATCATTTTCCCCTCAAACTATTTCAAATTTGCTGCCCCTTTTACCCCAGAACTCAAGCTACCATCAGTAGCCTAATCAGTTCACAAGGTTTTCTTGGATTGCCTTTTCCAATACATGCATATATTCAATAGCTTTCACAAAAATCACTGAAATTGGTCTTTGCTATTCCTCATCTCTGCCATCTCCCATTACCTATCAACAATACATTGTCAGGCAGATCTTTAGCCACTTGCCCTCATCTTGCAGATGCTACGCAGAAGTTTCGACCACCTAATGCAGAAATATGTATCTACACAAGTCACCTCGTTGAACTATTTAGACAGATTCTGTTACAGACTTACACAGAATATTCACATAGAGAAGGTATTTTCCAAGGAACAAATTCTCTCACAACATGTTTCAGCAGATATACTTCACCCCTGCCTCTTACAAGGACACAGATCCTCTAGGCCATGCATTTTTTAACAGGAAGGTAAGAGGTCTAAGGAATTCAGGTCATTATTTCGAAGTGCATTAGAGCCTGGACTCGAGGAGTCCTAAAACAATTTTGTATGTTTTCAAACTTCTTCTCCTTCCAAGCTACCACTTGTTTGGGTTTCACTTACCTTTATGACAGTATCTACCCCCATAGCCAGGTGGACATCTGCATTTTCCAGGTCTGGGGCACTCCCCACCATTTTTGCATTTTGGGTAACATGTGGCTGTTAAGACAGACAACAAGGAGACCTTGGATAAATAAAGATGAAGCTCACCAAAATTACTACTGATGCAGATAAGAAATTTGCATTATTTTCATCTCTGAGCACTTTATCTTCACATTTCCTGAGATCTTTTGCCCTACCATCCCACACTGCCCATCAGGTGAAATAGTTTCCCTGCACAGAGGGCACTCCAGTTTTAAACCAGTTTTGAGCATTTAAAAGCTTTTAAAATAAGGCAGCTTTTGGACCCTAGACAGAATAGAGAGAAGAGAGAACCATATTGAAAAGGAACAAAGGAACACAACTGGACTGCTGTTCGAAAGAAACTTTCAATAATTGAAGCCAAGAGAAAAGTGAGAAAAGAGGTGATAAAAAGAAATTATTTAATAAAATTTGCTGCAGCTTCAGTGGCACCTTCTGATTCTTAAGATGTAATATCAGACTTAACTCTTCACTGGATTCCTACATATCTCTCCAGAAAAACTATGTGCTCATTTTGTCTTCCTTCAACGTGCTCTAAAACATCTCCAGAAATAAGTCAGCTCTTCCTTCTCCTCTATGCTTTCCTTTTCTTTGCCTCAGATGGCCTCTTAGACACTTTTCTGAAATCCATGGGTATTTATAGGAGAGAGATGAAGAAAGACTCTCTGTCAGGCACAGACCTTTCATAAAGCAGGGATTTCGCTAAAGGGCAGGGCCTGTGTGAAAGAATTACATATTGTCCTGAAATAAAAAGTCCTCCAAACTGTATTTCTGATTCTTATGCTTGTCTTACCCTTTGCCAAAACTTCTGCGACTCCCCCCAGACTTTTAAGAATAAGCACTGTAGTTCCTTATTTTCTCCTTATATTTAAGACTGTATTTCCAGTGAGCGGGAGGGATCTCCAAAGCTTCACAGCACAACACCCCACCAGATTAAAGGTTATACCTTTAAAGCAAACCTGAAGGTGTATTTTACAATCCTCCCATGTTCAGAGTGCTCTTAGGATTGCTCACAGGAACTGCAGTTGAGTCCACCAGAACTACTCTACACTGGACTCGTGTGCCATAGCCATCCTGCTTTGATAAAGAAGGCTAAGCAGGAAAAACTCTAAGCAACCCACCTAATTAAAGAAAACCAGCCCGAGAAACAGCCTTGCTCAACATCTTCCCTCTACTATAGCCATGTTTTGCCATCCCACAGGCTAGGGTATTCCAAAACCTAGACTGAAGATAGCCTCTGTGCATATAGTTAGATCCATGTACCTTCTAACCACAAATTCAAAGAAGTTTGAAGATCACCTACTTAAAACAAGAGTAAATGCAATTTTTTCCAAATTATAAGTTTATATAAAACTTATATTAAGTTTTCACTCTAACTCAATTACAGATTTTTCTCCTTCCCCTCTGAACCTGCTGCCAGAGCAGCAGGAGGGGCAAAGAAAAGGCTAGAGTTATCACAGATAGTTTTTCTACCCCGCTATTTCGAGAACATGACACTCCAAGTAACAAGCTCAGTGCGAAACTGAAAACAAAACCCCAACCCCTCGCAGCCAGGCAGATTAGACACGTTCCACCCTTCACTTCTATGTTTTTGGTAAGAGGGAGGAAGAAAAAAAGGTAGCTTGTCTCAGTTCTTGACAGGACAAGAGATGAAACTTCATTTATCCAGGGTTTTTTCTGCATTGACGACCTTACCAGAGCAAGCATCCAGTGGATCCCTGAACAATACCAGAACTACCTCAAAAACGGATCTGAATCTCTGACAATCTTTCACGCCTTCTGTAAACCCCCTAAATGCCTCGAATCCAACAGTTGTTTGGCACAGTGCAAACTGCAGAGTTATTCGTCCCCAGTACGCAGCACGTTGGCTACACATCATCTGTCACCACCTGCTAACCTTAGCTTCTAAATAAAACAACACCGTGAATGGTTACGGCGCTGAACAAAATTCTCAGCATTCCATTTCAGTCTTTAAAAAAAAATAATCACCTTTTAGATGAAGGAAAATGGAAAACTAAAACAAATATTGTACAAATTATACTACCTCTTCTACACGGTACAAGACATTTTTTAGCAATTATTAGCCCCGATGCTCCGTGTGTAGATAAACTTTAGAAGAAAGGAATTAGAAACTGGGCGTGGTGTTTAAACAAAACTCTTCTTGCCAGCATTTACTTTTTCATATTAGGTGACATTTTCAAAA
This sequence comes from Pedionomus torquatus, assembly GCA_013398155.1. NCBI lineage: Eukaryota > Metazoa > Chordata > Aves > Charadriiformes > Pedionomidae > Pedionomus > Pedionomus torquatus. The sequence continues at coordinate 102,883 of VZRU01007465.1, forward strand.
ATACTTTACCTCCCCTGGGAAACCAGGAGGAACACACTTGCATTCATCCCAGCTTTACACCTCCTGCCATGGAAATGGGAGGTACAGAAATTCCATGGGTGATCTTCTGAGAGCTGTCAAGCCTCTAAAAGCACGTTTCCTTACTCAGGCAAGAATTTAGACACACGCACAAAGAAAATGGTAAAGGAAGACGATGCAGAAACCTGTCATAGAATGGATGGGGCTGGGACCTTCAAGACCATCCAGTTCCAACCCCCCTGCCCTGGGCAGGGACACCTCCCACCACACCAGGTTGCTCCAAGCCCCATCCAGCCTGGCCTTGAACCCCTCCAGGGATGGGGCAGCCACAGCTTCTCTGGGCAACCTCTTCCAGTGCCTCACCACCCTCACAGCAAAGAATTTCTTCCTAGTCTCTAATCTAATCTCCCCTCTTCCAGTTTAAAACCGTTACCCCTTGTCCTATCACTCCACTCCCTGACCAAGAGTCCCTCTCCAGCTCTCCTGGAGCTCCCTTCAGATCCTGGAAGGCTGCTCTAAGGTCCCCCCGGAGCCTTCTCTTCTCCAGGCTGAACAGCCCCAGCTCCCTCAGCCTGTCCTCACAGGAGAGGTGTTCAATCCATTAGCAGATCTTTACCCAATGTCCAAATGGTAAAATACAACCTACTTGACCTTATGGCTGTTTCCATCGGCTGGGTCTACTCACCCACGTGAGGGTCCTCCTGGAGGAGCTGGCTCTCAGCTGTTCTCTATGGGTTTGATGTCACAGTCTCACCTCACCAGAAACCATCCTTTGTCCACCTTTCTTCTTCCACCCCACCTTATCTTCATGCCCCCCACCATCTAACCACCACCGCCACCTCATGCCCTACCCTCACCCGACCTCCTCAGGCCTTCCCAGAGGGGTGGCTGGCAGGAAGGCTGGGAGATGGAAGCTCCAGGGCTCCCAGGACGCATCCCAGGACGTGTCCCCGGGGACCACCGAGGCCACCCCCAGCGGCCCCAGCGGCGGGCCACCTCCTCTCCGCTGGCTCCCCTTGCTCCTTCACGCCCACCCTGGGTTGTCCCCTCTCCCTTCTTTTTCCACTCCTCCTCCTCCTCACCCAGCCTCACTACCCCCCCAGCAGGAAACCCATGTAATAGGTAACTAGGTGTTAATTTGCTAATAAAACCTTGTAGAAAAGAGTAAAGTGTGTTGCTGTGAAATCAGGACTCAATAGTCGCAGTGACCATTGAGCAGGTATTCTTTATTGCAGCAGGAGGCACAGGGGATCACTCCTCCGGGTGGAGTTGGTTTAACAATATCTATATGCACACATATTCATGCTGTTTTGGAGAACTAGTTAACATACTCATTGTTCTCCAGAATTCATTACCA